>CAXKVX010000971.1:0-28107 GCA_964058865.1 Eleocharis quinqueflora | reverse complement strand
GTATATATAGACAGAATAGTTCCTAACTAACTAACTAACTG
The DNA here is from genome assembly GCA_964058865.1 of Eleocharis quinqueflora. NCBI lineage: Eukaryota > Viridiplantae > Streptophyta > Magnoliopsida > Poales > Cyperaceae > Eleocharis > Eleocharis quinqueflora. The sequence continues at coordinate 28,066 of CAXKVX010000971.1, read as the reverse complement.
TACAATTACAAATATAACCCTGCTAAACATAATATTCTACTGCTACTGCTAATAGACATATAGTGGTTCCTGGGTGGATAATTTTTCTTCATAACAGTCACTATTTAGTTTAGTAAATTTATACATCTCCCGATTCCAAAAATGATCAGAAAAATATGATATGAATGTACCTAAATAAACATTGATTGTTGTTCGACGCGGGATTTACATTGCATCTATGGTGTGCTGTAGAGAAAGAGTGTCAAATCATTGTCCTTGAATAGAAATCAGCAGACTGCAATGCAATGCCATCTCATCATTGAAAAACAACAGTACATAATCAAAGAAATCATTGATATATGTCTGAACATTTTAATGCTAGAAGCCAAAAGATAAAAATGTATATGACACAATTTGCCTAAACAATGGCTATGCTCAGCTTTCATTAGGAGGAGCAATAGGCCGTACTCTAAACAGTTTCTGCAATAGGTAACTTGTAAATAAGAGCCGCTTAGATTAGCCAAGGAAACTGCCTGTTAAACTAAAAGAGCTCGCCTATATATTCATTTGATTTGCCAAATGTCTCTATTATTTAACATACATAGCTCAAATTACCTTTCTGGTTTTAAAACAAAGAACTGAACTTCTTTCCTAACAAAATCAGGCTGACAAAGTATTAGAGGGATATAATAAATCATTTCACAACACTCTTCAATAGTTACAGGCAAGTCATCCTTGGCTATCAAAGATCAGACTCTTATTACTTATCTGATTATGTAAGTTGGTTTGCTTCTTATAAGGACCGACATGCACCTGTTTATATAGGGAGAGTGCAAAGAGAAGATGTCAAGTTTTCATTAGGAAAGAATAAAATAAAATCTGCATATTGGCACCCCTTTTCAGAAAGTCCACTCTACCTTTGCTTTATCCGTTTTTGGTTGTTGAATGGGAATATATTCTGGTATGGGTACCAATTGGTTGCCTTGAGCATCTAATATTGTCAAATCTTGTGGTAATAGAAACTGTCAGCCTCAGAGATATGGAATGGCACTATAAAAAAACTGTCAGCGTCATCTGTCCCAAATTCAATCTAATATTGTCAAAGCACTATAAAAATAAAAAACCCGGACTTCATTGACTCTTTGATCATTAAACATCAATGACTCGAAAAAAATAGAACACAAAAGCAACAATATCAACATAACCCTCAGAAACTCTAAATCTAGGTTTGCTATTTTACTGAAAACATAAACCTGGACCAGGATCCAAAGATCCAACAACAAAAAAGAGCTGAAAAACAAAATACTAAACTCCAGGTACCTATTAGGCTGTGCTCCATAGAAGGGTAATGGGTGGGAAGGAAAAAGATGGAAGAGAAGCCTTTTTTTCATTTGTTTTCGAATTAATGGAGGTTAGAGGATGGGAATAAAAGATAATTCTTCTATATATTTTTGTCAAAATTCTAACCTCCTAAATCAGGGTGTAATATTCACCTCCCACTTATTTCCATTCCATCGCATCGCATCCCTTTCCATTAAAACTTGAGAGCACAACCTAAAGAGAACTACTCACCATGACATGAGAAAACTACTTAGAAGACTCCAAAACAGAAGCAGCTAAATGAAGCCCAACATGCCAACAAACAAGTTACCTCTTCATTTCTTCTCAAGTTCTTCAACAGTATGAGCCCTTTTGTGACAGAAAGGATATGCACTGTTGCTGTTGGGTACCATCAGGTACCTATAGCATTTCTTGCAGCCAACCACTACATGGTGAGAAGGAGAAAGCTCCAGCTTAGTTTACAGCTTCCACTTTAAAAAAAAACATGCTCCTGTTTGATTTTGGGGGCAGAAACAGCAGTATAGGAGCTCTCTCCAATAGCTGTCTTGTAGTATCTGCTATCATAAGGGCCATGGAATTGGGTTTGTCCTCCTGTTTCTGCATATAGCGTTTTTAAGTTCAACCACAGGGCCCATACACCATTTGGAATTTGCATGTCAAAATATTAGTACATTAAAAAACGAGTCCAACAAACCTGAGAATAGTTCAACCAAAGCATTTCTATTATTTCAAGAAATTATTGCTCTAACCAAAGATGTAGAGATTCAAATGCACTTGTAAAGGAAAAAAGTACCAAGGAGTTAAAATGAATAAAGCAAGAAGTGTGGTTTATAATTTATTAACACAAAATTAAAACAATGATAATCACTGTTTTACATCTTGCTGCCTGAAACCAGTATAATGTAGAATCTTTGAATCATCACTTTATAAAATAATATAAAATAACAAAATAATATAAAATAACAAAATAATAGATTTCAAAAATTACCAACATTTCAAAATATTCCTTGGAAGCTCAAAAGGTTGGATTGGTAATTTGATCTCTTTAAAAGCAGGTCCAGAAGCAACCATTTTCAATTTTGATCGTCTTTTGATATGACTTCATAGAATGTAAGAGATCAATGTAATGGTATAAAATGTGTAAGAAGACATGTGGGCTTTTTAAAGAAACTCGAGTCGAAGCAGTCAACACAAATAATAATGATCATTATTGTGCGTATTAACTGTTACTATTGCATGTTATTGCTCATTTATATTGGACATTGAACTTTTACTACAACTGATAGATTAGCACAATAAAGCAGTTTGACTGCGAATTAAGAATTGAGATATGTTTGAATGATATTTATAGAAACTCATAGTTAGTAAATAGGTGCATATCTAATATTTGAAATATGAGTATGACAAACTGACAATTTAAATTCGCACTCTCAACAATTGGGAAAAATAAAGTAAACTTCAACATGCTGAACTCACCTTGGATGGAAATCAGTAAGAAGACAGTCTTTCTCGGGTTCAACGAGAGACCTATGGATTTGGCATACTTGTCATGTACCAACCATAATTATCAAGTTCGTTAGATGCACCTCAGCTATTAATTATTAGCGTGCTATCCTCAAATTATGTATCAAACAAGTACAGCACAAGTACTGCACTCTGATAGTCTGATGTGATTGCTTATATTAGTATTCGATTGGCTCAATCAATCACAGAATAAAAAAGATCTATAAATTTCAAATTCAAATTCAGTGCAGACTGATTTGATTTGCAATTAGGTTACTACTGATTTGATTGCCAGAAAAGAGGGTCAGTTTATAAAGTTCTAACTATAACCAGGAGATTGTCACATATATACTATAAAACTTCTACTTATAATATATCCAAAAAGCTCAAACAAACATCATTGACTCCTAAATCACTAAACATCAATGATTCTGCACAACAGAACACAAAAGCAACTATATCAATATTTGAATACAATATCAACAAAGACATCTACAATTCTGCAACCAGTTTAGCAACATACTGAACATAGCAAACTCAAGTACCCTGACCAGGATCCAAAGATCCAACAGAAAAGAAAACAAAAGAAAAATCTAACTCTAGACTCAAAACAGATACCACTCACTATGCCCAGAAAACATGACACAGATGACAAGATAACAGAAGCCACCAAATGAAGTATAATACCCAAACAAATCAGTACCTCTTTATTTTTTTCTTAAGTTCTTCAACAGTGTGAGCCCTTTTGCTACACAAATGACATTTTCTGCTCGATACCATCATGTACCTGTAACATGATGTGCAGCCAACCAGCACAGGGTAAGGAGTAAGTAGCACAAGCTCAGGTTCCAGCTTCGACCTCTTCCTTGGAAATTCATTGCCCTGCTTGATTCTGGCAGCAGCAACAATACTATTGGAGCTCTCTCCTACAGTTGTCTTGTAGTATTTGCCATCATAAGGTCCCTTGCCATATGTCTTGTTGGTAGCATCCTTGTCTTCATGTTTCTGCATACCAATTTATTTATTTTGGTTCAGTTGGGAGCACTTTCTCGGGTAATTAATTAGTATGGTATGATTTACAACACAAAATTAAAATGATCTTACATAAGTAATGAATATCAATCATAATATGACATAACATTTCTAAGAAGCATGTAACTTTCAAAGTTAGTGCTAAGTATTATGGACCAGGTGCAATTTGAAACAGATATGTAGAACTTTAGCGACATATATCAAATGAGCTCCGAATTTCATGGAATTCAATGAGAATGGTCACTGATGAAATAGAACCAAGATTCCATTCTGAATTTGTATATCGAATTACTGCCTCAAAAAAGGAGTCTAGATGGACATTGGGGTATAGCAGGGGGCGGATCCATTCATGGACAAGTCCGGACAAGTTTCTGGGATTGACTTAAAAAAAACGCAAAATTTAGAGTATTTTTAGTTATTTTTATAGTGAAAAAATGAGTTTTTAATGATATTTAGTGGACTTTAGTGAATTTATGTCTGAATTTGATCTCAACCTCAGTGTCCGAACTTAACTGGACCTCTGAATCCGCCTCTAGGATATAGACCTCATAGTACTGCGCCAAAACAATTTTATTGTATCCAGACATTTTGTGCACTAACCAAATAGGTAGATATTCATATTTATATTTTTGGAAAGGAAATAAGTGTAGGAAAAGTTAAAAAATCAAGATGGTTTGGTTAAAATCACAGGAATTGAAACAATGATAATTCTTGGATGGCATGTAAGTAGTTCTACCTGCTCACAAGGCTGAAGTCGTTGACTGCAAATTGAGAGTGGCGACATGTTCGAATGATATTTATGAACTAAAATTTATTAAACCTTTGGTTTGTAAATAATTATCAATGTTATGAAGAAAAAACTTTACAATATATTCACAAAAAAAGAGGTATAGATCTAATATTTTGATTATGATATTGTGATAATTGATAATTTGAATTGACATTCTCAACAGTTGTGAAAAAGGAAGTAAGAAATTAATTAAAATCTAAGATTTCAAGCATGCCGTATATAGTACTTATGGTATAATTGTTTTTTTTTACCATTTTCGTTAAATCATTTGAATTTTTCAATGGTCTGGATTTAAGAATCCTATTTTAAAAGATGTAATAAAATTATAGAAGTAAATAAATTAATAAAAATTACCTTTCTTACCGTTTACTTTTTTGTCACTATCGCTTTATAGCACATGATTTTTTCAACTAAATGCTAATATATAAATGCCGCATAACAGCTCTAGAATTCCAGCAATGTGGGAACTTAAAGTGAATTTACTGGATATATATGGTTCATTTAGGATTCTCTTAAAAAAAATATCTGCATTTTTACTTTAGAAAAATATATGCATTTCCCAGTTCACAAAAATAAATAAAAAAATTACAAGACAAGAGTGTACCTAAATAAACATTTGTTTGATGTTCAACTCCGGATTTACATTGCGGATATGGTTCGGAGAAGAGCAAGAGTTTATCTGTCTATGCCATGCCATCACCTCAGTTAATTTGTGACATGTTTCTAGAAATGATTGATCTATGTATGAATATTATCATATTAAAAGCCAAGAAATAACAATATATGAAACAATTTGATTAAAGAATAGCTATGCTTTTTCATTAGGAAAAGAGCAATAGGCCATAATCCAAACATTTATGTAATAGATGAATACTTAGAATCGTCAATAAGAGCCGCTTGGATTAGCCAAGGAGACTGCCTGTAAAACCAAAAGAGCTTGCCTATCCAGTTCATTGGTGAAACAATGTAGGGATCATGCATGTTGTCAATTATCTTTCTGGTTTGAAACAAAGAACCAAGTTCATTTTCAAACAGAATCAGTCTGACAAAACATTAGCAGGATACAATAAATCCTTTGAACAAACCTCAAAATGTTACAGGCAAGTCATCCTTGGCTATCAAAGATCGAACTCCTACTATTACATATCTAATTATGTAAGTTGGTTTGCTTCTATATACTGGCATGCATCTATATATATAGATAGAGAGACTCAAAGAGGAGAAATATAATTTGCTTAAGTTAAAAAGGAACCAATTCAAAGCTGCCTCATGGCAACCTTTTCTAAAAGTCCACCATTCCTTTCCGTTATTCATCATTTTTGGTTGTTGAATAGGAATATATTCTGATATGAAACCGCAGGTTAGGTTTTGGTCGACCTGAGCATCTAATTTTGTCAAATCTAATATATATTACTAAGCAGTGTCAGAGGTAGATGCATGGAACCGTACCAATTCAACGGTACCAGTTTTACAACATTTTATTAAGACCGTAGCAATTATAGATTATGCTCAAAATGGAATCTAATTCCAAATAAGAGCAGATGATCAAATAATAGAAAAAAAGGTACAGTTCCCGCGAGCACCTGATGGACATCATTATGAAATACGAAAGCATCGTAGGACTTGATCACATGATTTTTGTCAATTTGAGTTCGATTTTGTTGCGACTTAAGGTAGTAATTCGTGAAAGAGGGAATAGGAGATGATGCCTAGCTTGCATTGGTGTTTTCAATTGCGAGACTCTAGTCTAGAATTAGTTTATTGTTTTAACTTTTCTAGTTTTCTTTGTTAGAAATGAACAACATTTAATTATATTACATGTTGATGGGCTATAACCTTAACAGAATCACACACATAGGCTTTCAATTTTATCTAAATTGAATCAATTCCTTTAGCATTTGGAAGGAAAGTTGTAAAACAATATGGCATTAATCTAACCTATTAATTCTAGCACTATAATTTATGATATTTTTGTTTCGGAAAAGGAAATATTTGTTTTCAATTCGTTTCGACATTTTCAATTACGGTATATAATGGTATAGTCTTAAAAGTCCAGCATTTCTTGAAAAATTATTAAAGAGCTTTGCTTTCAGACAAAATGACCTGAGCAGTATAGTGCCATTTAGTCATTAGTTACCATTACAATTATATCTTTATATATTGCATATTGAAGAACCAATACCTTTTTTTATCCTTATTAAAAAAAAGATTCCAGCCATGGCCATTTGAATATTAAGTTATTCTAAAATTGCTACTAGTATTATCAATTAAGGGGCACAAAAATCTTCTGGTGCTTTTAACTCAAAAACACTCTAAAATTTTGATGTATGATGCTTAATAATTTCTTTATATCAAAATCTTGTTGGAAACAATTTTTCCATTTTAGAAGTATTTAAGTATGTATTTTGAATTTTGGAAAGTGACTTTAAAATAATAATATAATAATCAATGTTTATATATAAAACTAGACACTTTTAAAAAGAAATTATAATAGGTACTTAAGAAACTCTAAAAATATAAATTTTTTGTTTTCTAAAAGATTTTGATATAAATAAATTATTGAATATAATAAATCAAAATTTAAAGATGATTAAGAATATCTTTGAGTTAAGAGCACGAAAGAATTTGATGCTTCTTGAAGCATTATAACTTTACTTTATGATAAGATATATATGAATATGAAGAAACACACAATTATTCTTTTCTAACTACATGCTTCTTAAAAAAATTAACATACATAATAATACGAATAACATGCATAATAACACAATGAACATAAATCATAACACATTTAATAACACAATTCGAAAAAATAACACTAATCAACATGCATAATAAGTCATTATGGATAATAATACAATTAACATGCATAACTAACTAAGAAGGGGTCACGAAACGAATTAATTAACTCATTATGCACATCATTTGAACTATTATGCATGTTACTTGAACTATTATATACGTTATGAAAATAAGTGCAAATAAATATACATAACTGGTGTCCATGATGTTATCGATATGGGATACAATAATGTGCATAATAACTACAACAATATGCAAATTGAATGTAATTGAATTTCTCTATTGATATCGATGGTGATATTGCTACAGATTTCACATAATATTGCAGCCTCATGCAAACAGTTTTTAATGTTATTAATTAAAGCAAGCAGTTATTAATTAATGTTATTCACTACATTTATTAAAGTTATAATACTGAACAATTATAATGTCATTAATGTTATTGACTACAGTGCCGAATAATGTTTTCAATGTAATATTTGCTCATATGAAGGCATGAAACCATTTTATATGATAAAAATGATCAATGAAGGCATGAGATTTTAATTTAATACATTTCTTTTTTTGACTAAAAATTTAATACATTTCAGAAGTAAATTTTTCTGTAGACATGCATATTCAGATATTCTCATTTTCTTGGGCTTCGACTTCTTCAGCCCACGAAGCTAATTGGGCTTTATTCGGATTGTATCAACCAAATACTTTTGCCCGTGATAATCCTCATTTCCAAAATTTTCATTCCATCTTTTCTAAACCGTCTCTGAATTGTGCGAAAGGTTGATTCCTCAAATTGAATGTACACGTGTAGGTGTTGGCCGCTTGTCCACTGCTAGTGCCTCCATAAAATTGAATGTACACGTGTAGCTTGATCAAATATTTCTGGGAGCAACGCTAGTGCCTCCATCAACGATTGTGCATTTGGGGGCTCAAACCTTGCACTCGTATGCACATGCACATAACCTGTTTGTCAAAATGCTTGAGACAGATCCTTTCCCTCTTGTTGTAATACTTGAATGGGGTACATTTTCTCCTTTTGGTTAATTATTTACTTTATTTGTCATTAAGGTTCAACATCCATTTTATAGGGAATAATATCTAGCCATATAGATTTTCACTCTGTTTGGCACTATAAAGCTAAGAGGATGATATCTGGATGATGCTGACGAGGATGGTCAAAAAGTTCAAGACTACATGTCAGAGTTGAATATTGGTATCTCTAAAAGAAAGTTCTTTAAATTTAAACAACTTGAAGCTGAAGAAGAAATCAATTTGCTACAATCGATGGGTTTTCCTTTAGAATAAACTCTTTTTTTTGAAGAAAGGAAAAAAAATTCCACTCTCACTTATACATCTTGTATCTTAATAGTTGACCACACAACATAACAACTGCCAGACAAGAGAAAACAAGAACATATTCTTCTGATTGTTAATATGGTATAATATATACTATATAGAAGATTTGATCCATCTAAATATCTAACTATTCTACTTTTATAGACTATATATTCGTGCGTTGGAGTGTATACTCAGATCAAATATATACATCCACCAAGAAATAATAGTGATCTCAGATAGCCAAGGATGAGCTGCCTGTGAAATTTTTCATAGTTTTCAGTACAGCAGCACTGAAGGAAATATCGAAATGGTCCCCACAGGCAGTCTCCTTGGCTATTCTGAGTTGCTCTTGTTCATATCATTTTATACTATGATCTATTCTATAAATTAAACTTCAAGGAAAGAAAAAGAAGATTGGGCATTGTAACACTAATAGGAGTTCACTTTAGGTAGCCAAGGATGATTTGCCTGTAACCTTTCTTGGAACTTCTCTTGGTTAAAACAAGGTATTATGTTTCAGGTGGTGTTTCACAGGCAATCTCCTTGGCTTATCTGAGGGGCTCTTATTTCCACCTAATTTTCAAATCTTTTTGCACTAATTAAAACTTTGTAGTGGTTATATTGTTAGCAGGATCCCAACATTTCATATATGGCTGACATGATAGATCTCACATGATGCTTTTTCAGAATCTAATTCTTCAACTTCATCAATTATTCAACATCCAATTCTTAAACTTGGATTTAATAGCCGTACTGGGTGTATCTGAGACTCAGATCTGGAGTATACATCATTTTGATCAGTTTCATGCTTCAGTCTTTTCTATGATATTGCAAATGATAATGTGAACGCACATGAGAATGAAAAGTATACATGAGGTACAAAAATTATCCAATAGCAGTGTCATAAAGTAAATTGCATTAATTTCCAGCTAGAATCAACATGTATACTTGTAAAATTTTTACCTGTAAACATAAATTATCTAACATGTTTATTTTGTTCGCATGTCTGCATGCAATAGAATATCAATTTGGTGGAAATCAAGAACCTTTCTGGGAAACATGAGGCTTGACGAATGCCCTCTACAGCAAGTAAATTTGCCAAATTTAATTTCTTTTTGTTTGTTGGTCAGACTTGTTCCTATATTGGGAAGGTACAAGCACCCATGTAGGACTGATTGCACCCATACCTTAAATTTTAAGCCAACACCAGGAAAATCAACAAAATTATTGAAAACAATAGAATGGATCATGATAACATTGCAATCCTGGAGGTGTCTTATTCTCATATCTGAAATCTTTTTCTTTTTTACTGTCATAATTTCTGTTATGAGAATGACCGAGTATAATTCCCTAATCATTCACAGAATGCCATTATGGCTTATATGCAGATTTGATTTTTCAATAATTTCTGTTCTGATCAGAATATATTCAATAAATTCTGGCCTTGCTGATTTTTGAAGCATGCAGCTGAACCTCTCAGCCTTAATTGTAATGGGACCAACATTAGCTGAGAAAGAACCTTTTTCAAAATTCACACAATAATATGTTCCATATTTTAAGAACTAGTTTTGATATCACTATGGTGGACTCATGTCTTATATTTGTACATGAAATATTTGTTATATGATCCTGAATTACACTTGAGCATAAATGGCATTCTGTGCATTATGAAATCAAAAGTTAGGAAAATGTCGTAGCCTTATTTTGTGCTGGTTCTATGTTATGTAATTTGTAACAAGAATGATATATCAAATTGGAACAAAATGATGCACATTTTTAAATATAAATGGTTATTTTGCAAAAAAAAAAAAAATTGACGAATCATATAAATACACAAGATTATTTTGCAAAAAAAATTCCAGGTGGGCGGTTGCCCTCCTGACCTCATGTAACTCCGTCTCTGGATATATACAAATTATATTTTGAATCTTATTGTTTTCTCTCTTTAAAGTTTTGACCTCATTAAATTAAAGATTAAGGCGATCCATTTGAAAATAGACATGTATAATCACACTCTCGTATTTTTCGAACTATATATCTAGAATCTAATTCATGTCATCCAGCTTGTATTTGACACTGTGATTTAAGTCGAAATAGCCACACAGAAATTTGACATCGCTTTACTCCATTGTTGATACAACTGGTGAACCGAATTGGTTATTAAGTACGAAAAGAAAGACATAAGTTAAAGTAATCTGCATATTTACATGTATATGTAATTAAAAGGATCATACTTGTTCTTTTGAGAGATTGTTGGAATTGAGACGTCAAATCCAATAAATAAATTTTGGACTATATGTTATATGATTAATATATCACCTACTATCACCAAAGAGTAATATCAGATATGTTATAAATATGATTAATTTATTCAAGGACATATTACGTATTTCGCTAAGATTCTAAGTATGAATGCATATGAAATTTAATGTGAATTAATTATAATTGTTGATGGACCGATTATGATTAATAAATTAATACTAGTGTTAATGTAAAATTGAAAATATTGTTTGGGTTAAACTCAAAGATTTTGGATCAAAGCCTAAGCAAAACAGAAAAAATCGCAATTATCTTGCAGTCGCAAGGGTTCCCCTTTGCATCTGCAAAAAATCAAGAAAGACTTGGAATAAATCTGCAGTTCAATTGCAGCCGCAATAGCCCATCTTTGTGGCCGTATGACACTTGGCAGATTTTCTGGCAAAGTTTGGATCCAAATCAATTGCGACCGCAATAAGATTTATTGCGGCCTCAAGAGACATGCGCAGAGACATAAAGCCTTGCCTTATTTGCTGATATCTTTCTAACTTGTGTTCAAATTAACAATATCAAATTTGAGGAACGTGTTTACAGCAGTAAATATGATAATTTGGAAAAGAATTGCAGAGAATACATTATCAAATATTTCAAAAAATATTTGGTATTAATTAAAGTTTCTTTCTAAGACGTTTTCACTAGTATAAAAGGCGTTGAGTCTCCAAACATTATCGGGATCATTTCTTCTAGGCACATGGGCTGTGAATTAGCATCCACTTTCTCCTCCATTGTAGAAAGCTACTTCTTGGTTCATTCGTGACCTCGATGAAAGGATTGGTATCAAGAATTGCTTGGAAGGATCCACTTGCGTATCACAGTGCTGCACAAACTATCTCCAACGATGCCTTGATCAAGAGACTATTACAAGGAAGACCGTAGGGATGGGAAATAAGCAGTGCCTCCGGTCTTTTTATTTATGTCTTAAATAATTACACAGAAGTTAAAATTGAATTACAATTACTTAGGTTAGAATTTCGATATTGTGACTTAAACTTTAATTCTTGAATTACACCAACAAATAGTTGCTATATCTGAACGTAATGAATGTTTTAGCTATATCCACTACAACAGATTTGACATTTAATAGCGGCAAAAAACAACCTTTAATAGCGGACTAAGGTCTGCTATTAAAAGGGGGGCTATAAAATGTTCGAAGGATCCGCTATAAAATCCAATCTTTAATAGCGGACCTTATGACATGTCCTCTATTAAAAGTCACTTTTAATAGCGGACCCAGAGGCAAGTCCGCTATTAATTCCCACTTTTAATAGCGGACCCAGAGACAAGTCCGCTATTAAAAATGGGAATTAATAGCGGACATGTCATACGGTCCGCTATTAAAGGTTTACGGAATTTTAAAAAAACTGACAACTGTTCAGTGACAGCCGTCAAATCATGTCAGGATAGCAAAATTTTCAAATTATGAAAATTTCAAATTTTGTGTTTGTTTGTGCATTTTTCTGTTTATTTGTGCATTTTTTATGTTTGTTTGTGCATTTAAATTTAAAACAACAGTACAAACTCAAATACAATAGCAACAATATGAAAATAATTCTTAACAAAGTTTTAAAAGAATCGAATTTCAAATAAAAAAGTTGAATTTTTCAGATTGAGAAAATTTTATTTTTTTAGCAAAGGTAAAAATGAAAAAAAGTTAAAAAAAAAACAAAAAATGAACAAATTTGTTTAACTCTTAAAAAAATTAAGAGAGATAGAGATTGAGAAAAAAAATAGAATTAATCTTTTGTGTTTGTGTATTGAAAAGTTGAGAGTTGAAGAGAAAAATTTGAGAGATAATGAAGAGTGGCATATATATATAAGAGAGATGAATGAAAAAAAGATGGGAATCCGTTGGCTTTTTCTGAGTGATTTTTGAGCGTCGGATTGGTTTGAATGGACGCTGTAGATTGTAAAGGCAGGGAGTAATCCGTGGGAGAAGTTTTAATAACGGATCTAGAGACATGCCGCTATTAAAAGTGACCCTTAAATAGCGGACCCATGGCCAATCCGCTATTAAAAGTGACCCTTTAATAGCGGACATGTCATACGGTCCGCTATTAAAGGTTTTAATAGCGGATCTCTGTACCGATCCGCTATTAAAAGTCATTTTTAATAGCTCATTTGCTCTAAAGTCCGCTATTAATTCTTTTTATACCGAATTTCATAAAATGCCGTTATTAAAAGGGAACTATTAAAACTCTTTTCTGTTGTAGTGATCTGACAACAAGACCAAGTAACGTATTACAGTACTCATATGTTCACACATAATTTTTATTCAGGACAGTTGGAACACAAATCACGCTTGAATCTATATGAATTAGTTAGCTGATGTGGACTGTATTAATTATACATGGTAAGATACAATTAAGGATACTTAACAAACCTGAATTGAAGAGTTTACTCGCATATAAAGTAAGAATTAAGATCAAGTCACAAATGACATAAACACAATACTTTTGATCAGCACGATTTCTTACATTACATAGCTTATAAATTTATCAATCAACATAAACGAGAATGGCTGGTACAGTGTTGTATTATTAAACCAGCCAACTGATCTTTTATCTTTATCCTCACTGCTGCTTGAAGGCACACACTACATACACACATTGTGACTGGTAACATGTTACCAGAAGGTCCATATCAACGAGCCTAACATTAGAAGCATTTTCATCTTTGAGTTAATTGAATCAGAAAATCTTATAATTTTGTATGGAACCTGTTGTATGAATCTACGTGCTTCATCATTCGTCTCTGAGAGCAAATAGTAAACCAAGATCGCAACATGGTTGGCAGCTGATGTGGATTTGAGCTAGATTGTAGTTATTATTTATATCAATAATTTCTCTGGTGGTACTTAAACATGAATTGTTACCACTAACCTTACAGTCAAACTCTGCAGATTTGGTACCATACCAGTCAAATTTTGTGTGGAAAAGTTGAATTTGGGTAGGCATAAAATATATTAGTTAAACTAAACAACATGAAACTTGAGTACTAATCCATTTTGTTGTAATTGCATTATTCTACATGGAATAATACTTCTTCTTTGAACAAAGCAGTTGATCACTCATTCTGTAGTACTTTATCCATAATTCCATATCTTAAAAGAGTTGACCAACAGTTCAAGCAGCTCTGACAAATTAAAAAGGACCAAGAACATATTCCTCAAAATGTCAATAAAGTATTTAGATCTGGTGAACCAAAAAGTATAATAGATGCTTTGCATAAGATATGGCTATGCAATATTCCATTTAGATATTCACATTTTTTCACTATATATATCGGTCGGTGGATGAAACTGAAACCATGTCGCCAAGAAGCAGAGATAACATGAGCAAAGCAGATATAGCCTAGGATGAGTAGCCTGTCACATAAATTTCAAGCCCTAACCTTTTTCTATAATCATAATTTGGAGCAATAACACATGATTTATCTTACTAATACTAATAAGAGTCTGCCTCAGGTAGCCAAGGACGATTTCTCTGTGATCTCTAATGGAAATCTGTTATTCCATAAATATCTAGTTAGTGCTCAAGATTGATAGAAAGCTGCAGTTACTGGTATTGAAACTTATCTTTTATTTTAAATTGTAAACACTTCTGATTTTTTGCTAACTGCATTACATTCTTTCCATTGCATAAAATGATGGAGATCTTGGTGATCCACTATCGCCCACTGATGATGGTGTCTGTGCCGGCGGAAGCTCTGCTTTGTGCCAGTAACTGTGGTACTTTTCTTTCTATGCTTAATTAGTTACTTTGTTAGTTGTTGCCTTGTTGGCTTTTGTTGTTTTATTGGTGCTATGTAGTTGGTTGTTGGCTTGTTGGCATGTTGACTTGTTGGCTTTTGTTTTGTAGTTTGATGTTGCCTTGTTGGCATGTCAAGTGTAGTATGTTGTTGTCTTGTTGACTTTTGCTTTGTTTTAGATGTGGGAAAATTGAAGCTCGTAGTTAGTCTCTTTGGCTCCTCATATCTCAAGTAATGATTTTTCTATGATGATAGCTGTGTTTATTTTTCATATTTAGTCATTGGCTGATGTTGATATTATCTGAGAAAATAGCCCGAGGTCTGGATTGAGTATTAGAGACTTGGTGTATTCAATTTAATTTGGATCTGGATGTTTATTTTAGATATTGTTATGTAATTTGCAAAGCAACTATGCAAAGATGTAATATTTTGGATGTTCTAAGTTGTTATCAATGTTATAATTTGGTTAATGCTATCATTTATATATCAATTTGATTCAAGATTGTTATATTTTCTATGTAATATTTTGGATATATCAATGTTATCATTGTTTGCATATTTTGAATATATTGGATGTCATTTATAGTCCATGGTAAACAGAAAAAGTAGTAAAAAAAATATGTTATCAAATGTTTAGAGAAGTTCTGTCTTGACAATTGATGCCAAAAAATGTGGGAAATAATGATTAAAGATTTTTAACGGTTAAGTCATTTTGATCGTAATTGAACGGTAACGATCAATGCAATAGAATATGCTTGCGTTCAAAGAACACAACGCAAAACTAAAAAAAATCCGTCTCTTCAACACAACGATTAACAAAAGAGTTCAATTTCGTGATTGTTATACACGTTATGCATCCTATGTATGGGGTAATCAATTTCTATTGGCCCCATATTGGCTTCAGAAAATCAGAATACAAAAACAGAAACAAAAACAAAAGAATTACTTGATTGGACAAGCTAATTCACAACCAAATTAAATTAGCAAGTTCTCTGTGGTGTTGCACCATGAGCCATTAGTCTACAATTAATGCAGCATGGCACATGCATGACAGCATAAGAAAGCAATTCTTTTTTCTACTCTCCACTAATTCAACTGCATGCGTGTGTATATATGAACTGGAAAAATGAAGCGAAGCTAATCTTGATTTGATGATTGCACTTGATAAACGGTTCTAAGTATCATGATTAACTAATCATTTTTGTCAGCATCTTTGAGAAAATCAATTTTAAACTTGGCTCAATATATATTTTATTCACTTAATCTCCTTCTGCTATAGGTCAAGGCCATAACATGGTCTGTAACGTCGACACGTGTAGGCAACTCAGTGGCTTCTTTTGAGCTCCAAATGTGATCTCTCACGTATTGTAGCATCAGAAAAGGAGGAAGTGATTGGCCTTTGCAACAAATCTCAACCTAACATGAAATTAGCCATCAAAATTTATTATATTAAGCGAGATAGGTTTGGATAAGTATAATTTTTAGTGCAAGTTTTCTCAAGGAGTGTATTGCATGAGAGCTCCTCATCAGAATATATACCTTGAATTGCCTTGGGGAATCAATTAAACAAAAATATTGCTACAGATATAAAGCAATTTCAGTTGTTTTTTAGTCCAATATTTTTTTTTATTGATTATAGGGTTATAAACCGAAGTATGCACAATCATGCCCATGCGCGTGCGCCCGCTCACACGCAAACATGTGTGTGCATGAGTGCGCGTGTGTGTGCAGGGGCAAATTCAGTCATGGACAAGTTCGGCAAGTGTCCGGGATTGATTTTCAAAAAACGCAAAACTTAGTGTGTTTTTAGTTATTTTTGTAGTGAAAAAGAGTTTTTAATGGTATTTTCGTAGATTTTTGTTTATTTGTGCTCGGGCTTGATCTCAACTTCAGTTTTCTGGTTTAATTGTGTCCGGTCTTAATTGGTCTATGAATCCCCCCCTGTGTATTTGCTTTGATGTGCTTACTGTCTTTTTATCTTTAATTGAAAGGATTACAACTAAGACATACTTTCTATTGACAATTTAGATTGTATTCGAAAAAAAATGTGTGCTAATTAAATTATTGTTCCAATACTTGGCCCTCACAAAATTTTGTTTTGTCCTTCGCTCCAATTGTAATATTAAACTTTTTACTGGTGATCTTGATTGAATCTATAAGTCAATTGTTTACATTCCAAACTTTTTTATTTGTCGAGTCTATATTGTATTTAAGATATCGAAATGTATTCAAAAATTAAGAATGAATGCACCAAAAATTGTTTAATCGACTATACAAATAAACAATGAAAATAATCATATGTTATAAAAAAAGGATGGAACATTATACTTAATGATGTTTTCTTTTATTTAATTTACTGAAAATAGTCATTATTAATCTTGCAAGAATGCCACAATTTATGGAACATCTATAATTAATTTCATACCCCCAAGAATTAGTATGTGCTGAAAACCCCAAAATTAACCTAATTAATTAAGTGCTGAAATGAAAATTTTGATAATTATTAAGTGAGCTATTGATAAATTAAAAGGCAATCATCATGCTTGCAAAATGCCACACCACTAAAAAAAAGAATGCTTCATGTCCGGAAAAATAATTACGTCCCAGAGATTCTTTTGTCTTTTTTTTCCTTTTCTTTTAATAAAAAAAAACCTGTGTGATAGATTCGTTCAATATAGCAATCATGAGATTTAGTTTATCATGCATAGATATGGAGCATGGCTAAAATAATATGCATAGTACACCACATAACGTATTATGCATATAGATATAGGTCATTAAATTGAGATTTAAGTTGCTCAATAAATTCTTCATATGAAAATATTGTAGGAAATCAAATTTCGTGATTTTTAGAGCTTTCTAGCTATTTTTTAAATATTTTTTAAAAACAGTCCAGATTTAATACTACAAAAGTGTCATTTATGGGCTGTTTTTAAAAAATATTTAAAAAATAGCAAGAAAGTTCTAAAAATCACGAAATTTTATTTCCTACAAGATTTTGATATGAAGAATTTATTGAGCAACTTAAATATCAATTTAATGATCAAATTAAATACAAATGAGCGCATAGTACGTTATGTGGTGTACTATGCATATTATTTTAGCCATGCTCATAGATATGTCGTGCTAGTGCATATATATATATATATATATATAGAATAAGTCAATAACTCTGTTTCATTTCACATGAACTAGCTAGGCTTAATTTCGAATTGTAAGTTATAGCATTAAAAGCAAAGTAATTACGTGATCTAAATAATTATGTTTAATGTCACTGGAATGATTTTTAAGATTTACTAATCTAGTCAAGGTTTGAAAACCCAACTAAAGCAATTACTATTTTCTAGAACTACTAATGTTTGTTGATTATTACAATTTATAGCTTTATATATAATATAAGAGATTTTATATAGAAAAAAACTGTACACATTAAAGTAATCCTAACGCCCAAAAAAATGGGACCAAATAAAATAAGGATAATGTTTCGTAGATACCACATTTGATACTAACTATTGATACCGATTTTATTATGCACATTATTTGAGTTATCATCCACATTATTTGAGTTATTATGCATGTTATACCATAATAACTATTTCAGTACAAAAATTAACATGTATAACTATTTTCATTATAAAAAATAACATGCATGATAACTCAAATAATGTGCACGATAACTCAAATAATGTGCACGATAACTCAACTAAATGTGCACGATAAAATCCACAACATGTATAATTATTTCATTACAAAAAATAATATGCATAATAACTCAAATAATGTGCAGTATAATTCAACTAAAGATGCATAATAAAATCGATATCAATAGTCGGTTTCAAATATGATATCTACGTATCAGCTCCATAAAATAATGTTTCTACCGGCGATATGCATGGTGCTTTTCTGCAGCTCCAAACACACATTTGCAGCAATTTTGTAGAAAATCCTAATATATAATTAAGGAAACTAATTATTAACAAACATTATGATAATCACGTTCACTCACGTCTATTTCTTCATGGAATATTGGTCTTCTAAAGTCTTATTTCTTTAAAAAGGGAAGCCAGGAGGAATTCCACAGGTTAGAACTACCCTTCACGCACTACTAAAGAAAGGGGCTTAGCCCCATTTAATAGCGGACTTTGATGTCATCCGCTATAACAGATCTATTATAGCGGAGCACAATGTAAATCTGCTATAATAGGAGGTCTATTATAGCGGATGGCGTCAAGGTCCGCAATAATAGATATATTATAGTGGATTGATCAATATAAAGGCCGCTATAATAGGGTCTTCTCATGGATCACAATGTAGTATGAATTCAACCGTTGATTCATGTAAATCCAACGCTTCAAAATTTCACAGAGTCCCACGGATTAAGACATAATTTCTTTCAAAAAAAATTTCTTCTCTATATAAATATCAACTCTCTATCATTCTTCCTTCACTAAAATCTTTCCGCATTCTTCTTTCTTCATACAGAAATCTGTCCTCATTTTTTGCTTCTTAACATAGAAATCTTCTCTTATTCTTCTTTCGTCCTACAAATATTATTGTGTTTTAAGTATGTTTATATATATATATATATAGAACTGGGCTATGGTGCTTGATCAAGCACCAAGGGATCGGTGCTTGATCATCAAATCTCACAAACGGACCGTTAAAATTTCGATTTATCATGCTCAATAATTTCTTTATATCAAAATCTTGTGGGATACCAAAATTTTCTATTTTTTGAATCTTGTAAGTATTTGTTTTGGATTTTTGAAAGTGACCAATTTTATGTATAAGCCTTGATTATTTTTATTACTATTTTTTAGTCATTTTCAAAAATCCAAAACAAATACTTACAAGATTCAAAAATAGAAAATTTTGGTATCACGCAAGATTTTGATACAAAGAAATTATGAGCATGATAAATCGAAATTTTAACGGTCCGTTTGTGAGATTTGATGATCAAGCACCGACCCCTTGGTGCTTGATCAAGCACCATAGCCCAGTTCTATATATATATATATATATATATATATATGAGGAGAGATCCGTAGCCACCATCCATTTCATAACCGCTCCATCATACCAAGTGTAAATCGTCGATTCGGACCGTTGAAAACATTCTCCATACTAATGTAGACTTGGAGAGCAAATTTTATATTTTTTTTACTATTTTATCGAAAGGGTTGAAAATTGGATGTTTGTAAATCGTTAGATAAATAAATTTTCAATCCATTCGATAAAATAGTAAAAAATTTCAAAAAAAAGTAAAATTTGGTTTCGAAGTCTATATTAATTTGGAGAATGTTTTCAACGGTCCAGATCGGTCATTTACATTTGCTACCATTGAGCGGTTGGAAGTTTGACAGCTACGGATCCCTCCCCCCCCCTCTCTCTCTCTCTATATATATATATATATATATCTGAGTTTTAAGTATTATTGTAAAAAAAAATTTCACAACTCGCTCAATTATTACTGTAAAAATAAAATTGGATTGTTTCATAAGGGCGTTTAAAAATAAAATTAGGCTGTTCAAAATCAGCAACAGGATATATTGCAAATAGTCAAATTTTCTTTTGATTATATATTACGAAGGGATATTTATGCAAAAATGCCTATCAAATCAGTCAATTTCGCAATAAATGAAAAAGTTGGCAGCAACTTTTTTTTAAATTTTCAGAATCTATTATAGCGGACTTTTAGTGAGATTCGCTATAATAGAGAGTCTATTATAGTGAATTTTGCTAAAAATTCGCTATAATAGGTGGTCTATTATAGTGGATTTATCCTAAAGGCTGCTATAGGCCCCCTATTATAGCGGATATGTCCTAAAGGCCGCTATAATAGCGAACCACATGAACCTTTAGCAGCCCCCTGTTATAGCCCATAGGTCTACTATAATAGCCCTTATAAATCTGCTATAATAGCCCATTTTTGTAGTAATGACAGGGATGAAATAAGACAATGCGTATTTTCGCTGGCAAAGGACAATGCATCTGGGCTGGATCGATTCCCTCAAAATTCTTCCAGACCTATTGGGATACGGTGCAACCAACAATGATCAATCTCATTCACGTGTTCCACAACAATAAGGTGGATTTCTCGCGTCCTAACCAAGGTTGTATCATCGTAACCCAAAATTAGGAGGGGGCTACAAATCTAGAAAACTTTCGCCCCATAAGCGTCATCACATCAATAGTTAAAATTATTTCAATGCTTCTAGAGGACTGACTTCAGAAAATTCTGCCATCAATAATTTAGGAAAACCAGACAGCCTTTGTCAAGGGAAGGAACTTAATGGAAACTTTTTTGGTGGCAAGAGAATCTATCGCCCTTAGACATAAACTACATATACCCTCGGTCCTTCTTAAAGTTGACTTTCGAAAAGCTTTCGATACAGTATCGTGAGACTACTTACTCGATCTACTTAGAGAGAAAGGATTCCCAACTAGATGGATCACCTAGATACAAAATCTACTTATCTTATCCTCCTCATTTGTGCGTGTAAGCGCCGTCTATGGAACTATTTTCTACCACTGGAGAAGATTGAGACAAGGAGACCCCCTATATCCGCTCCTTTGCATACTAGAGGCAGATACGCTTTAATGGTTGTTCGATAAGGCAAGGAATACCTTCTACACCATGCCTACCTTAAACATGGAGGCATACCAATTTGCAAATGCCACGTTAATACTGTCAGAGGTGCACCCCACCAACCTAAACGAAATAGTACAAATCCTAAAGGAATACACGCAAATATCAGACCTGACTATCAACCCGAGAAAGAGTGCGTTCATCCCAATCCACATTTTGGATGACATGCATGGAGTAATACAAAACATTCTTGATTGTACGGCTCACCAATTCCTGATCAGATACCTGGGCTTGCCCCTATCAATTCTTAAACCCACGAAGGACATGCATGTTCCTTCCAATATTAATGTTGAAAGGAAACTACAAACCTGGAAAGAAAAACTTCTTTCGAAAGGGGACCGCCTGACCCTGATAAACTCCGTTATGAACTATGTCTCCTTACACTTCATCTAAGCAATCAAATTACCATGTTGGTTGACAGCTAACTTGGAGAGGACAAAAACAAAATTCTTTTGGAAACGACAAGACACACTGGCAAGGGGTGGGTGCCTCATAAACTAGACAACGATTTGTCTCCCAAAGCGCAATAGAGACTTGGAAATCCTCGATACTAAAAACCTTAATATGGCTCTCTTATTGAAATGGCTTTGGAAATTGTACTTCCAGAAGGACACATTATTCACCTCCTTCGTATGAAAACATTGCAACCTCCTGGTTTTAGGCACGCCACATGATGCGAACAATATTCGAACCCTTTCTCCTACTTTCTCAGAGATATTCTATGCTTATTACCAACTTTTTTTCTCGTCTACTTTTATGCTCCTGAAATCCTAGATGGAACTTTAACTTGGAACTGGACATCCTCAGCTCAATACTCTACGCGAACCGCATACATATTTCTCATCGATCGGAAGGCATCTCAAGGACAACGTCCACCATCTGGAACACTAAATCCCCTCTCAAGGTTAAAATTTTTATGTGGACATTACTCCAAGACAGGCTAATGACAATGACAATAGATGTCGTGCTAAGGCGGGGGAGGGGGGGGGGGGGTTCTCCAAGCCAATGGTTCGTACTATGTCACGCCAACATTTTAGACACCGCCGCACACCTTTTCCTATCATATACATTCACATCCCATATACGGAATGCAATAGCTCCCACGACTAGTAAACGACAACAAGACAATGTCTCTTTCTTTTGATTACGAAACATGTCCAACCTTTCAAGTACGATGACAAGTTAGTGGGATTCCAATCTTTTTACAACGCTATGATGCATCTGGAAGGAGCGTAACCGTCGACTCTTCTCCACAGCGACTAGAATAAGTCAACTATTGGAAATACAAATACGAAAAGATCGCTCCGAGTGGTTACTTCATTGCTAGAATAAAAAAAGGTTCAAGAATAGTAAAAGAGGATCATAGTATGGATCCCAATTTATTGTACATAAATAAGATACAAATATTGTAAAAATCTTTTTCTTTTTTTAATGAAAATTTTAAGTAGGCTAAGTCTACTTTTCTAAAAAAAAGTCTTATTTCTTTATAAGTAGAAAAATGAAGCATCAAATATATATATAATACAATTTTTTTTGTATTCAGTTAGGAGATTCTGCAGCACGTATAGGTACTTCGTTTGACCCAAGTATCCTATTAGTACCATCTCTTTTTTTTTTACCGTGATTTATTTGTTTCTTCTCTGTCGTAAATTTATATACAAAGGAATCCAAAAGAATATTTTAATGAAAACAATGTTCCAATAAAATATTATTTTTTTGAAAATTAAAATGGCTTCAAGTGCTCAACATGCTCAAAGTTCACAAGACACCAACAGAAATGACAATGTCTCACAAATTCACAATTTTTAAAACACTTATGACTTGAGTTCAGTTGCATGATTGCCCTCAAGCACCAACATTAATTATTAGCATATATGACATTAGACATTAATAGTGTCAGGGGTGATATATATATATATATATAAATATCTAAAAAATAGCTAGAAGGCTAAAAAAATTATGTAATTTGATTTCATACAAGATTTTGAGATAAAGAATTTATTGAGCAACACAAATTTAAATTTTGAACTAAAAAGTTATAAAAGAGTAAATATTGTACTTCGGCTTGAGTGCAAACATAGTGCAAGATTCATCTTTTCTAATTAAACGAGTAATTAAGGCAAAGCTTTATGTGATACAATTTTTTGACGACCAAAATCATGCATTTTTTCATTTATAATTACTGACTTTTTCGTAGATACAATTAAATGCAAATATTGTTCAGCTAATAATTGTGGTTATCAAATTTCTGAAGACATAATTAGTCTATTTACCATTGAAATGTACATGTGACCTATATAAGTTGTGCCCATGCACAAAGCTAACACATCGCCATAATTAAGGTGCCATAATTAAGGTGCCTTAATTAGGTCCCATGTTCTTTCAGGGATATATATTCCAACAAAATGTCAAATTAATTACGAGAGGTGAAAGAGTACTAATCTAAAGTAGAATAAATTTGGAGTTGGACACGACTGAAACAAATTTCGGCCATTGATTAAATATATTATTAATCTTGATCATTGATTTTTCCGTAGAGATTAAGTGTGGCGAGTTATTTTGTATATTTTTTTGTAGAGAGTGATTTTATGAGGTTTTCGCAATTGACAAAATAATTATTATATATTATATGTCGTATTGTTCTATTCATATTAATTGTGTATCTTTATTATTATATTTAATGCATTATTAAGTATGCTCTTTTTATTAATTGTATAAATAAAAAGTCACTCGTTAAATTTATGTATATCAAAATATATATATTTTCATACTCGTTTAAAATATTTCATATTATATATACATATATAGATACATCATATACTATAAATAGTATTATGTGTATATTTTCGTACTATCTACTTATAAATTTGTTCATATTATATGTACTTTTCTATATCACATTAAATTTAATATTGTGTAAGCATTTATATAAATCATATTATTTATTTTCACATCATATACTATAAATCATATTATGTGTATATTTTTTTATATCACGGGTATATAGTTCATATAAGTATATAACTCATGTGTAATATTTACTACAAGTTGTATACGGTAGCTAGCTAGGCTATATTACTAGCTATATATATATTAGAAATTAAATTGTGGCGTACCGCCGCTTCTTATTTTTTTAAGAAGAAATTTTTTGTATTAGAAAAATAAACAATACAATTATATTAACTTTCCATATTTTTGTTTAATAACATTGTTTCATCGAAATTAAAGATATAATAATAAATATCATACATTTTTCTCAAGTTCTTTTGAAAATATGATGATTTATATGAAATGAGGAAGGTGTGAACATTAATAGCGTGAAATTAATGTTATTAATGATTTATTTAAAATTAATGACGTAAAATTAATGACGTGTCGCGTGTCCGATAACTTGGATACACGTACAATACAAGTTAAATAGCAAAATTAAGTGTCGGAGTGTCAAAAAATTAGACACGCCGATACTTAGCAAGCTTTATATATAGTATTCATATATACATGTCTGTTTTACTTGTCTGATGCTGTGATGCACCTATCAGTGCGCATGCAGAAATCAGAATCACATATAATATACTCCTTCTATGAAAAGCTGTAACGGACTCCAGAAAAATCCCAAGTCTACGAGTGTTCAAGAAATTATATATATAAGTAAACACTATGAAAATATGGATGTTCTTAATTTAATTGTAGTAGAATGAACTATATATGTAGCTGATTCATGTATAGAAAGTTGTTAGTTTCAATGTATATATTGTATATATATATACCTTGAATTGTGAAACGCTTTATTTAGAAACTAGCCAAAATTTATGAATTGTCAGGAAAATTACTGAGGTATTGTTCATTTGTTCTTTATGTATAGAAGCTAAGGTTGCAAGATGAGAATTGATCAGTGCATCTTATTACTGAGGATACAGCAATATATATATAGTACGTAACATAGTGCACAAATGTTAATTATTTAGAAGTACATACGGATAGCAAAGACAGTGGAGGATGTACAGTTTTTTTTTTTTTGAGGGGAGATCTACATTTCAATACTGATGCTATTATGCTAAAATGTTGCATTGTAGGGATCTCATGGAGAGGTAAATTTCTTTCCAGAGTAGAGAAAATCAATGTGTACCTCTGTTTCATTTCTCAGCCCAAATTTGCTTGCCAAGTACTTCATCAATAGTCTTACTGTCATATTACAATCCCTATAAACGAGTGAGAACATTTTATTAGAAAATAACAATTTTTTTTTGTGAAAATACATTGTGGAAAATTAGGTAAATGAATTATATATAGAAAGGAAAAAAAGGACTACTTGATTCTTAGGTAGCTCCTTTCTGTCTGAGGCAGAAGGGGTTCTTTCAATCTGCAGTGCAAAGGACAAGCTTAATCATTAATAAAGGAGATGAAGAGGGACAAAACTCGGACATTTTCTTATATATAGCTAGTAATATAGCTATATATAAGACACACAATATATATATATATATATATAGAGTCAGGCTATGGTACTTACGTAAGTACCAAACTTTTCTGTACTTACGATCATATCTCGAATATCAAAATGCAAATGGTCGATCTGAACCGTTGAAAATATTGTTCATACTAAAATCTACTTGGAGACCGATTTTTTTTATTTTTTGATTTTTTTTTACTATTTTATCGGATGGGTAGAAATTGGTTAAATTTGAGGTCTGTATATCGTCAGATTACTCAATGTTCTATGCTATGGTAAAATGCTACGAATCACATTGAATTTGAGGTCTGTATATCGTCTGTATATCGGATGCAAAATGCTACGGATCCCTCCTCTATATATATATATATGCTATGGTGCATTACGAAGCCATAATTAATTTTGGCATCACACTCAAATTTCAAATAAGAAAATTTGAAACAATCAATCCAAACGTACCGTCCAATGTGATCTCCATATTGAAATCTCACTAGAGACAAAAACTTTTATTTTTTAGAATTTTTTTACTATTTTTTAGAGGGGTATAAAATTTTGTTGATATACTAATTTCTGAACCATCCAATATGGCTATTTTGCACCTCTTAAAAAAATGAAAATTTTGCTTTATAGTAAGATTTCAATATGGAGATCACATTGAACGGTTTGGATCGATCGTTTGAATTTTAAAATTTAAAATTTGAACGTGATGCCAAAACTAATCTTGGCTTCGTAATATACGATAGCATATCTCAACTGTGAGAAAATGAGTGAAATAACGTAATGCACGTGATCGAACGGTTGATATTGCGTGCCATAAAATCCATATCATCACTACTCTGGCAGCACATTAATTTGAAATCTGAATGAGTGAAATAATCTGACATACTTAATGCAGACGTGCAATTAAATAGAAACTAAAAAGACTACTAGTGTATGACAATCCATCCTAGCTCCTTTGGTTTTCATTTTTCTCTTTATTTGGGTAAAATGATACCATGGAACTGACGACCCTAGCTATAATTAAGTAGCTATGAATAAAAAAAAAACAATGAAGTAGCTCGAGTTCATAAAAAACAACTACACAATATATTTGAAACTCTCTAAAAAAGGAGACCTTTGTGGAAGTTCCCATAAGCCATAAGGTTTCACATAAACTTCAATCTAAATACCCACCTAACCAGTGTAAATGAACAGGTAAAAATCTTAAACATATGAGACAACCAAAAATAAAAGGTGTAAACTAAGGAAAAGATAATAATAATCCATAATTCAGAGCTGATCATTGAAACCTGGAAAAGAACTTACTGATTTTGAGCTGCAGAAAGAACCAACCACAACCCAGCCTCAGGCCGCCGTGGTGTACTTACAACCGTAAAATCACCTCCTATTACCGGACCCCATGAGCTCCTTAAATGCTGTCCCAACAAAGCATTTCTCTGTCTCTTGAAGCTACTGATCATTTGCTTCCCCCTTCGACCTGACAAACTATCCGTAAACAATTCAAGCTCGATCGCTTCAGCTTTCCTGATTTCCTGAGTCGAGGTCACCCCCAATTGGAGCCAATCTTTAGGGTTATGATTTCTGCTGACTTCCTCTTTTCCGTGATCTTTTGTATCTTCATCTGCTTTATTTGCTAATTCCATGGGGCTTGTGGTGAGACTTCCTTGATCAAGTTCAAATCGGGTTTTTTTGAAGAAGTTTGGCAGGGGTTCATGGTGTTGCTCAGCCATGTAGTTTCTTGCTGGTACCATGTTTTCATTAAAATTGTAAATTAATCAAGGAATGATGCATATAGAACATCAGGCATGAAAGGGTGCAATTGATTCTATATGTATATTGTACTTGAGTGTTTCTATATTGAGTTGGTTGTTTTGAGGTTATATGGGAAAGTAGATTCGTTTTATGGTTTGCAAATCTTCTCTCACCTGATGTGGGGCACAGAGAAGATAAGGGAGAAGAAAGAGAGGCAACTATTTGATATTTTGATGTCACTTTACTTGATTTTGAAAATAGATATATATTCGGTCTAGACCAGAGAGAGAAACAGAGGGAAGGGGTTCTATTTTTTAATATAGTATTTTTTTTTCTTTTTGCCAAGAAGAGAATTTCTATTGGCTCCTGT
>CAXKVX010000970.1:0-87823 GCA_964058865.1 Eleocharis quinqueflora | reverse complement strand
ATATACTAAAATTTACTTTATAATAATTTTAGTTATTAGCAACTTATTACTTTAGGCAATAGTTTTTTTTCATTTTTTAAGATATTTTGTTGGAATTTTTTGTTATCAATATATTTTTTAGTTATGTTGCCAACTCAAAATATACTAAAATTTACTTAATAATAATTTTAACTGTTAGCAATTTATTATTTTAGGTAATAGATTACTTATTAGCAATTGGTTTCGTGTATAATTGAGAAATCGGGATTGGCCAGTGGGCAATGTTGGAAATTAATACACTCTAATATAGAGGCTAGTATAACAATGCAAATGCTCAAGATTTATAGGAATTATCACAAAATAAGTTATTTGATCACAATTCAATCTTGGCAAACTCTACTAAGTACGAATACAAGAATTACAAGATAAATAGTAAAAGGTGAGAGAGAGTAATGCAACACAAGATATACATGGTTTCAGCCCAAAACTGCCTACCTCCACGAGTCCGTCTAGTTCCACACTAGAGCTCAAAACACTAAACAAAAGTGTTTATACAACTTTGAATTTAAGACCCCTTACAACAAATGATCAACTCTTAAACCAAATAATCTTTCCACGAGATAAACGATATTTCCACAAGATAAAAAGATCTCTCCATGAGATCAAAGAACAAGGAGAAAGATTCATGTACTATCATTCCACAAGATCTCGATACTTGAAATCTCACCACTCAAGTAAAAACAATCACTAGGATTAACAAGGATTTCACCATCTGGTAAACTAATTCTTGCGCGCTAGCAAAAAGATGCTAGTCACGTAAGTAGGAATATCTTACTGAAATAAGTTGTTCTTCTACAAGGTGGTATTAACAAAGGAAGGATGTTGAAAAATTCACTAGCGTGAACTTTATAAAAAAAGTTATATTTTTACGACGGGTTGACAAAGAAATAGTGTAAATAGGATATATAAACATCGGATATTAATAAATAAAGGATGTAGAAAGAGAAAAAGATACCGGCGAAAATTTTATAAAAAATTTGTATTTTCTACGTCAGATGTTAACTAACAAACAATATAGATAGCTTGTAAAAAAACGGAGAATTTAACGTATGCACATGCTCATTTATACCGGAGTTGAATATACTTTTTGCAACATCCGCATTTACAATAGTAAGTAACCGATGTATATCTCTTAAAATATCCCGTGTCTATTTTTTTTGCAGTAGTATCTTATCCTCCGAAACATGATTTCCTTAATCCTTAACAAAGCTCAAGTCTTTAATCCTCAATCAATTAATCTGCATTGCCGAACGAACGAAGTATTTACAGAATTAAATGCTTATACTCAGTTTTCATTGCAATGATTAAAAAAAGTAAAATATTTTAATACTAAAGTTTGTGGAATTAATTTATTGCTCGTTAGCAACTTAACTGACATTAATTTATTGCTTTTTAGTATAGCTTCAGAATCTTGGGCTGTTAACGGTATTATTTTATCTGTTTGTCCGGTTCGTGTCGTATTCGACAAGATGGATATAGATAAAAAAAAAATTTAGTAAGATTATCAAATATGAATACGGGTAAGATTTATTATCGTTAACCAAACATATAAATATGCGGGTACATGTAAATCCGCTATCCTATAAGATAAATTATAAAAAAATATATTAGTTGAAATATATGATAAGAGAATTGATTACTCTGATAGAAAGATTTGATTTTAAATCAATTGTATATTTGCATTTTTTATATTTATGTTGGGAATCATTTGTTTTAAATATATGACGTTTGATAGTCTATTCACAAAAAATAGAAAAATAATTATTATATAAGTATTATCTTTTTTATTTGCTATTGTTTTTTATCTGATAATTTTGACGGAAAAACTAGAATACAAATAAACAAAATTTTACATGATAAAGATAGAATAAGGATAAAATTAATTTCAAATGAATACATAAAAATGCATTCACCGGAATCTAAGACGAATGAAATGTAGTGTTAATCATAGTACATAAAATTGAGAGAAGCTGAAATGTTAGTTCTACAGCAAAAGACATAGTATAATTATCATAATAAATAGTATAATTAAATTATAATATAGTTATATTATGCCATGTTCTAAAGTCTAAACTCTATGCTACTGGCTAGCCTACAAATGAAATGAAATGTTGAGTCAACATAAATAAGGCACGCGCTTTTGAACTTTTAGTTATTGTACTTTTAGTTTTTTTTAATTTATTATCAGCAGACTTACAACACACACTCACAAATAAATCAGAAAATAAATTTGAAAATCTCCTCTTTAAAAGTAATTTCTAGCGGAATTTGAACTCCATACCTCCCCATAAAAGCCTTGTGCCTCACCACTACACAAGATAGGATTTGGCTACTGTACTTTTAGTTAGCGGTAGATTCAGAACTATTATCAAGAGTAGACACTGATTAAGTATAAATTTCGTCAAAATATTGAATATTATAATATTTAAAGAGTATAATTTACATATTAAAAAAAATCAAATATAAATAAATATAATAACACTTACCAAATTAAATCAAATCGATAACGATAAATCGAGCCGACATACTCTAATATTTTTTTTTAAAAGGTGTTCTCTACCTTCATTTAATTAAGCATATTTCTCACACGTATAGAGTAAGACAACGACTGACAAGATTCAGAATAATAATATCAACTCATAATCAAATAAAAATGAATTAGTCATATCATTTGATTAACCTCGGGTTAACTGAACTAAAAGTCTAGGATCCATATGGCCATATTGAAATAAAACTCAAAAGGTATTTCTGGATTAGTTAGACAAAATTGTCTATCAGCATTTTTTTGCTTATTTATGAAGTTGAGCAGGAATCACTCCACATGTATTACTTAATTTTGTTGTTTTTTATTGTATTGTGATCTTTATTATATTTCAATTTGTATGTGCTTTTACTGATGAATCTTATTTATTTGCCTTTTTTCTTTACCATAATATTTTATAATAACAACTGAAACACATATCCAAATTTGTACAGTACTAACAACCGAAGCTCTGAAGCACATATCCGAGTGTTATAGTACAGTAACAACTGAAACAAGATTAGAATGAAAATTCACAAATCTTGTGAAAATTTATGAAATTTGCATCTATTATGATATTCAAGTACTGCACTTCAACGATTGTGGCTGAATTAGACTAAGAACGATTGAAATTTGAAAAGGAACAAGTTTATCGCATGTTCCTATAGGCAAGACAAAGAGATGGTACTGGGTCAGATGACACCGCACAAAAAGGTGATGCAACGGAGAGAGAGACGAGTGTGGGAGGGTTTTAAGGACTTGCTAGAAGCCAGCGACGGAGGTTCGACGAGGCGCACACGATCATGACTCACAAGTCCGAACTTAGCCGCTTAGGGTTAAGGTTCGAGGCTTCGAGCTGACAGTGATTCACGACTCGGATCAGAAGGAATGAAGAGAGGGACGATCCATGCAGAGTCATTGAGTATGGCGAAAATAGCAACTCGCAAAGAGAGCGAAGAGAGAATCAACGGTCTTAGTTTGCGCCAGAAAATATTCGAGTTCGCGACAAATATAGGCACAATAGCAATCTAGGAACATGATTCAGGAGTAGGCACGTGCCTACTCTTGTATTAAGCTAGATCTGTCTGCTTTCAGCTATCTTAGCAAAATCCAACTGATAATGATTAATGACTCTTTAGACAGTTTATTTTTTATTCATTGCCTCTAGACTTACACATATACAAAAAAATCAAAAAATAAATATGAAATTCTCTCTGAAAAAATTGTCACAAGCGTGATTTGAACCCAAAATTTCTCCATGAAAGTCTAATATTTTAACCAATTATACTAGGCTTTGGTGACCTCTTTAGACAAAGGTTAATATACGTTTCATGTGTTATTTAGTGCATTAAAGTATATAATGTATCAAAGCAAGTCCAGCAAGATCGGGTAATTACAGCAAAGTTCTAAGGTTACAAATTTGAAATATAATGTTTGTCATTTGAGTGATTTTATATAGAAATTTAATTTTTTTCATCTCATGTAAAAGTTATTTTAAGTGTTATTTCGAAGAAAGAAAATTCTAATGACATAGTTTATGGTTAATAGAAACGGAATTGACTCTAAAAAAAATGATCTAGCGCTTACATTAATAAGCAAGCGAGAAAGAGAATAGAAAAATCCAGAGCATAAATAATTAATTATTAATTATCACCTCTGTATATATAATTTACTAGATCTTCCTATAAAATGGGAATATTCAATCAGAGAATTAGGAGAAAAAAAAACAGGCGGACCATTTAATTGTGTCGAGATTCGTACAAATAATTTTAAAAATGCAGATCTCTCCCGAATTATATTACGGTCGTTCGTTGTTTACAGCACATTAATTTATAGGGGAGATTTGGTTCCATGCCACTCCAAAACACAAAAATTAGCTATTTGCCATCCTATAATTCCTCAGTTTTTTGCCACCTCAAAATGTAACATTTTTGTTTTCTGCCCTAATTGTTCTATTTTTCATATTTTCAGAAATAAAAAGATACAATTTTTTTTATTATCCCTAAATTACCCTTCTCCTTTCCTCTCCTCCAGAGTCTACATTTGTTACCTTGGTCGACACCTCTCTGCCATTTTCCGAGTTCTGTTAAGGTCGACACCTCTCAATCTGCTAGGTCGACACCTCTCTAGGGATTCTCCTCGCCAACGTCGACACCTCTCTGCCATCTCTCTCGCATCTCTCTTTCTCCACTCAGCTTCTCCTAATTTCTGCCATCTCTGACGATCACGCGTTGGCGAAACCCTAGCATGAATCATCGTCGTAGAAAACTCGGCAACAGCTCCGAGTCATTCTCCTTGCCGTTAATTCCTTGTCCAGATTGCGGGTTTTACATCATGAGAGTTGTCAGGGACAATGACATGGTGTTTTACAGCTGCTCAAACTACAAGGTTCGATTTATAATCTCCCTTTTGATATTAGACTTCGAATTTGTGCCAATCTCTCTCGCATCTCTCTTTCTCCACTCAGCTTCTCCTAATTTCTGCCATCTCTGACGATCACGCGTTGGCGAAACCCTAGCATGAATCATCGTCGTAGAAAACTCGGCAACAGCTCCGAGTCATTCTCCTTGCCGTTAATTCCTTGTCCAGATTGCGGGTTTTACATCATGAGAGTTGTCAGGGACAATGACATGGTGTTTTACAGCTGCTCAAACTACAAGGTTCGATTTATAATCTCCCTTTTGATATTAGACTTCGAATTTGTGCCAGCAAGTGCTTTACTGGTAAGCTTCGATTTTGTTGGGTTTTTAACTGTAAGCTTCGATTTTTGGTTTACCAGCAATTGCTGAGACCAATGCTGATACCAGCAAGCGCTGAGACCAGTGCTGATACCAGCAAGCGCTGCAATGCCGCAATAAATTGTGCATAAATCTCTGTGAATTGGTTATAACAACCAATATTATTCAAACTCTCTGTGAATTGGTTATAACAACTGATGTTGGTATTATTCAAACTTACCAGCAAGCTCTATTTACATGAGAATTGGTTATAACAACTGATATTGGTATTATTGCAACAGAAATTGACAACTTGTGAATTTTACATGACGGAGTACGAGTACGAGGCATATCTTTGTGATGCAGGACGCTGCAAACGATGACATGGGAAATAGGAAAAATGCCGTATCTTGTTGTTGTTGTCATAAAAAATATTGTAAGGTTATGAATTGTAATGTTGAAAGAAATAAAAAAGAAAGAAAACTCTCATCGTATTGTTGTTGTCTTGAATTTAATTGTAATGTTTTGCATTTTGATTGTGATGATATTCAAATGATATGTAATGCTTTGTAATGGTTTGTAATGCTTTATTTATTTAAGATGGATTATTTAGAGAACCTTTATTTAACAACTCTTTCAATTGAGTACCTGTTATGCATTGTAATGCTATTCAAATGATTGTTTTAACAACTCAAATTTTATGCACCTGTAAAACAATCCTTCGGTACAATACTTGTTGGTAGATTTGACAGCATGCCAGTATTATATACGCTCAATAACTTTAAAGCCACATCTGATGAAATTTCACAATACAATTAGGTTGTGCTTTAGGAAAAAAAAAACACAACAGAAGAAAAAAATAAGAAAAGTTTTACACTTCATGTTTGAGAAAAAAAAATTAATAGAACGTTTTAATTTTGAAGATCTCTTTCTTAATTCCTTCAATTCAAAATTCTGAAAATTCGGTACAATGTTTTGGTTCAGTGCAAATACTCACTGTGCAAATAAGCATACAATATTAGGCACAATTTTAAAACAATAAATTTAACAATCATTTGTTCTAATTAATTGAGTACCAATATCAGATTGTGCTAAAATTGAGTACCAATACTCACTGTGCAAATACTCGACATTCTCCTTTTCCACAGATTGTGCTAAAATTGAGTACAAACATAAACCAGAAAACATAAAATAAACATAAACCAGAATTGAGTACAAATGCTAAAATAAACATAAAATAACATTGTGCCAGAATTGAGTACAAATGCCAAAAAGAACATAAACATTGTGCCAAATGCCAAAAAATTGTGCAAACATTGTGCCAAATTGAGTACAAACATTGTGCCAACTTATCAAAACAGAAACCAGATTTCGCCATGGTTATGCATAGACCACCAAATGCCACCTTTTTCACTGGGTACTGGATACTCGGTTCTGAATATCACCCCTCTTCCTACAAGCAAATTGGCCATGAAAAATTATTGAATATTAAAAAACAAAAAAACTTGCATTGATGACTAGATTTCAATCACACAAAACCAAAACCATGTTTGAAATGTCTACCTCTTTCCCTTGCTGTGACGCATGTTTGTGCATCACCATCTTCCACTGGCTCTTTGCACGTTCTGCTTTGATGACCAAATTGTTCACATCTCTTGCATTGATGCCTCTTTCTAGGCCTTGATTCGAGACATCCTAGAATTCGCTTCTTTCTAGGTCTTCCGGATGGTCTCTTCATAATGGGTGGATACACCTTGAAACCCGAATCAATGCTTGCCCACTTAGATTTGTCGGACATTGATCTCATGCCTCCTGCATAAGCAATTCTAAATTTCTCAACTGAAAAATACTCATGAACGTAGTCCTCTATCCGGACACCTCTAATAGAACTAACGAATGCAAGCGCGTGAATGCAAGGAATCCCACAAAGTTGCCACTCTCTACATGTACACTCTTGTTTGTCCAATTCAACTGCATGCCTCCAAACACTCCCATCAGCTCCCCTTCCACTAATCTCTGCCCAATGAACACCAATTTTGTTGACGGTAATCTTTCCAAACTGCCCGCTCTTTGCATTCAACTGTTGCATTATATTGGGAAGAATAACACCAGATATTTTTATCCCTACCAACCTCCTTTGCTCAAATTTCACTGCAATTCGTTGTCTAATCTGATCAAGAAGATCCACAATATGCAACTCTTTCAAGTCCCTTATCCAACTATTGAAACTCTCTGATATGTTATTAGTCACATAATCACACTTTATTGCCTCATAAAATTTACTTCTGCACCAAAGATGCGGATGATTGGTCTCAAGATACTTAATAGCTGCTGGTGATGCCTTCTTAACCTCATTCAAATGGGCTTCACACTCCTCAACTGTGTACGCATAGGCAGCAGGCTTCATGTGCTTATCAAAAGCTTGGCCATGAAATCTTTTTTTGAAGTTCTCCATGAGATGTCACATGCATTCTCTATGCTCGGCACCAGGGAACACATTGGCAATAGCATTTTCCAATCCTTTTGATGCATCCGATGAGAAAGCAATATTCGGTGGATTTCCAATTGCCTCTCAATTGAGTCATAAACCATGTCCAATTGTCGGTTGTTTCTAGATCGAAAACCGCATATGCAACGGGATACAACCATGTATGACCATCAATACCCGACGCAGCTGCTAATTGTCCCTTCCACTTGCCTGCCAAAACAGTAGATATTTAGGTTAGGTATATATATGAGATTTTGCTGATACTTGTAAATTTGCTTGAAATAATAAAACTTGCCATGTAGAGCGGTCGAATCAATTCCCAAATATGGCCTACAACCATTTAGAAAGCCATCGATGCACGACTTGAGTGCTACAAACATTCGACTGAACCGCATCTTATCTCCATCTCCATAACAATCAATCTTCACGATGCTGCCAGGACATTTATTTTCCAACTCTGTCTTGAAGTTGTACAACAATTTGAAGCTATCACCCCATGAGCCTTGTATTTGCTTAAGAGCAACCTCTCTTCCCGACCAAGCCTTGTAGTAAGTCAACTTCACATGGAACTCATCCTCCAACTTGTCCTTCACTTGCTTTGCTCCAATTGTGGGATTTTTTGCTAACCAGTCTCCAACCCTATCAGATACCCACGACTTAGAAGTCATCTTTCCTACAACCATGCAAGTCGATGGACATGTATGTTCATGTGGCAATAACTTCACCTGCAAGTACGAAATTTATAAGCATGATCTTGAAAGTTAGTACCAAAATTCTACAAGTTCAGATAATTTACCGCAAAAGTTTTATCCTGACATCTGGAAGCTCGAATCCTCCATGGACAGTCAGGGTGCTTGCATTTTCCAATGAATCTCTTTTTATCCGACTTCACTGTAACAAATTCAAACTCCTTTTGAATTGCAAAATGCCTTAAAGCCTTTCTGAACGTAGCTGCATCTGGAAATAATGCGTTAACCTCTATTTTCGGATTGTTGGGGTCACACGAAATAGTAGTTTCAACTTCACCTACATCAACTACTTTTGGATCCCCACAAGCTACTATATCCTTCATAATGGATTCTGTAGTTCCCTTCGAACTAGATCCTGGACCACCATGTACCTCTGCCCCCACCTCCAACTCACTTACATTGCCAATGCCATACAATACCTCATCATTGTATCTCACACTTGGCTCACTACTCTCAAATGGATCAGATTGATCAACATTGTTGCAACCTTCAGAGCTCTCTGCTTGGCTTGCATTTGGTGTTGGATTTGAACCACTACACTTAGAACTTCCGTCCGAATCACACAATACTACTAGAAATGTTATTTTCCTTTCTTCTTCATACATTCTAAAAATATTTGGTATTTGCACCTCATATAGTAATTCCACATCTTTACCTTCGGTTTTGTCAAAATACCAAATTTTAGGCGTTTGAGAGCTCCCCCATTCAACCTTCTCGGATAACTCACTTTTCAAATCACATATGGAAAACTTATCCGAATCCACCACCCATTCATGCGTCTTACCTTTCACATATGCTTTTCTACCATCAATTTTTTTGTTCCAAAAACTCTCGATCTTAACTTCTATTTTAAAGACGGTCTCCGGATCAATCCTGCACAAAATAACATAAAACTTAGCCTTTCCCAGAGGCATATTATTATCATGTTCTACGGGGGCATATTATTATGAGTATGTTCGGATTGGGTCAGGGTGAAGTTTCTTGTATTACATATCTTGGTAGTCAGCACTGTAATGGTAATCAGCACTGTTACTGATAATCGAACTATACAAAAAAATAATCTTGGTAGTCAACAAAAAGGAATGGTTATCAGCACTGTACTGATAATCAGCACTGTCGAAAATCAGCACTGTCGATAATCAGCACTGTACTGATAATCAGGTGCATATTTATGGTGCCAATTCAATACCTACAGATTACAAGGCAAAAAAAATGCAGATATATAGCTACCGTACCATGTAATCAGGTGCAAAATCAAACTGTCGAAAAATGAAACTGGTTATCAGCTGACTAGTTAGCTTTAGCAAACTGTGAAGTCCAAATATTTTGTGGTGCCAAATATTTTAAAACAAATGTTTCGCCTTAGCACCATAAACTGGTTATCAGCTGAGTACTTATCAAAATATAACATTACTTTCAGGAAATTGTCGAAAAATGAAGCAGATGCAAAAATCAAATGCAAAAATCGGATAAAATAGAGAGGAGGCTAGAGGAATACTCATTCGGAATCCAGGAGTGCACCATCGACAGGGGGTGGAGCGCGGAGCGGAGGCAACCTTGCGGAGCGGAGCTAGGGTTCCAGTCGAATTCTGGGTTGCAGTCGAGCTCTCTCCAGACGAGTCGACCACGACGACCAGGGATCGAATCCAAAAACTGAAGGGTAATTTAGGGATAATAGAAATTTTGTATTTTTTTATTTCTGAAAATATGAAAAATAGAACAATTAGGACAGAAAACAAAAAATTACATTTTGAGGTGGCAAAAAACTAAGGAGGAATTATAGGGCGGCAAATAGCTAATTTTTGTGTTTTGGAGTGGCATGAGACCAAATCTCTCAATTTATAGACGTCTCATCCATGTAGAACTATGCCGCGCGGCACCAGATTCGAATCCGTTTTAGGCACATGATTTTGTAAAATTCTTTTCGAGTCAAATCTGAGTTATTCTTTGCTTTTTTAGGGGGTAATGGGCGCTTTAGACCGGATACCTTTTAAATTTTTAATAATTTATACACCTATTTTAAAATGCTACACTATTAAATTAAATTCTTTTTGAAACGTGAGGGACATGACTACATGTGGGGAGAGGATCGGAGGAAGGTATAAAAGTGCAAAGAGGAAAAAGGACGGTGCCGAAGAAGGTCAGATTCTCTCCAATTAAAGTATAATAATTAATAGAAAAATATTTCGTAGATATTAATATTGATATCGACTATCGATATCGATGTTATTATACATATTTAGTTGAATATTATGCATATTATTTGAATTATTATGCATGTTATTTCATATTATTTTTGTACTGAAAAATTTATTATGCATGTTAACAAAATAATATGCATAATAACTCAAATAACATGCATAACTATTTCAGTACAAAAAATAACATGCATAATTATTTCAGTAAAAAAAATAACATGCATAATAACTCAAATAATGTGCATAATAACTAAATTAAATGTGCATAATAACATTGATATCGATAGTTGGTATCAATATTGATATCTACGTATCAACTCCCTAATTAATAATATACATCTAGCTCTCAATTTTGTTAAATTCGAAATTATTTTTTATTCGTTGCTCGTAGGCTTATAACACACACTCACAAACAAATCAAAAAATAAACTTGCAAAATCATACCTAGTGTAGTGGTGAGGCATAAAGTCTCCATGAAGAAGTCTGGATTTCAAGCCCAGCTAGAAGTTACTTTTTATATCCATTGCACGTAGTCTTACAACATACACACCACAAAATAAATCAGAAAACAAACTTAAAAAATTCCCCCTAAAAGTAGCCCTTTGCAGAACTTGAATCTCAAATCTTTTCAATGGAGATTTTGTACCTCACCACTACAGTAGATAGGATTTGACAATGACTACTTTTACCAACTAAATATATGTAAAATATTGCATATTCAAGATACACGTTTATTACTTGAAAACAAATTAAAAATCGTTCTTGCAAAATCATGTTAAGCTTGCCCATCAACGAAACAATACATGTGTAAACAAAATTTTAAAAATTATCAACCCTTCAGATAAAAAAAAAAGTCTAACTCCGTAGACGAAAAACATCAACCCTATACAATTTTGTCCGAAAAAAAATAAAAGAAGTGTGAATTTTTTTTGGTGGGTGAATTTTTTTCGAGGATAGTTGACAAGTCTCTTATTATTTTATTTTTAAAATAAAAAATATAACTAATGTTTATCATAAAAATATTTAATACAATTAGTCAGATCAGGATCTAACAACATAACTATTTAATAACCAAATATGGATTTCATTGACCAATTTCTCAGAAAACATTTTCATTCCGACTTTCCGAGGAAATTCCAATGTTATAATCTATGCCTTGGAGTTAGGAATATGCGTTTGATCTTAAAAAGGAACAAATACAGTAAGTTGGATTTAAACAATTCTGAAAAGGCAACGATCATGAAATAATATATCATTTTCACACTATTTTACAATTCTCTCAAGTGATTTCAAATTATAAATTAAGATTTATCATAGCATACTTACATCATGATGTATTTCATTATATATTTGACATCATACATTACAATTGGAGAGGATCCCAAGTTCAGGTAAAAGTTGGTGAGGCAATAAAACTAAAGAAGCAAGTGGGAAGTAAGTGTCGGTCTATGCTTCAATTAAGCTGACATGTTTTTTTTAGCACTATATTTAACGATTTCGTATCTGCTGTTATTTTGGATAACAGCGTTCTGTTATTCTCTGATCTGATCGTCAGATTTCGACGTAGATAAATAAACGGCACAGATAAACTGCACGAGATCCGATATATTATATATTTTATCTATTAGATTGAAAATGAACGGTCAAATTAGAGGATAACAAAACTATGTTATCCCTAGAATAACAGCAGAAATGATTCCATACTTAACAATTTAACATGTGATATGCATTCGTCGCCGCGCGCACTTAACAAGAAATGAAACTTGGAGTTGCACTTTTCTTCCCATTTCTGGTCAAACATCAATTTTACAATATTAATTCTTGTTTATAATTTCAAAAAGTTCTCCTGAAACCGACTAAACATCGAAACAACCACAAAAGAAATTATTTCAATGTACAACCGAGAATCTTGAACAGTACAATTGCAAGCTTTTAGCTTATTTGTTAAATTCTGTGCTAAAACAAGAAAAAAAACAATAAATACATGAAGTAGCTACATTTTGAATTGAATAAGAAATACATGTCACCTCTGTTCCTACCAGATAAAATCAAGATTCAATAGTTCTGTTTTATTAAATTTTAATTGGGTCTGATCTGACTCAGATCAATACAAATCCAGATTTTTCTAAATGAGTTATGACACTTAAATTTTATTTAAAGGAGAATTTTTTTTCTTTTTTGTTCTCAAACTTTTGCAAAAAGAAAAAAAAATCAAGCATGTTCTCTAAACTTTGGTTGCACCAATTTCATTTTGTTAGTAATAGACAAGGTTTTTTGTTCTTGAATATTTCAAAATTGACCTTAAATTTTTCAATATTATTTTCGCTTTCGTGTTCCGACTAATTTAAAATCCGCAACCTCTCACATAAAAACATTGTACATAACCACTAAATTAAGTGCTAGTTCTTATCAACTTCAGTTTTTAACTTACAAAAACAAATAGTGTGAGCTTAGAGACCAACTTGTTTTTTTTATATGAAAGTTTAAGAATTATTTTTGTTTTTTTTTAATAATTAGAAATCAAATTACTGCACTTGAAAGTTCTAAAAGCAACTAAGTTTTTTTTTTTCTAAATTAAGGACCAAAATGAATTCTCTTATTTTATTAAAGACCTACAAATCCCCATAAGAGTAGTTAGACATGAAGCACTTAGAGGGGTAACCTATGCTCATTCGTAGTTATTTAGTGACAAGTTAACACCATTAGATGAAGTATTTGAAGAACAAACACTTCTCGTAGTAGGCTATGCTCATTCGTAGTAACCTATGCCCATAAATGAAGTACTTCAATGGTTTACCACCCATAAATGCAGTACTCAAATACTAAGCATTTAGAGGGTATTTTATGCTTCTTCATTGTATTTTAGTGAAAGATTACCACACTTAAATTAGGTACTCAGAGAAGAAACTCTTCTCATAGCGTTATATGATGCTTTGTTGAGTTTTCTTGAAAGGATACCACCATAAATGAAGTACACTGATCAGAAACACTTCTCATAGTTGGATAAGATGCTTTGTGGTGTTTTCTTGAATGGTTACCTCCAAGAAACGAAGTACTCAGATCCTAAACACTTCTCGTAGTAAGGTAAGATGCTTTGTGGTGTTTTCTTGATTGTTTACCGCATATAAGTGAAGTACTTAGATATAAAGCACCTAGAGTTGTAATCTATGCTCCTTCGTGGTGTTTTAGTGAAAGGTTACCATCCTTAAATGAAGTATTTGAAGAACAAACACTTCTTGTTGTAGGCTATGATGCTTTGTGGGGTTTTCTTGAAACTTTACTACCCATAAATAAAGTACTCTGATCAGAAACACTTCTCGTAGAAGGATAAGATGTTTTGTGATGTTTTCTTGAATGATTACCACCCATAAATTAAGTACTCGGATTAGAAACACTTCTCGTAGAAGGATAAGATGCTTTGTGGTGTTTTCTTGAATGGTTGCTACCCATAAATGAAGTACTCGGATCAGAAACACTTCTCCTAGATGGACAAGATGCTTTGTGGTGTTTTCTTGAATGTTTACCACCCACAAATGAAGTACTCAAATCATAAACACTTCGCGTAGAAGGATAAGTTGATTTTTGGCGTTTCTTGATTCTTTACAACTCATAAATGGAGTACTCAGATATTAAGCACTTAGATTGATATTCTATGCTTCTTCATTGTGTTTTAGTGTATGGATACCACACTTAAATTAAGTACTTAGAGAAGAAACTCTTCTCGTAGAAGGATAAGATGTTTTGTGGTGTTCTCTTGAATGGTTGCCACCCCTCAGATCAAAAATACTTCTCGTAGAAGGATGCGATTTTTTGTGGTGCTTTCTTGAATGGTTACCACCCACAAATGAAGTACTCAGATCATAAACACTTCTCGTAGAAGGATAAGATGATTTGTGGTGTTTCTTGATTGTTCTCCACCCATAAATGGAGTACTCGGACTTGAAGCAGTTAGAGGTGTATTCTATGCTTCTTCATTGTGTTTTAGTGAATGATTACCGCACTTAAATGAAGTACTCAGAGAAGAAACTCTTCTCGTAGTAGGATATGATGCTTTCTTGAGTTTTCTAGAATGGATACCACCCATAAACGATGTACACTGATCATAAACACTTCTCGTAGTATGATAAGATGCTTTGTGCTGGTTTCTTGAATTGTTACCTTGAATAAACAAAGTACTCGGATCAGAAACACTTGTCGTAGTAGGATAAGATGCTTTTTGGAGTTTTCTTGATTGTTTATCACCCATAAATGAAGTACTCAAACCTTAAGCACATAAAGTGGTAATCTATGCTTCTTCGTGGTGTTTTAGTGAAAGGTTACCACCCTTAAATGAAATATTTGATGAACAAACACTTCTCTTAGTAGGCTATGATACTTTGTGGGGTTTTCTTGAAACGTTACCACCCATAAATGAAGTAATCTGAGCTGAAACACTTCTCGTGGCAGGATAAGATGCTTTGTGGTGTTTTC
Organism: Eleocharis quinqueflora; assembly: GCA_964058865.1. Lineage (NCBI taxonomy): Eukaryota > Viridiplantae > Streptophyta > Magnoliopsida > Poales > Cyperaceae > Eleocharis > Eleocharis quinqueflora. Next base: position 72,641 of record CAXKVX010000970.1, on the reverse strand, counting down.
TTTAATGGTTATCACTTATAAATAAAGTATTATTATTATCAGAAAGACTTCTCGTAGTTGGCTATAATGTTTTGTGAGGTTTTCTTGAAACGTTACCAGCCACAAATGAAGTACCAAGATCAGAAACACTTCTCGTAGTAGGATAAGATGATTTGTGGTGTTTCTTGAATGTTTACCACCCATAAAAGTAGTTAGACATGAAGCACTTATAGGTAACCTATGCTCATTCGTAGTTATTTAGTGACAAGTTAACACCATTAGATGAAGTATTTGAAGAACAAACACTTCTCGTAGTAGGCTATGCTCATTCGTAGTAACCTATGCCCATAAATGAAGTACTTCAATGGTTTACGACCCATAAATGCAGTACTCAAATACTAAGCATTTAGAGGGTATTTTATGCTTCTTCATTGTGTTTTAGTGAAAGGTTACCACACTTAAATGAAGTACTCAGAGAAGAAACTCTTCTCATAGCATGATATGATGCTTTGTTGAGTTTTCTTGAAAGGATACCACCATAAATGAAGTACACTGATCAGAAACACTTCTCGTAGTTGGATAAGATGCTTTGTGGTGTTTTCTTGAATGGTTACCTCCAAGAAACGAAGTACTCAGATCATAAACACTTCTCGTAGTAAGGTAAGATGCTTTGTGGTGTTTTCTTGATTGTTTACCGCATATAAGTGAAGTACTTAGATATGAAGCACCTAGAGTTGTAATCTATGCTCCTTCGTGGTGTTTTAGTGAAATGTTACCACCCTTAAATGAAGTATTTGAAGAACAAACACTTCTTGTTGTAGGCTATGATGCTTTGTGAGATTTTCTTGAAACTTTACTACCCATAAATAAAGTACTCTGATCAGAAACACTTCTCGTAGAATGATAAGATGCTTTGTGATATTTTCTTGAATGATTCCCACCCATAAATTAAGTACTCGGATTAGAAACACTTCTCGTAGAATGATAAGATGCTTTGTGGTGTTTTCTTGAATGATTGCTACCCATAAATGAAGTACTCGGATCAGAAACACTTCTCCTAGATGGACAAGATGCTTTGTGGTGTTTTCTTGAATGTTTACCACCCACAAATGAAGTACTCAGATCATAAACACTTCGCGTAGAAGGATAAGTTGATTTTTGGCATTTCTTGATTCTTTACAACTCATAAATAAAGTACTCAGATATTAAGCACTTAGATGGGTATTCTTTGCTTCTTCATTGTGTTTTAGTGTATGGATACCACACTTAAATTAAGTACTTAGAGAAGAAACTCTTCTCGTAGAAGGATAAGATGTTTTGTGGTGTTCTCTTGAATGGTTGCCACCCCTCAGATCAAAAATACTTCTCGTAGAAGGATGCGATTTTTTGTGGTGCTTTCTTGAATGGTTACCACCCACAAATGAAGTACTCAGATCATAAACACTTCTCGTAGAAGGATAAGATGATTTGTGGTGTTTCTTGATTGTTCTCCACCCATAAATGGAGTACTCGGACTTGAAGCAGTTAGAGGTGTATTCTATGCTTCTTCATTGTGTTTTAGTGAATGATTACCGCACTTAAATGAAGTACTCAGAGAAGAAACTCTTCTCGTAGTAGGATATGATGCTTTCTTGAGTTTTCTAGAATGGATACCACCCATAAACGATGTACACTGATCATAAACACTTCTCGTAGTATGATAAGATGCTTTGTGCTGGTTTCTTGAATTGTTACCTTGAATAAACAAAGTACTCGGATCAGAAACACTTGTCGTAGTAGGATAAGATGCTTTTTGGAGTTTTCTTGAATTGTTACCTCCAAGAAACGAAGTACTCAGATCCTAAACACTTCTCGTAGTAAGGTAAGATGCTTTGTGGTGTTTTCTTGATTGTTTACCGCATATAAGTGAAGTACTTAGATATGAAACAACTAGAGTTGTAATCTATGCTCCTTCGTGGTGTTTTAGTGAAAGGTTACCACCCTTAAATGAAGTATTTGAAGAACAAACACTTCTTGTTGTAGGCGATGATGCTTTGTGGGGTTTTCTTAAAACTTTACTACCCATAAATAAAGTACTATGAGCAGAAACAATTCTCGTAGAAGGATAAGATGCTTTGTGATGTTTTCTTGAATGATTACCACCCATAAATTAAGTACTCGGATTAGAAACACTTCTCGTAGAAGGATAAGATGCTTTGTGGTGTTTTCTTGAATGGTTGCTACCCATAAATGAAGTATTCGGATCAGAAACACTTCTCCTAGATGGACAAGATGCTTTGTGATGTTTTCTTGAATGTTTACCACCCACAAATGAAGTACTCAGATCATAAACACTTCGCGTAGAAGGATAAGTTGATTTTTGGCGTTTCTTGATTCTTTACCACCCATAAATGGAGTACTCAGATATTAAGCACTTAGATGGGTATTCTATGCTTTTTCAAGGTGTTTTAGTGAATGGTTACCACACTTAAATGAAGTACTTAGAGAAGAAACTCTTATTGTAGAAGGATAAGATGTTTTGTGGTGTTTTCTTGAATGGTTGCCACTCATAAATGAAGTACACAAATATTAAGCACTTAGAGGGGTATTCTTGAATGGTTACCACCCATAAAAAGGAGTACTCAGACATGAAACACTTAGATGGGTAATATATGCTCATTCGTGATGTTTTAGTGACAGGTTAACACCATTAGATGAAGTATTTGAAGAACAAACACTTCCCGTAGTAGGCTATGATGCTTTGTGGGTTTTCTTGAATGGTTACCACCCATAAATAAAGTACTCGGATCAAAAACACTTCTCGTAGATGGATAAGATGCTTTGTGGTATTTTCTTGAATGATTGCCACCCACAAATGAAGTAATCAGATCATAAACACTTCTCGTAGATGGATAAGATATTTTGTGGTATTTTCTTGACTGATTACCACCCACAAATGAAGTACTCAGACATGAAGCACCTAGAGTGGTAATTTATGCTCCTTCGTGGAATTTTAGAGGTGATTTGGTACTGCATTTCAATTAAAAGAAAATAAAGGTAGGTCTGGTACAGTCCTAAAAATTGAAAGGAATATAAATCCCAAGAACCAAACCTTGAAAAACTAGAGAGGATCGCAGAGTCAACTCTACTCCGAGGGAAGCTCCGGGTTCTCAACGACTGGATCATCTGCCACTGTGTTCGAAACTGTGTCGTCTCCTGCTAGTGGATACGAATCGACTAGATCTCCTAATTATGTTCGGGATTTTATAAGTTTACTGCGTCATGGATATGTTTACGAAATATAACAAGTATAACCTAACCGTTGAGACGTCCTTAATGCTCCTAATTTTATTTATGTGGTTAGAATAATTTGTTAAAACTTTGGGCAACATCCCTGCTGCATTTTAGGTGCGAAAATATAACCTTGAGTTTTTTAATTTTATTTAGTCTGTTTAAGGTAGAGTTCCATTCAAGTTTCTTATTAAGTTTAGGTGATCAAGACGTAAAGGCGTTATCTAAACAAGGACAAGCAATAAATAAAACACAAAGCGAAGCAAGCATGTTATAAATCCAACTAATTTTAGTTGTGCAACTTTTATTTATAAACTAACAAAATAAGAAAGGAAAATAATTTAGTAGAATAATAGCTAATAGGTGCATATTTTATTTATTTATGTACTAATAGAGAAATTGATCAATATATGTATTTATGATGTATTCACTTAGTCATAATTCTTATTTGCATCGTCGCGTGTTATATTACTAATCTTGTGTTACTTCATTATTGGGTTGTTATTCTATTTACTTTATTTGTCCTTATTAAATAAATAAGGATTTAGTAAGGTTTTTGTCACATAATTAATAACCTAGTTATCATTAATATACTAAGTGTTAATATAATTATTTATTAATAACAAACTTTATTGATATATAATATTAAATTTTAACATTTTTCTTAATCACAACTTAATAGAATTACCCACGAGTTTATTAGCTTAATCATGATTACACTTTTAGGTGCTCAAATGTATCCTTGAAAGCTTGGAGAATGTTTTAGATGTCTTCCTGGTTCGTACCCCCAATATATATATAGACTGGGCACTTATTGAAGTCTTGCAGTCTTGAAATATTGTCCTTGTATTACAAATTCATGCAACCCGTTACAAAACTCGTTATAACGGGTTGGCAGCTTTCCATATTTGCTTTTCTCTGCTTGATTCACTGACTTTTGGGCCCTCTTGAGCAAGAACCCATTGTGACGGGTTGGGAACCCGTTATAACGGGTGACGAACCCATTGTGACGGGTTAGTGATGCGTTACAGTAACACATTGCTCTGGAAACTCCTCTGTTCTTTAGCACTTGTCCTCTTCAACCCGTTACGATGGGTTGGGCACCCGTTGTGACGGGTTGGGCACCCATTGTGATGGAATGAGCATGCGTTATGGTAACGCATGGCTCTGGAAATATCCAAATGGCTTGCTCTTGATGTCTTTGAGTATGTCATGACTTGTACATGCATGTCTAAGCCTTTGCATCATGAGTATGTACATGTATAAACCTGCAACTCATCAAAACTCAATTGTGCAAGTTAATACTGATTTGTTTTGCAAATTGTCAAACAAGAGATGAGTTTAATACAACAAACTCCCCCTTTTGGCAATTTGCGAAATCATATGTGTGTGCATATAATATGATGCACATCACTACAATTCTTCCTCCTCTTTTTGCAAAGTATGACAAAAGACTCAATTCAAAAACTCTACCTGAATTTTAGCATATATTTATAACCAAGTCAAGATATAAATTGATCCCCCTTAATCATATAAGTTTTACAATTGTGCACAAGTTATCATTTTTCAATTAAGATTTGCAATCTCAAGAATAGAAAAGGAGCATATTAAGGACTATAATCAAGAGACATATCAATAAAGATGCAAGCAATTACTTCATTAATCTAAAAAGCAAATATACATACAAGATATGATAATTGATCTTCATACTAAACACGACATGATACAACAAACTTTATCTAATAAATATTTTATTGAAGCATAGCAAATTTAAAATTTTATCCTAATTTTTGTTTATAAAACTTCACTACTCTCTTCTTTATCTTCTTCTTTCCCGAATACTTGTGGGTTCCAAGGAGTTGGAATTGAGGGATTGACTCCATCCTTGTCATCAAGCATGGCAATTATGGACATGTGATATATTTGTTAAGAAAGGTGTTAAATGCCTTCCATAATGATTGGGAAATAGTTTGAATTTGGTTTCGGGTTTGTTCTTCTGAGTTGAGGATCATGTTCACACCCTGAGTTAGAATCTTTTTCAGATTTCTCTCATTGTTCAAGTTGTACCATTGCTTGATTGGCCTTAGATCCCTTCTTTGTCACCAATTTTGTATTCTTTATTGAATTTGGTGGAGCCATTAGGAGAATTAGGGCAAGAAGTACTGAAAGCGCCATTTTGTTTTTAGAAGAAGAAGCTTAGGTAGTTTTAGGCTCTTTTGAGTGAAGATTCTCATAACACTACTAGGAGAAAGAAGAGATTTTGTTTTGAGGTTTGAGATGAAGAAGAATGTAGATGATGAAGGGTTTAAATAGCTTTCAGATGCCTTTCGTTACAGGAACCCGTTACAACGAGTTGCCCATCCGTTACAACGGGTTCCCAATCGTTGTAACATATCCCCTTTCTTCATTGTAATACAACCTGCATTTATATTACCAACGTCTAATTTTAATTGATCCAACCGGTAGATTTTCAATTTTTAACCCGTTATAACGGGTTCCAAGCCGTTATAACACATACTTGATCCGTTGTGATGGATCTCATAACACAAGCACATGTTTTTTTGCATTTAATTGTGATTTATTTGTTGATATTATCCAAATTTGTTCTTTGATATTTATAGGGTTCAGTTCAGCTGTCATATGATGTTTAAACTCATGCAAATACTTATAATGAGTTATGATTAGGATAAAAAGATCAAACAAGATTCAGAAAACATATGATTCAATCAAATGGACATTTAATCATACCTTTTACTACATGACTCCTCCTCAACATAATATTCAAAAAGGAAATCAAATTGAGGGAGTCTAGTGACTCTATAGACAAATGATTTAGTTCCACTTGTGCTAGGCACATCACATGGAACTATAGACTTATCATTCTTAACAGGACAAAATCGTTCTTGATGTCCAAAATTCAAACAAGGTGAACAAAAGATAGTCTTTGAGTTAATATTGCTATGATCATAGTCCTTCTTGTTAATTGGTCTTCAATAACTCACCATTAATCTATACTTATCATGAAAATTTCTTATGTTTCTAGAATGATAGTTTGATTGGTAGACATTCTTGTATCTCTTTCTTGAAAATTACTACTAAGATTCTTATGATCATTTAGCATATTTCTAGGGTTATGTCTTGATTGAAAATCACCATTAAACCTTTTTCCTTTGAAAATTATTAACAAGTTTCTTGTTATCATGTAGCTCATGGAATCTACCATACATATCCTTAACATAAAGCTTTGGTGATTGAGCTCTATGTGGGTTGGTAATCATATAATCATTTCTAACTTGAGATTTGTTTACCACCTTTCTAGAATTTGGTTTAGTGAATTTGGTTTTCTTAGTGTATCTCTTGTTATACATATAGACATGATTTTTACCTTGAATAGTTTTGTCATTTGGCTTATGTTGCTTTTCAATTTTAGAAGGTTGTTCCTTTACAAATCCAAACCCGATTTTGTCATGTGGACCTTGACCAATATACATATCGTCATAGTCAATTTTAGTGTCATGGTTTGAAATATATAATGAGTTATATTTTTATAAGGTTCTATAACCTAATTATTTGATTAAATAACTAATGGGTATACTTAATTATCCTAAGTATAACTATGTTGATTAATAATGCGTATAAGTGATACATATAGTATAAAATAAATATACAAAGTATATGGAAGTAAAAGAAATAAAAATAAACTCAATCAAAATCAAATAAACACAAGTTGGTCACTTTTAATTAATTTGTTTGTTTTTATTGTTTGCTGGGCTCAAAGATTTCGAGACTTTTACGTGTCAATGTATCTGTTCTCGGTAGTATCTGTTCGAGTTTTTCTCGGATACCTTTCTCCATCATTGCATGTTTATAATTAGGGTCTAAGCGGATACCTAATAGTTTCCGATTGCCCCCACTTTTATTTATTATTCGTTTTGGGTCTATTATTTTTAGGGTCAATTAGGTTTTGGGCCTTATCGAGCTAGGCCTCCTATTGACTTATTTTTTACACAATTCAGCCCACTTAGGACCCAAGCCCAACTCGGCCCAAAAGCCTTTGTTTATTAATTTTATTAAAGGACCAGCAAGAACCCAAAGCCCAATAAGCTTAAAGGCCCATTTATTATTTAATTAATTCCTAAGGTCCACAAAAGGGTTATAAAGGCCCAAGTCGAACATCACCTCTGACCTATTTCTCTCTCGACCAGACAACCAGAAACAACAAGGCCATCACAAACAAAGCTAGTATCGGTATTGGCCATACCAGTACTGGTACATGTCAAAACATGCCTGGTTCAAGTGCCATACCACAAACATGCAAGCCAAAGAATCAATCATGCTACATTTATCTGGTGCTGGCAAGGTTCCTACAACAGTACAAAGGTGTCAGCACCTCTACATAATCATCAACAAAGAGCAGCAAATATTGAACACAAAGGAACAAGCCATCAAAATGAGCACATCAAGCATAAAGAAAATGAACTAGGGTTTTATCGTTACCAGAAAAGGGACAAGTCACAGTTGAGAGATGAAGAGTAGAGATGCACCCCACAAGCTGGCTCCCTCCTCCCTCTTGCCTCTATTTCGTTTTATCTTTCAATTTCTCAACTTTCCAACGAATTTTAAAGTAGCAAATCTCACCACATGAGAATTCAAGAAGCAAGAGAGAAATGAGGAGGGACAAGGCGTCGTTTTATAGACAAAGGAGGAGATAATGCTGAAGGTGGGGTGCATGCCTTTGGATAGGTCACCAGAATCAAGGTGTCAGAGGGTTTCGAGCAAGACATGACGAACCCAACGATCGAATGGCCAGGCACTCGAGTGCCGATGAGATGACAAAGAGAGATAAATTGTGGGATTCTAAATCCATGGTGGAGAGAAGAGAGGCGAAAGGGTCGAGGGAGAGACGATGAGATCGAGAGGGAGAAGAGGTGACTGAAGAGACAGAGAGAGAAAGATCGAGATTTTTATCTCGATTTGTCGGCCAGGATTTTCTGTGACTCTACCTTGTAGTGTTGCGTGCAGTCACCCGTCGTCACGCATTATACGACTCATTTGGACCCGCCACGCCCTAGCGGACAACGTACCAGCATAGAGGAAGATGAGGGGTCAGGGGATGGGTAGTGGGATCGCCAAAATGGCGATTTCCCTAGTGGCGATTCGTGTGTCAAATTTTATCCAGAGGAGGATCCAACCCGTTGGGTTGCAGGCGTTTGGCACACGAAGGTCTGCGTGATTTTTAGTGAATTTAAAGCATTCTCTAAGCTTTTTAAAGGAATAGAGTTGCGCCCATTCATGTTGCAGGTACTGTTAGAACTTGAAATGGATTTTATAACTTGTTACACGAATTCTTGTTTTAGAAATTTTAATTTAGGTAAATGAATTAGTTAAAATACTCAATTAATTATTTAAAGTTTTGTAATCCATGTTTAAAATTGGAATGACATATATTTAAAATGTTGGTTTGTATATGTAACACATATATATATTTTTTATTTTATAAAGGAAATTTTTATTTAACTCTTATTTTTATTCTAAAGTTTAATATGTACATATGTTTATTTATATTGATTTTTGTCTTATTCATTTATAACTTGGATTTTAAATTTTTGTACAAATATTTATTTATTTATTTATTTATTTATTTTTATTTCGTTATTTTATTAGCTTTTATATTCTTATTCTATTCACAATTAAATTTTTTATTCTGTCGTATGTACATTTATCTGAATTTTAAATTGTTCACAATTTCATGGGTTTCACAAGTCATTTACTTTATAATAATTTTAATTGTTACTAACTTATTATTTTAGGAAAAAGTAACATATTTCTTATGATATTTTTTAGGATTTTTTTGTGAGAAATATTTTTTAGTTATGTTGCCAAACCTAAATATACTAAAATTATTTTATAATAATTTTAATTTTTAGTAATTTATTATTTTAGGCAATAAAATATTTTTTATTATTTATAAGAAATAAAAAGGAATATCGAAAATTCATGTGGCTGAAGCTAAAACAACTACTTTCGAAGTAACAAAAAGAAAAACAACGACTGGAGTAGGAGAGTTAGGGTCGAAAAGAGGATTCCTCATTTCTTTTTCTCATTCAAAACCGTGCATGAAACTTTCATCTCGCACGACTCCTTAGTGATAAAAGATTTTATCATTTTTTGTTTTTACGATATTTTGTAGGAACTTTTCTTGGTAACAATATTTTTTTTAGTTATGTTGCCAACACAAAATATATTGAAATTTATTTTTAATAACTTAATTGTTAGAAATTTATTATTTTAGGCAATAGATTATTTATTAGTAATTTGTGTGGAATTGGAAAACCGGGATAGACGGGTGTTAGCAATACAAGTCTTTCCTAAAGGTCGGTGTAGCTATTCGACCGTTTGTAATTTCGAAATGAAAGATGCTACAAGACACGAAAATATAATTTTGAAATGCCGATGTTGACTGCATATTTTCTAAAGATCAATGTTGTCAATCCATTTCTAATAGACTAATATATCTTTCGAACTTTCAGTCACATTTTTTTTTCCTTTTGAAATTATTTTATATTTTTTTCTGTAAACAAAAAAAAAACGGAGAGTTTCGCTCTAAGTTATGCATCAATCATCATTGACAAAGAATGATATAAAACCTGGTAATTAATAAACAATTGTAATGTTCGAAGTTCCTCCGACAATTATTTACACACGTCTTTCATAATTATTTTCTGCTAAACGGATGAAGAAACCAAAGAAAAAATAATATGCAAATATTCCAAAAAATCAAAATCAGTATGGGTCCGTTTGACAAATCAAGGAATAGTCCAAAAATAGTGGTAAAATTAGAATATTTTTTATAATAGTTTTATTTTAGAAAAGTGATAGAATAGTGGTATTCTTGACTATTCAATGTTGTTTGATATTTATCATTGAAATAGTTGAAGTGTTGATAATTATGATAACAACATGATATTATAATAAATAATAATATAATAGTAACAATAAGTACAATAATATAATAATAATAAATAATAGAATAATAAAATAATAATAATGATGAAATATTATAATACTAATAAAAATAATTATAATATTAAATAATAATATTTGTATAATGATAAAAATAATAATAATGAAATATTGCAATACTAATAAAATAAATAATAATTATAATAATAAATAATAAAATAATAATATGTGTTATTTTCAGAAGTAATAAAATTAAATAATAAACAGAATAATATAATATAATAAAATATTATTAATTACTTAATATAATACAACGTAATCAAATACTAATTGTTATTCTATAATTGCTAAACCGCTATACCATCTATTGATTGATTAAGTAAAATAACAAATTTTTGTATTATTTTGAAAATCTTGAAAGCTGTTTTACACTTACTTGAAATAGAATGCACTGTATTCTACTAAACTAATAATGCCAAACGGATCCGTACGACTATATGACCACACCAACCTCTGATTTTCATTTTCATACCACGTTCCATGTATATCCCCTCTCTCTCTCTCTCCCTCCCTTCATGCCATTTCCATTTATTGACCCCCTAGGAATCCCGTCACTTCGTCTGATAAAATAGTTGCAGTGAGAGAAAAAGAGAAAGCGCACTTGTCTAAAAATCATTGGCCTGCTTCTACTAATACAGTACCTTAGTACACTGTCTCCTTCTGAGTTCCCAGTCTTTTGGGCTCTTACATCCATCCTTTTGATTCTTTCTTCTCTTCATCTCTTGGATGTTAGTGCTTTCTAATTTCTCAAATACCTTCTCTCTTCCAATATCTCTCTCATTCCTTTCCTTCTTTTCCAAATTACAATCCCGAGCTCTGTTCCAGTTCACAGCCTTTTCTTTTTTACCTTTCTGATACTTCTATGATTCTATCCTCTTCAATTCTTCCCAATTTCCTATTCTAACTCCTTTACATTTCTTGTTCTGGTGCTATGCTCGCCAATTCTACAAAAGCCATTTCCTTGCTTTCCATTTCTCTGCTTTAAATATTCTCATATTTATTTTTATTTTTCGAAATGACTGTTAAATCGATCACTTTATTGAGTTAACTGCAAGCACGAGGAATATATTCTCTTTATCTCCAATCTCATACCATCCTTTTCTCATTCATCGTTCCCTTTATAGCAACTCTGTCTCCTCTTATTTGGTTTGCCTCTTTCTAGCGAGAAACAAACACCAGACACACTCTGAATTAAAGAGAGAATTTTGGTTCTTTTTTCTATAATGGAATGGGAAACAGGAACCAAAATGGCCTCTAATTGGGACTATGCTACAGCTTTAGTGTCTCAAAACAGTTCTTCATCTAAGCTGGAACTCACGCTTGGTGCCATATCTGATATCGGATCGAACCAAACCATTGTGGGTCTCACGAACCAACCTCTCTTCCCAGCACAACTTCTGGCTCCGTCGAGGAGGTCACGGGACAGAGAGGTTTCTTGTTTGGTGGAGGGGTGCAAAGCCGATTTGTCAAAGTGCAGGGACTATCATAGAAAACATAAGGTGTGCGAGGTGCATTCAAAAACCCCAGTTGTGATAGTAGGGGGAAAAGAACAGAGGTTCTGTCAGCAGTGTAGCAGGTAATTTCTGAAATATTGGGGTAATTTAAATATTAACTTTTTTAAATCTATTGTTTGGTTAGAGGTGCAACTGTGATGTCTGTGCAAGACAATTTTGAAAAATAATGGATATTTTGTAGAAGAAATTTTAATTTTATTCATGTTCACTTGGCATGTGTTTTTTGTTTATTTCTCAACTTTGTCAATGTTGGCTTGAATGATAAGGTGCATGCTCTTTTGGATCGTAGTTCGGTAGCAAGGTAGGAAACATATAGGAAAGTAAGAAAGTTGCAGTCTTTTTGCTTAAAAAAATGGTAATGTGTTTTTTTGTGTGTGTGGATAGGGATGGTCTTCTCCTCTGTTTTTATTTTTATTTTTATGGAAACCTCCTCTGTTTTCTAACATGGTATTAATTGTTTTCCCTTTTGGAATGAAGAGGCCCACTGAAGCGCAGCCTTAACAGGAATAATTTCCTCCAATTACATGTTGCATTGGGAATTTATCAATATTTTGGTACTGAATCAGCTGTATTTAGTAGAAGTTAAATTGTCAGGGTTCTTTTGCATATTTCTCTTTTGTCTTAATTGGGTCCCTTTTCTGTTGATTGTCACTTCTCCGTTGTAGGGATTGGTTCTGTAAAATTGTTTGGTTTAAATTGATTGGTTGTTCTCATTAGATTTTTCCATGATTCATTGTGCTTCTTCTTTTTTATTATTATGTTATGATTTTCCCCATGCCAACGAATTTAAATGTCCCCAAATAAAGGATTAAACCCCAATTTCATTGTTGATTATACAACAATCCCTTTAAATATAAGACCACTTTTCTGAAGTATCAGAAGGAAAGCCTACTTCTTTCCACTAAATTCCACTAAATTTAAGACCAGTTCTTTGAATCGATTTATCTGATTTTAAACTGTATAAGTTCTTTGAAGATTTAGTGAACTTGATGAATTCTCGCATTATATAGTTATCATTTTTCTTTGAAGTTATATGGTGAATTGGCCAACAACAAATTCCATCATAGGGAAGTTCCATTAAATAGTTGCTCCTCAAATTTTAATTTGGACAAACATTACCAGAACTTTCAAATCAATGACAAAGATCCTCCTAGATGATAAATTATCATATAATGCTATCTAAGTATAAAAAGACCAAAATGCCTCTATATATTTTTAATTTATGAAAAGTTCGTAATATTTTATAAAATAAATGTTGATAATTAAATATCTGTAATTCGTGTTAGAGATAGAAAGTTAGAGCTGTATTATTCAGTATTATTTGTGTGAATATTTAGAGTAAATTAGGCTAGATTAGTTTCTTATTATGCTCAATAGTATTTCTATATATTGTACATTACAGTGATGAATCAAGGTATTCAGAAAATCAGATTATCTGTCTCTTTACACCTTTTTCATGGTATCAGAGCTAGGGCAAAAACCCTAGCCGCCGGCAGCCGCGATTCTCTTCTCGTTTCCACCTTCCGGCGACTCAAGGTTGAGACCGTCGCACTCGCCGACACCATCTGCCGCTCGTGTTCCGTCTGCTACTCGCGCCGCCCGTACTAGTACTGCTCGATGCTCCATCAGATCGTTGCTTCGCCAGACCAGTGCTCTGCCAAATCGGTGCTAGCCTCTCTCTCTCGAACACTCGTACCTGCCAGCGTCGCTCGTACCCACCACCGCTCGGTGTTCCTCTCCGCCTCTGTCTCCACGAAGCGACAGGAGAGATTTTGTCTCTCTGTCTCCTCCCTTTCGTCAACAAAAAAAAAAGCTGTGGAATTTTTCAGTTTAGTCCCTGATTCTTTTTCTTTTCTTTTCTGTGGTACGTTTTGTGATTGGCCCCTCTAAAAATCTGAACCTGAACTCCCTTAAGCCTAATTTTTCAAATGGAGAAGAGTAATGAATCTGCTATTCTGATTCCACAACCGATTTCTACCCAACATCTGAAAATTCCTATTAATCTCTCTAGCTCTAACTGGGAACAATGGTCTACGTTTGTTGAGACTGGGTTGGATTCCCTTCGAAAGGGAAAGTATATGACAGAAGAACCACAAGCTACTGATGACTGGAAAGCTGAGGATAGCTCTATCCGCATGATTCTGTGGAATGCGATGGAGCCCGATATTTTATCCACCGTACACACTTTTAAGACCACCAAGAAAATGTGGGATCATCTCCAATCCACATATTCTAAAAAACCAGCATGGCTCACGCATACGCCGTTTCTCAAGCTTATGCAAGGTGCGAACAGAGTGATGCAACTCTTATCGAGTACTTCACCAAATTCAAGAAATTATCTGATGAGATGAGGGATTTGTTTCCCTTTGGAGCAGATTCAGCCCCGGTATGGGAACAATTGAATACACTCACATTTATTGGAGGTATGTCATCTAGCTACTCATCGGCACGACCGATCCTTCTTGGTCAGACGACTATACCATCATTATCTGCTACTTATCATCTTTTGCGGGAGATGTTTCCATCTGATGGGATTGGCTCGCCATCCATTACTGAAAACTCGACATTAGTAGCAAACTCTAACAAAAGTAAGAACACAGATCAGTCATTTGTGAAATGAGGAAAATGGTCTGGCGGTAGTTCCAATCCTAATAGTAATGTGCAGTGTCGTTATTGCAAGGAGTGGGGTCATATGAAGTGGGACTGCCCAAAGCACCCTAAAGGCTCACCACAACCACCTCGTGCTCAGGTGGCCACTGTCGATCAAACACCCAGCGATCGCACCAGTTCAGATGAAGTTGCTACACTTGTTCAGCGACTTGAGCAGCTAGGCTTCTCTCGTGCCAACATGACCTCTCAGCCGCAGATTTCGAGGGCTACTTTAGCCCACCCAAGTATGACTTCCAACTGTTTTAAAGCATCAAAATCATCCTGGATTGTTGATTCAGGTGCTACTGACCACATGACTGATAACAAAAGTATATTGTCCGGACTTACCACTACCTCATAACCACCTATCCAAATAGCCAATGGCACTACCTGTAATATAGAAGGAATTGGATTCACCCAAATTTCCCAAAACATGCCCTTATCATCTGTCTTATATGTTCCTTCTTTTCCTGAAAACCTTGTATGTAAGCAAAATAACAGAACAGTTATATTGCTCTGTTACCTTCACCCAAACTAAATGCACCTTTCAGGAACTGAGGACGAACATGTTGATTGGCACTGCATATAAGGACAAGGGTCTATATTGCATGGAGAGCTCACCTCAGCGAGTGGCATACCTGAGTACTAGTAGTGCTAAGGAGGTTCATTATCAGTTGGGACATCCATCTCTCCAGGTGTTGAAGAAAATACGTCCTGGATTTCAGTCTATTTAAGAATTAGTTTGTGAGTCATGTATCCAGGAAAAGCATGTTCGTGCTTTCCATCCACCTAGAGTCGTTAGTCGGTCTAATGCTTTGTTTGATTTAATACATTCAGATGTATGGGGTCCTTGTCCAGTTACATATGTATCAGATTTTCGATATTTTGTTACCTTTGTGGACGATTTCTCTCATGCAACCTGGCTTTTTGTTATTAAATCTAGACAAAAATTTTGCAAAATTTTCTGTTTTTTGTTCTTTTGTGAAAACTCAGTTCGACACCACTGTTAAAACTCTTCGTAGTGACAATGCCAAAGAATATTTTACAAATGAGTTTGTGAAATATATGACTGATAATGGTATCATCCATTAATCATCATGTGCTTATACACCTCAACAAAATGGAGTGGTCGAAAAAAAGAATAGACACATACTTGAGGTGGCTCGTACTATGATGATACATGGACAGGTCCCTCATCGTTTCTGGGCTGATGCGGTTCTAACTGCATGTTATCTGATAAATCGGATGCCATCTTCTGTCCTTGATGGTGCAATACCCTATAATGTCCTATTTCCATCTGCACCTTTATTTCCTGTTTCACCCAAAATCTTTGGTTGCGCATGTTATGTGTATGATAATCGATCGGGTCGTACAAAACTTGATCCCAAGTCCCTCCGATGTATTTTTGTAGGCTATTCTGGAACTCAAAAAGGTTATCGATGTTATAGCCCTACTATTCGAAGGTACTTTGTTTCCTCTGATGTTATTTTTATGGAGTCTGTACCGTTTTTCTTAAATTCTGAATCTAGTCCATTATCTACATCTAGTAATTCTCCACCTATCATGACTATTCTGAAATATCCTGAGGTTCACATCGAATCTTCTTCAATCCTCGAGAATGGCGAGCCACCAATACCTCTCGTGCCTCATATTACTCAGGTATATACTCGAAGGGGTAAGCATCTCCATGATAATACTAACTCTGTCCAGATCATGCAGGTTCATGAGACTTGTACATCTCCCGGTGAACCTGACCCAACCACCGAATCACCACCTACCCAATCACCTGACACTACCACACCTAGTCCACAAATTGCTGCAATCTCACCACCTCAAATCTCCGACCTTGACCTTCCTATAGCCCTTCGTAAAACCTCACGTAATTGTCCCAGTACCAGATATCCCCTCGATCGCTTATGCTCATACGCAGCTCTATCCACAGATCACTGTGCCTTTACAACTAGTCTTGACAGTTACTATGTTCCTAAGAATGTGTCAGAGGCTCTGCACAATCCAGAGTGGTTTAGTGCTATGCAGGAGGAAATGTCGGCTCTTTTGAAAAATGAAACGTGGGATCTTTGTCCTCTTCCTCCTGGCAAAAAGGCTGTCGGTTGCAAGTGGGTCTTCACGGTCAAAGTTCATCCTGATGGATCACTGCATCGACTCAAAGCTCGCTTAGTTGCTAAAGGATACTCTCAGGCCTATGGCATTGATTATGATGAGACATTTTCTCCTGTTGCTAAGATGGCATCTGTTCGGATCTGTATGTCTCTGGCTGTTGTTCACCACTAGCCACTGCACCAATTAGATGTCAAGAACGCATTTCTCAATGGCATCCTTGAGGAGGAGGTTTACATGACGCAGCCACCTGGATTCGTTGTTCAGGAGGAGGCTTCCAAAGTCTGTCGCTTGCGAAAGTCTCTATACGGTCTGAAACAATCCCCTCGAGCTTGGTTTGGACGTCTCTCCCAAGTACTTGGTCAGTTTGGCATGACCAGGAGTGCTAATGACCACTCAGTGTTTTATTTTTTTTTGAAATAAGTGAGGCTAAAACTCCTCACCACTTCCTTTTTCATTAATAGAAAAGAGAAGCAAAAATGTACAAACCTAGTGACCCATATAGAGAGCATCTATCTATTCTCTCAGTCCTCTAATTGATATGGTACCGGTACCAACATCTCTGGTACTCTATCATTTTATATCCTATCATTTAATCTAGAACTCACCCAAATTTGCAAAATAAAAGCAAAGAAAACCCAATGACCCATAACAACCTAAACATAATTTCTAGCATCCCCTGGTTCCTTAGACGTTTCATCTCTGTCTTAATATCCCATTTTGTGACTAATTGATAGATAATCATCTCAGCATCTATTCACATCTGAGACAGTGCATCACCTAGCTCTACCAGTACCATCTGTGACACCTGTACCAGCGAATCTGTCTGCCCAGCATCTTCCTTTTGCTACACTCTGCAACAGCAATCAATACCCCAGCTACACATCCTCTGGTCTGATCAATTTCTTCTACTCAAATTCTTCTGGCTGTGTTTCTGTCAATTTCTTCTGCTCAATTTCTCCTTTTGGACCAGTATCTGATCAAATTCTCTGGTCTGATCCTCATAATAACCATCTCGTGGAGCAACCACTCAGGCCTGGCTGTGTAACTGCTCAGCACAGCTCAGGGTATCTGTTGAGGTTCATGTCAGCTACCACGCTTTTTGGATCAATATCTGGTAAGTTGTCGATCGATCGTCACCATTTGCCCATCGTCGGCACCTGATCTGGACTTGGCTTCACCTCGAACTGCTCTCTGATCTTCCTCCTCATCTCAGTTTTGGTCTGAGAGGTTTGTATCTCGATGCCTGCCTTTATCTTGAGCAAGGCTCGCATTCATCTCAGCCAAACCTGAGATTCAGATTCGCTTCGAAGGCAACCTCAGTATCGGTCATAGGCCAGTCTCAGGGGCTTCCCCTCAGATCTTGCATCTCTAGCTTCCGATCAACATCACCGCAACCAACGAAATCGAATCTTTGCTGCTAACAGTCGTAACTCATCAATCAGAGTTTACGACTCGATCTACACCTTTTTGTCTCGGCCAACTCTTGATGATCTTCTCATTCAAAGCCTCATGGTCTGGACCTAGCTTCCATCTCAACTTCTCCCGATCTACTTCTTCTTCCCAGCGATCACTGAGACATTTTGTCACCCCTGACTTCGATATCTTGACTATAATCGTCAGTCAAGGCTCGGTTCATCTCAGTAGCCAATCTGGAACCAAGGTTCGATTTGGCGAAGTCTTGATCTCCGCCATGGTTCAGATCGTGGTCTTTGACATGTCGATCTCAGACTCTCGGCCGATTACGATCTGCTCTCGTGATCCACCTATCTCTTATTGGAACCAGGGGGAGGAGAGAGATGGGGCACTTAGTGTTTTATAGACACTTAAAGGAGAAGACTATCATCCTAGTTGCATATGTTGATGATCTGATTATCACCGGTGATGATGCCCGATGGATCTCGGCATTAAAGAAGTTTTTGAGTGAGCAATTCCAGATTACAGATCTTGGTAAACTCAAGTACTTTCTTGGCATTGAGGTATCACAATCTCCTGGTAAGATCCTTATTTGTCAAAGAAAATATGTTCTTGATATGCTTTCAGAATGCGGGTTACTTGGATGCAAACCCGTTGACTCACCGATGATCCCTGAGACCAAACTCATGCCTGATGACTGAGCACCCCTACATGATCCTGAGAGATATCGGAGATTAGTCGGAAAGCTAAATTATCTAACAGTTACTCGACCGGACATTGCTTATCCAGTTAGTGTAGTAAGCCAATTTATGTCAGCCCCGCACACTACACACTGGGATGCGACTATTCGGATCCTTAGGTACCTCAAGGGATCTCCAAGTAAAGAACTCATATATTCTGATCAGGGACATAGTAGGATCGCAGCATTCACTGATGCCGATTGGGCAGGTTGTCCTACTAGTCGAAGGTCCACTACTGGATATTGTGTCTTCTTTGGTGGTAACCTTATATCCTGAAAGAGTAAGAAGCAGACAGTTGTATCTCGGTCCAGTGCGGAGTCAGAATACCGCGCAATGGCAAACACATCATGTGAGCTAGTTTGGACGAAGCGTTTACTCAGCGAACTAGGTGTTCACCAGAATGGTTTGATGAGGCTACATTGTGACAATCAATCTGCCATGCATATCGCGAAGAATCAGGTCTTTCATGAGAGGACCAAACACATAGAAGTGGATTGTCATCTGATCCGAGATCTTGTCATAGGAACATCCTCTTGTCCCCCATGTATTCAACTCATTCACGTTCGGACAGATCATCAACTCGCCGACATTTTAACCAAGCCTCTTCGCAAAGTCCCAATTAATACTATATGTAACAAGTTGGGCATGTTAGACATATACGCTCCAACTTGAGGAGGAGTGTTAGAGATAGAAAGTTAGAGCTGTATTATTCAGTATTATTTGTGTGAATATTTAGAGTAAATTAGGCTAGATTAGTTTCTTATTATGCTCAATAGTATTTCTATATATTGTAAATTACAGTGATGAGTCAAGGTATTCAGAAAATAAGATTACCTGTCTCTTTACACCTTTTTCAATTCGTATGACGTTTTATATTTTTTGTATGATTCATTTTATTCAAAGAGAAAAATA
Organism: Eleocharis quinqueflora; assembly: GCA_964058865.1. NCBI lineage: Eukaryota > Viridiplantae > Streptophyta > Magnoliopsida > Poales > Cyperaceae > Eleocharis > Eleocharis quinqueflora. The sequence continues at coordinate 53,020 of CAXKVX010000970.1, read as the reverse complement.
TATTTTATGCATGATTAAAATTGATAAAAGCATTTTATTTGTATATATAAATAGGAAACATTATGAAATAATTAATTTTATAATTTAGTTTTGATGTTAAATGTTGTGAAGTATTTTGATTTGTAAATTAATTAATTAATTGAAAATACTAAATTTATTAAGAAAATTCTACATAATGTATTTTGAACATTTATTTAAATAATGTTGAATAAATAGATTTTTAAAACAGAAAAATGAAATAACAAACTTGTTTTGTATTATGAATTTTTTTTTACTACATAATATTTAAAAAAGTCATGAATTTTATACAAACTAAAATTTCATAAAAAGAAAAATAATATAAACATTACCTTATAAATATGCAAGGCGATTTTAGTCATTTTATAGTTAGATTTGAGTATCAGATGATAATTCATCATCTAGGAATATATTTGTCATTCATCTCAAAGTTCGGAGGGGTATTTGTCTAAATTAGAAGTTCGGAAGGCAAGTTGTTACAATCTAAAAGTTCGGGGTCCTCCCATGACGTTACCCCTAACATTATTTTTGTTGATATCTAATCATTATAATTAAATGAAGAGAATGTTTTTAGTCTTTTCTTTATTTCATGCCCTTTAAGAACTGTTATATTATTTTATCAAAAAAGGGAATTGTTATAATAGTCTTTATTTACAAATTTTTAATCTAAATGTGATCTTTCTATAATCATAAAATAAAGTTTAGCTTTTGTTTTGCTTCAAATGGTCCATCAAATGTGTAGGACTGCAGGCAGTAAGCCAATAGCCTCTAGCAGTTTATACTTGATAAGAGCACAATTATTAACTCTTATCAAATATGGTTTAAAATAGGTTTCATCTGCTTGAGGAGTTCGATGAGGTGAAGAGAAGCTGCAGGAAGCGCCTTGCTGGTCACAACCGCCGCCGAAGGAAACCACCTCAGGCAGAGCCTCTTTCTCCTGAGCCCATTTTTGTAAATCAGAATGGTAAATCATCAAACCATTATACCAACCACCATTTTAGTCTTATCTTCTTTTTTCTCTTTCTTTTTTTCTCGTTAATTATTTTTTGATGACTAGATTATGAATTCAACTTTACATTTGGATCCAGTACAGAAGTACTGCACCAGTAAAATATATACATCATTGGTACTGATATCATACTACTATGAGTACAGGTACTTTACCAGTTATATACCATGCACCAGTATAGCTGTATTGGACTATGCCTTACTGGAACAGAACTATCAATTAATCTAAAGCATGTCAAATAGTATCCCACAGAACCAGAAGGGGACATAATAGTCTGATACCAATCATCCATGTCAGACCAGTACTAAAAACAAGGAATATTCTTACTCTTATTCAATAATCTATCATTGTACAAAGCTTGAATTGTCATTGCGTTCACTCATTTTCATTTCTTGACTTGCATATTAATTTTCGTAGGGGCAAGAATGCCATCCTATCAGCAAATGTGTCCCTCTTCTAACATCACACAAGAGCCTACCAAATGGAACTCCATCATGCGAAATGACCATTCTGCCCCTCGAAGCAGCATTTTCAGTTCGGCCAGTGTGAATTTTGGAGCACTACAAGCAACCCATAACAGGTCAAACTGGCAAGGAGCAGCTGATTCCAGTTGCGCTCTCTCTCTTCTGTCATCTACTACCCCATCGGTTGCAATCACTATGGGCCAGCCGCTCAACCATCAGTTAAACATGCATGAGAACGATTTACGTACAGCTCTGCACGCAATGCATTCTTCGGAGAATGTATCCCTTGCTGGATTTCAGTACTGTAACGGACTGTGTCCATATCCAGTTGGGGAAGGTTCTGATAATGTCTCTGGGCATAGCCTTCCCTTTTCATGGCAGTGATGATGGTAGTTTTGTTTAATGTGAAATTCGGATTACCAAATCAAAAGGTCCTATATTTTGTGTCTTAACTGGTGCATGCTCTTTTCCTGTTGGAATTTGGAAAAACAATGGCTTTGTTTTCTACCAATGAGGGCCTGCTAGTTTTATTATATTTTAGGGTATTGTTTCTTAGGATTTGTTCCCTATTAAGCTTTAGATTACAAATTTTAATTCTCCTTTTTTTTTTATTTGTAAGTTTTATTGACTTGAAGTGTTGAATTCCAAGATCTCTTTTATGGCACTTTGGGAGTAAATCCTCAGTTAAAGTAGTCATATGCAATGCTGAAGACTGTCATATGGTCTATGTTTGAATGAACAAGTTTGAATTCCTTATAAATGGGTTGCTTGAAAGACTTGCAAAGTAGAAGTCTAAAACAAGTTTGTATTCATTATTTCCAATTTCTTTTGAAAACTTTTGATGATATGATGGAAGAATAAATATTTTCTTAAAGCCGGAGCCTTGCACCCGCTGCTGCGAAGCCGTTGTCTGTAAGAAGTTGTCTTCGATTAGTGAAATATGAACACTGTTACAGCTTCATATGATTTTTCTAAAGTAATCAACAACAACAAATTGAGGTAGGCTAGAAATTAAATTCAATTTAAAATGAAAAATCAATATAAATAATAATAATATAATAATTAAATAGTAAAATAATAGTAAAAATAAAATATAACAATGATACTACTAATACTAATAATAATGATAATAATACTAATAATAATAAACTATTCTATAAATCATGCTAGCGCTCTACGTCGTTAATTGTGAGCTACAACTATATCAGTACTAAATTTTAGTCTGTAATGGTTCTGATACGTGAATTACTGACTTTCATGCACTCTTGTCTGACGCCAATTCTTTGAAGACTTTCTAAACCTTTAAGTCTCTTTTTACAACTAAAGAAATCGAAGACATAAAAATAACTAGTTATTCTCATCAAATGAATCTTTCTTTTTGGATCCAAAAGGGCTTGAGTCTTGATCCAACGCAGGATGCATAGAACTATTATTTTTGGTGATACCATGATAAATGAACTGAAAATCCTGACAAAATCCAAGGCGAACTGAGTCATATGATATATGAACATATAATTTATAAGAGCGGGGTAATAGAAGAATTTATATCTAACTATATAAGACATTCCTGATCATGGCCTTGTGGTAAATGAAATTCAATATTTATGTTTTCTGGTTTTTAGTGGGCCTTCATCAAGGTTTTTTTTTATTCATTGTTCGTAGGTTTACAACACACATATTCACAAACGAAACAGAATATAAACTTGAAAACTCCCCTTAAAAGTAGTTCCTGACAGAGCTTGAATCATAAACCTCTTATATGAAAATCTTGTGCCTCGTCACTACACTAAGTATGGTATGACTTGGCATTATCAAGGTTTCTTACCAGGTTGTGTGCACTACTAAAGAAAGGAGCTATTATAACCTTCCTATTATAGCGGACGATGTCATCCGCTATAATAGACCTATTATAGCTGACCACAGAGAAAATACGCTATAATAGTGGTTCTATTATAGCGGATGGAACCAACAGTCCGCTATAATAGGTTTATTATAGCGAATTGGAGATAAATGCCGCTATAATAGGGTCTCCCATGGATCACTATGTAGTATGAATCCAACCGTTGATTCATGTCAATCCAACGCTCCAAAATTTCACATAGTCCCACGGATCAACACAGATTTTCTTCCCAAAAATTTCCCTTCTCTATATAAATATCAACTCTCCATCATTCTTCCTTCACTAAAATCTTCCCTCATTCTTTCTTCTTCACACATAAATCTGTCCTTACCCGTCCTTCTTCACACAAAAATCTTCCATCATTCTATTTTCGTCAAATATTATTGTGTTTTAAGCTTGTTTGTATATATATATATAAAAGAGTCCCGAGTATTATTGTAAAAATAAATTCACAACTCAGTCAGTTATTACTGTAAAAATAAAATTGAGTTATTTTATAAGATCATTTAAAAATAAAATTAGGTTGTTCAAAATCAGCAACCGAACATATTTGCAAACAAAATTTCTCTTGATTATAAATTATGAATGGATATTTATTCAAAAATGCCTATCAAATCAGTCAATATCGCGATAAATGAAAAAGCTGACAGCGTTTTTTTAATTTTTTCAAAAAAAAATTCAAAATCTATTATAGCGAACTTTTCTTAAAGGCCGCTATAATAGACCCCCTATTATAGCGGACTTTTGCAAAAGGCCGCTATAATAGCCCGATCTATTATAGCGGACAACATATACCTATAGCAGCCTCCTCTATTATACCCTCTCTTTGTCCGCTATAATAGTCCTTATAAATCCACTATAATAACTCATTTTTGTAGTAGTGGTGTGAAATATTTGTTGCTCATGTATAAGGTTACAAAGCAAGCGTTAAGCACTAATGTGTAGATTTGAAGACTTAAGCATACAAAATGGTAAATTAGTAAATTATACTCAATGTTGAGATTAACTTATGATAAAGTTTAAAAACGAACTTGTATCCCTAAAACTAAATTCCACATTCAGCTTCGATATCTTTACTACAGAACACACAGTCATTGACACACAAGCTGTTATTCTGACAGTATGTGTACCAGTCTAACACTGTCACCTGCAGGTCAGAACCAGTAAAAGCAATAAAACATCAGTAAAAAACTTCACCATAATGGATGTGTACCAGTCTAACACTGTCACATACAGGTCAGAACCAGTAAAGCAATAAAACATCAGTAACAGACTTCACTATAATGGAACCAAACTATGACCCCATAATGCACCTGCCAATCAAGTGTTGCTACCATACAGAAGGAACAGGCTCTTGTACCAATTATTTCTGTTTAGCTACTAAAGAAATCATGAAATCTTTATACTATCTGAATAGATAATAATCTACTAGAATATATCCTTCTATAGGATTGTCTGTATTGAAGCTTAATTTTCCAGACAATGATTTATTTACCACTGTAAGTTTAGTGATTACCTACATATCCTCGGGATAAATTATTATCTTACTTAAAAATATATCCCTTCACCAACATCACTTGAGAGCCTGTTAATTAATCTCCTATCTTACAATGACCATCTTGTCCTTTCGAACAGCATTTACATCGAAGCGAGTATGATTTCTCAGCCATGTCCCTCCTATGTTGCAATAACTTTGTGCCAGTTTGTGGGCCCACAATTGCATTTGCATCAGAATGATTTACTTGCAACTCTTAATGAATATCATGAATTTCTCAGTTAGCATATCCCTTGTCAGGTTTGGTACTGTCATTAGCTCTGTGCGTATTAATTTAGGGAAGAGGATTCACTTCATGACAGTAATGATGGTTATGATGATATCTTTTAAACTTTTAGCGGACATTATTCATTAAATGGTGCTTTTAGTAGTCATATTTATGTTGTATGGGTATCTTTATAGAAATACTGTTCTTTCTATTTTCACAGTCCATTTTGGAATAGGAAGGACTCTGATCTCATTTGGAATCAGAGTTGATACCAACTCACATTTTGAAGTAGAAATTATGAACTAAGATGAACCTGACATCTTCAGTATAGACTCATGTGATAGCATCTTCAATAGAGGTAAAATTTTGTGAGAGACCAGTGTAAGATATAGTGGAAACTGAAACTCAAAAAATACAAAAAAGAAAATTATTTATGCAGACTTTAAGTACAACGAAACGAAATAAAAATATACATGTTACAAATATATATAAAATTTATTTGAATAACCAAAATGTAAATTAAATTGAATCTCTGTTGATCGCACTTTGCCAATACTAAGAACCAATTGTTCTGTTCTTATTTTTCTTCACATTCATTAATCATGCAGTACAAGCACAAGCTCATTTTCATAGTCGAGATGACTTCGGACACGAACGATATAAGCAAGGGGTGGAGCTACAGTAATTTTGGTGGGTTCATTGACCCACCTAAAAAGTTGAGATTACTTAAATAGAACTGATTTGTAAATAATAAAAAATATAGGAACTCATCTCAAAACAACTTAAATAGAAATATTTCTTTCTCTGTACGACTGTTAACCCTAGTTGGACGCGAGTCGCGACTCAGAACCTCCTCTCGCCTCATCTCTCGCGACGTTGCGACCATCCGACGCGGCTCTCCAGTCTCCACGAGACCACAACTCCCTCTTCTCCAACTCTCCACGACTCAAGAACCCTCCACTTCTTCACTGATATGTTCTCATCAAAAACCCTCGTCAGATTCCCAAAATGTCACAGAATCAAGATATTCCTCTACTTACAACTAACCTCTTAAATGGCAGCGAAAATTATGTTCCATGGGCAAATATGTGACTTTGGCACTAAGTGGTAAACAGAAACTTTGATTTCTCACAGGATCCAAAGAGAAACCTAAAGTCACTGACCCAAAAAAACCCAACAGCTGCTGAGAAAGAGAAGCTAGAGGAATGGCAGTCATAGGACTATATGATAATGTCCTAGCTGCTAAACTCCATGGAAAAACCTCTTGCAAATATGCTCATGTATCTCAGTTCTTCAAAGGAGGTATGAAACAAGGTAAAAATCCGCTATGGAAGCCAGCACAATTATGCCCACATCTACAACTTGAAACAGGAGCTAGTGAACCTGAGGCAAAAGCAAAATTAGTCAAATAATCAACTGGTAACAGAGATTATCACTAAATGGGAGGACTTTAACAGTTATCTTTCTCCCACTGAAGATCTGTTAGAAATTGAAAAAAGACGAGAGCTAAGCCTTATCTTTACTTACCTAAGAGCACTAGACCCAAGCTATGATGCAGTGAGATCCCAAATTCTACTGTCAACTGAAAACCTCACATTTTAATCACTAAAAAGAATGATTGAAACTGCACATTAAATTCACGCTATTTTTCAAGTTGACAACAACAACAACAAAATTCTGGCTACGCCACTGGTTCGACTCGTCGACACATTCTTGTTCCGACGCGTCTATGCTCCGACGGACCCCGCTGAACCAAAATCTTGACTACGCCACTGGATATAAGCCGTGACGATATCGTCAATGCTCTTTTCTTCATTAGTTTTCCCTTCTAGGATTAGGATATCTATTACCTGCTTGAAAGTATACAGTTGCTCGTACTTTATGATTAACTAAAAGTAGCAGGATAATGGGACAAAATTGTTCCTCTCTAGAGGATAGGTTTTCATCTTATGACTGTTATCCAACTGTTGACTTATGTTGAACTGAAGAATTTCAAATGTTTAAGGTTGTTTGAAAATGGAACCAAAAATTGAATTGTACTGTTTGGTTTGAATTTCAAATCTCTTATTTTTATTAAGGAGCTTAATATCTAGATTCTGCAACAGTCCTGATTTAATGATCTTTTGAGTGAATAGATTCTCAACCATTGGATTAAACTCCTATCAAGTTCGCGCATTGAATTATTTTCCAATTATGAGCTTCAACACACACGCATACACAACCGACGCCACAATTGATCCCTGAAATTTTTTCCCCACTATGGATGGGTGCGGCTGGGTGCCGTCACAGAAGATCTCTTCAATGCTTTATTTGTTGCAAAAGTCAATGCTACACACAGGAATCAAACTGGGGTCTTTCCAATTATCTTACCCACCTCCTACCATTACACTCCAATATTCTTTTTGTCCATATTGTTATTTACCAATATTTATTCTTGTCTATCATTGCTACCACTACACTAAAAACAAAATATTTACCAATATAATGATATTATATTAATTCTTAAATAAAGTTTAATAGATATAGCAGCACCCGTATCTCTGATTTTTTTCAAATCGTCGTATTGCTGCACTGATATCGTATTGGATACGATACCCGCACCTGCACTTGTGCAACATAGCGCTCCGCATCTTCAACCTACATTTCTGGGGGAAAAAATCATGTCTGACCCTTGAAAAAATAAGAATTGCATTAATGACCAAGATTTTTAAAAAAATGACACCATGACCCTATTTTTCTTCACGCTCCAAGCCGCATGACCCATGACCCATGACGCAAGACTCAAGATGCAAGCCACATGACCCATGACGCAAGACTCAAGACGCAAGCCACATGACCCATGACGCAAGACGCAACACACTGCAAGTCGCGTGACGCATGACGCAAGACGCTGCAAGTCGCCTCACATAAGACGCATGCCTCTTGACACAAGACGGTGCAACACACATGACCCATGATGCATGACGCTTGACGCAAGATGGTGCAACACACATGACCCATGATGCATGACGCTTGACGCAAGATGGTGCAACACACATGACGCATGACGCAAGATGCAAGATACATGACGCATGCCGCATGCAGCAATCCGCATGACGCAAGACGCATGACACTTGACACAAGATGCATGAAGCCACATGACCCAAGACGCATGATGTATGACGCATGATGCAAGATGCATGACAAATGACGCATGACACATTACTCATGACGCATGACGAATGACGCAAGCCGCATAAAGCAAGACACGTGACACATAACACATTACGCATGCCCCATGACTCATGACGCAAGACGTATGATGCAAGACACTCCAAGCCGCATGACACAAGATGCATGACGCAAGACACATTACGCATGACGCAAGACGGTGCAAGACACAAGACGCATGACGAATGATGCAAGACACATGACGCATGACGAATGATGCAAGCCGCATGACACATGACACATGACCCATGATGCAAGACCCAAGACGCTGCAAGTCGCTTGACACATGACGCATTACGCAAGACACAAGACGCATGACACATGACGCAAGACACTGCAAGTCGCATGGCACAAGACGCATGACGCTTGACGCAAGACGGTGCAACACACATGACCCATGACACATGACGCAAGTCGTTGCAAGTCGCATGCCGCATGATGCAAGATGCAAGACGCATGACGACATGACGCAATACGCATGGCGGTTGCACTAGTTAAAATCCGGACGATTTTTCGTGTATATTATTTTCTCTTGTTGTTGTGCACGTGTACGATTACTAGTTACCTGCCTACCAGTGGTGTGTGACATGAATCTTGTTTTTTTTAGGAAAGAATCATTGAGATTAAGAATAACCAATCCTTCAAAAGGCTAATAATTTTACTTAAAAAAAAACTAATTGTTTTTTCAGGAGTTACTTCACATGATGTTACTAAAGCAAACTCAAAGGTAAAAATTAAGAACTACCTTCATCTCAATAAGTGGCAGATCCAGATTTTTCGTCAGGGGTAGGCACAATATTTCTATAATAATATGAATTTTGTCAAAGATATTGAATATATTTGTATGTTTTACATAATTTGTTTCTCTCCGTCTTTCTAAAATTTATCTAACTCTTCATTCAAGCATTGCCTTTATAAATAGCAAAATAAGAGAGATTATAAGTAATAATAGAATTTGGTTATCAAATTGCACAACCATGTGATAAGGATAAAAATAGATAGTTGTGGAGCCAGGAGATAGTGAATATAATAGGATTATACTAGTGGGGTATTATGTCGATAGTAGAGATTTGCTAATTTTGCAGTTTTATTGGATTTTAGATTTAATTCAAGAGTGTATATATTAGTATAGGATTATAGACAGTGAGTCTGTAATGATGATTTTTTTGTTTGAAATTTGAACTTCTTTTTTCTATGAAAATGGAAGTGACAGGCGCTCTCTACTTATTTAAAAAAAATGAAAAACAAAATTTCACTACATTGTCATATTCTGAATGCATGTGAACAATAACAAACAATCAAAGAACTATTAATTAAAAGTAATATGAGATGTCATGTATCTATTAAAGTATTATTTTCATCTTTTGACAAGATATTATTTCAAGGGTAACTCCAGAAATATTCTCATGAGAACCTATATTGTGTTATGTTGTTGTGCCACAAACTTACAACATCTACACATAATTAACAATTGACTATTGAGTAAATAATCACTAACATGAATAATCAAGTATTCAAAAAAAGACATAAAACTGGGATTAGCAACCTCATGAAATCAGACAAAGCACAATGATTATTGCAGTTAAAGAATAGTTGTCACTAATCCAATTTATATTTACAAAAAAATTATTTATGCCCATTAAAATACCACCCTTAGTACCTGTGGCTGGTAGATAATGCCAAGTAAGTTTTGGACTGATAGATTTAAGCATCATGTTTGTAAAATGCTCCTTTTTCGTTTCTTGAATACAAACAATATCATAATTTTCTTTTTGTATTAGTTCTCTTAATATATTCCTTTTTCCTACTAGACCTAATCCCCTTATATTTCAATTAATAATCTTCATGAATTAAACACTGAATGCCCCTTGTTACATGTTTCCCATACACTAGTAAGAGACATGATTGGGTCGGGTAGCATAAATGTTCTTTGGGTGTTGTCCCTTATATGTCTGTGTTCTTTCTTATCTCTTACTTGCTTTTAGAAGTAATTAAGATTAAATTAAGTTTGTAGGTTTTAGAAGTAATTAAGGTTAAATTAAGTTTGTTTTTTATGAGTTGAAGATATTGGTCTACTTTAGTATATTTTATTGCAGGATCAAAAGCTATAATGTCCTAGATAATAAGCCAAGATTGTAAAGTTATTTCTTAGCTTTCCAATGCACTTTGAATTTTGAGTCAGGTCGAGTTAGTTTTACTTCTAATGATATACGGGTGGCGGGTCAGATCTGGTGGAATTGATCGGATTTCGGGTCGAGCAACCTCAACATTTTTTGAGTGTTGGGTCGGTTCGAGTGAGATCGAGTTGGGTGTCGGATCGAGTAGCGTCAGCTTTTTCCAGGTGTTGGGTCGGGTCTCGGGTTGCGCAACCTCGATGTTTTTAGGGAGTTCAGTCGGGTCAGGCGATTTCGAGTCGGGCATTGTCGACGTTTTTCGGGTGTTGGCTCGAGTCGACATGATTGGTTGGGGTAGCATCAATGTTCTTTGGGTGTTGGTTCGAGTCGGGCGAGATCGAATCAGATCTCGGATCGAGCAGTGTCGATATTCTTGGGGAGTTAGGTTGGGTCTCGGGGCGGGTTGGATTTCGGATTGGATACTCAAATTTCAGATTTTGTATCATCGGTCTTTTTCGGGTACTAGATCAGGTCAGATGAGCTGAAGTCGGGATTCGTGTCGAATCAGATATTGCAGACGTTGCTTTCTGTTAAATATGATAGTTAGTTCGGGCAAGTCCGATCAGTTTAACATAGGAATATTGTCGGATCATAAGTTTGGCTTAAAAATAAATAAATGATCAAAATATTAACAAACGTTTGTGGTTCAGGTCAGGTACGTCCGGTTACGAGTTCTCAAACTACACTATGGATTGTGTTTAGGATCGTCTCAGGTCGATTCGGGTCAGATTTTGGGTCCTCAGGTGTTGCTTCGAATTAGGTCGTGAGTCATCTCAGGTCGGGTCCGATCGGGTTGCGGGTCATCTCAAGTTGGGTCGGGTCAAGTTTTGGGTCCACAGTTGTCGCTTAGGATTGAGTTACGAGTCGAAGTAGGTCAGGTCAGGTTTCGAATTATTAGGTGTCCCTTCAGATGGGGTAGTGGGTCGTAGCAAGTCGGGTCTGGTTGGTTTTCGGGTAGTTATTACTTCTGATCGGGTCAAGGGTCGTATCTGGTTGGGTCGGGTTCGGATCAACAAGTGTCGCGTCAAATCGAGTTATGGATAGAGTCAGATTATGATTATTTTGACTTCCTCAAAAATTAAATCAGGTCAAATGTAGATCAGATCGTATCGAACGAATTTTTCGAATTGGATTGAATTATGCCAGCTCTATCTGAAAGGAGGTGAACGCTTGTATTGTTTTTTTTTCTGATTTTTATTCCCCTCCAAATCGAATTGTAAAAGAGTTCTCATCTTCGATGCCTTTCTTTTAATTCCTACTCTTTTCTTTCCTCTCATTTTCTGACTAATTCAGAAACAGTATAAAATAATTGTGAAATGAGAAACAAACAAAAACACTGATAAGAATTAATATAAAAATATGAATCTGTTCTGACGAAAGGGATATGCATTATGCAATCAAAACCTTCGTGAATCGTAACTACTAGTTTGTATTATTTTCAACAACATTGCATGTGAACATAAGAGCGCAAGGACTCCGAACTTGACCATAACAGGACTCTGAATGTAGAATAATCGACGAGATGGGCCTACCTTGTGATGGGAATGAATGGGCAATTGAAACAAATTTCGAAAATAGATTTCCAATCACTATCGAACTGCAAACGAATTGAACTCGAACGAACTAGCTTGTATTTGAGTTTGATTTGAAATCAATTTCGAACTAGCTTGATTTGAAATAGAATAAGTTTTGAACAAACTGTATGAAGTTTGAATTTAATTTGATATTGAATCGAATCGAACTCGAACTAATTACGAACTACAGATTTTTCTTGCTGCTCAACCGAAAAGTAGTAAAAGAATATGACGAAAAAGAAGACTATTATCTAATTGAAGATAGTGAAGAGTAGAATGTTGGCAATCGAGAAAGTGAGTGAACTAATTAGAGAGTATCTGAATGAAGATGGAGATGCTGACACTAAAGATGCATAAACCAACTGTCTCTAATGAAAATGAAAGTGGAGTAGATAACGTAGTTGAGAAAGAGAGATAAAAATATCAACAACATTCGAATTATGTAGTTTGCGAACAACATTCGAATGAACTGTGTCACGTTTGAGCTTGATTTGATACTAATTTGATCGAATTCGTAGCGTAGACTACATATCAATAGTTACGATATCATCTGACGGTTCAGATCCCTCGAGATTCGAACTGTTTTAATTCACGAACAATTCCGAACGAACCAATCCTAGTTTGGGTTTGATTCAAAATCATTCCAAACTAGTTTGATTCGATTTGAAATTATAACTGAAATCGAATCGAACTCGAACAAATTACGAACTGCGAATTTTTCTTGAAGCCCTACATCATCTTGTATAGTTTTTGTTAGAATGAAGACGTTAAATCTAATAAAGAAATTTAGAATACGTATTGTATGACTAATATTAAATATTGTTAATAATATTATGTTGAATAATATAAAATATGTTATATAAATATGATTAATTAAAAAATAGCATAATATGCATTTCACCAAGTTTTGATTGAAAAATCTATAGAATTAAAGTGGATATAATTATTGGTGGATCAATGTAATTAATTTAACTAATATTAGTATTATGATAAATGTTAAAAATATTGTTTGGATTAATTCAATTAATTTTGGATCAAGAAACCCAACAAAACGGGCTAGAGAACAGATCCTTGCGAGTGGCAAAGATTCTTTGTTGGGCGCAAAGATCCATTTCGAGAGGCAGAATTCTTACCCGAGTTGGTTGATTTCTTTGTGACTTGCTATGCAAATTATACCATATCTTGTGTACACGTTTTAAGCAGTTTTACACATATTTTGAAAAGGTTTTGAAAAGAATATAGACATCAAATATTTTTAGAATATTTGTTATTAATTACGAGATCTCTTCAAAAATACATTGACACTAGTATTTAAGCGTTGGATCTTCAAAAAATACAGGTATGTTAGGTGAGCATGTGCTGCACTTAGGCTCTCTATTGTTCTCTCCATTAAAGACAATCACCTCGACTTTCATTTGTAAGTTGGAGTAAAAGAGCATTCATGTCTCCTTGGAAGGACTTGTGAGTGGCTAGTTGTGAAGAAGAATGCGCTCAAGATAAGAATTGCACAAGCATATCTGGTGATACTGCTTGATAGGCAGTCAAGACCAATATATTATAACAAATAAATAAATAGCTTTCGCGATATAATTACCTTATGTCTTACACATATATTATTGCAATTGTTTAAATTAGATCTCGGTTTTTGGCTGTACCTAATTGAATTGCACCAATAGTTTTATCTCAAGTTTAGCTATTTTTACGGTGATATATTTAGATTTTTATCAATGTAAGTCAACGAGCTATGAATAGTCGAATCTATTTTTAATTGTGTCAAGTTTGATTTGTCATTGTAAGAAAGTGTGTCTTAAATTCGTCTTTGACGCAAGTCTTAGTTCGTTATTTTTTTATCATCGGCTTTTGTCAGAGTCAGATTTGAATCGTGTTTTATTTCGACTGCAAATTAATAGACTCAAATATTCATAGTTCGATGGCTTGCAACAATAAAAACTCTAATTATAATCTCGCCGAACCTAGCGGAATTTTGAAATAGTATATTTTTTGTAGCAAGTTATGATCTGCTTGACGAGTTTGATAATTTTATTGTTGCAAGTTATTGAATTATATCTTTTTCGAAAGTTCAAATGCACTTATTTTTCATGCCTTAATGTTTTAATTTTTTGAAATAAATATATGTTAAATCTAAGTACGAATACAAAATAATCATACATGCCCTCCAATATTTTTTCTACAAAAATTACAACATTTGGACTCTGTTTGCATGGAAAATAAATTTAAAAAGTTGACTTTTGGAAGTTGTCCAAAAAATGAATTTTTATACGCGCTTGATGCATCACTACAAAAAAATTAAAAAAATACGTTTATCAATGATTATGCAATCGTTGTTGTATAACGGATTGTTGAATCGTGTGAAGAATATTTGACAAATGTGTTTTGCCGCAGAGAAAATAAGAATTTAATATTCGGCTAAGACAACAGTTATTTACTATTAACCGTTGTTTTCGGTGTGGCTAAGACACTGATTATTTACTATTAATTGTTGTCTTATGTAACTATTTTTTTAATGTTGTATAAATGACTAGCTCCGGATTCTACTAGTCAATATATCATTTATAAAATTATCACAAATAAAATAAATAGCCCAATAAAACATATAGAACACAATAGAACACTAATATATTATAAATATGTCACAAATTACAATCTGATCATAATAAAAAATAAACCCTAAACACTAAATAACCCTAAGAACTTGTCGATGGCTAGTTCAAAAAGCTAAGGTTGCTTGAGAAGACACGCTTGTGGAGTTTGTTGCTTATTTACCTCTACACGTATCTTCTGTAACCTCAGAACTTATTTCTTGCTAGTTCTAAAGCTAAGGTTCTTAAGGTTTCAAAGATGAACATAGCCCAAAAAGATGCAATCGCAGTACTAAGTCTGACTCGATCAATTGCATCATTTCATCCTATAGTCACTTGGAAACCCTAAGAATTGTTGTCGATTTTTTCATCTCGTACGAAACCCCCTACAAAAACAATAAAATATAAATAACAAACAATTAGTACTCTACAATGCACAATAAAATGTCAAAGAAAAAATAGATTAAATAACATACTCTTCTTTAGGCGAGAAACATATCTCTCTCTTTAAGTTAAAACACTTGAAACAGTTGATTTCATCCAGCGCCCTGATAGGTGTAATCAACATGTTGTAAAATAATTTTGATCAATCGTGCTTCACCTATAAAAGTGTTGTAAAACAATTTTGATTAGCTCTCCATGTCATGTTATACTAGAATAGTAAAATACTTTAAATATATGTACTTATCATAATTAGACTATTTTAGAAACTAACAAAATAAATAAAAAAATTACCTCCTAAAAGAAGAGTGGACATGAAAGGTACGAAGAAGTACCTACATAAAAATACATAAATAACTATTAATATAATTACATAGAATTGCTCGCAAGGTGTTTGTTAAATTTTCTAAATAAATTGTGCATTCCTATCTAGAGTTGATTTCATTTGCACTTATTTTCTGATCACCCAGAGAGAAACACTAGTGGTCCGTATGTTTTCTATGTACTTTGATGGATCCTTAAACTACAAAACTCATAGAAATACATTCAAGTTAGTATAATATTTGACGTAGGTGAAGCATGGTGAAAATCCAACAATAGAAATTAAAAGGTTTGCTTTCACCCTAAAAAGTTTCGTTGAAATTCGAACTCAGAAAATGAGTGCAAATAAAATCAACTCTAGAGAGGAATGCCCAATTTGTCTAGAAAACTTTACAAAAACATGCGAGCAATTTTATGTAATTATTTCGTTACTTATTTATTTTCACTCTTCTTGTATATTGCATCTTCATATTTCTCCTACAAAAAGATAAATGATCTTAAATGGAATTCTAACAGCATAGCACTCACGTTCTAATACTTTTCTATACATGAAAGTTGTTGTTGTTTGCTTGCATATTTAACTATTAAATTATTGTAGGAACTAACAAATAAATAAAAAATACTTCCTAAAAGAAGAGAGGACAGATGACCCGGCGAGAGGAGAAAAACACGATAACGTTCATCAGCGAGAGGAGAAAAATATGAGATCGTTGGGGACTTGGATGATCTGACGGAGTTGATCATTCCCATGCTCATAACCTCTTTGTCACCTACAAAGCACGATAGACCAACTATTAAAGAATAAAATCAAAATAGAAGAGATGTATGCAAACTACAAATTGCTAGAAATGACTGCATGCAAATTACTACTTGCTAGAAGGGGCTGCATGCAATACTACTTTAAACCCTAAACCATGCAACAAAGTATCATGCAATAAACACCTCACAAAGTACCATGCCCCTAATAAACATGTTCCGTAACAAAAATCACCCCACAAAGTATTGAAGCAACAAAGTGTTCAAGCAATAAATTCTAACTTATTTAGTTTAACAAAAAGTTGTGCTTGTGGTAGTGGCACCTCACACATAAAAGAAAGCTAAAAGCCAAAAGAAATTATCTTAAGGTGGCGAGAGGAGAAAAGCATGAGAGGTGAAACTAGCGGTCAGACGAAGAAGAGAGAAAAAATCGATCATAACATATCATCTTCACACCTCTAGCAGAGACAAATCTGCTAGAAGTGTGGAGGCCTCCAAGAGGAGGAAGGAGATGCATAAATTGAGAAAGTTGCGAGGGTGAAAGGCAACTAGGGGAGAAAGAAGACGGGAAAGATGTTTTTTATACATCGGTTGGAACATGGCAACAGTTATTAAAATTAATCGTTGTTTTAAGTCGAAAGAGATGACAACAATTATTTTAAATAATCGTTTCCATAGAATTTTAGGAAAAATATAATTTTGAAAAGTGCGGGCAACGATTGTCTGTAAATAACTGTTGTCTTATCCCACCATAAAGCAACGGTTATTTAAAATAATCGTTTGCCTTATCTTTCTGATTTTTTTTTCACTTTTACCAATGGTGTTTTACAAAATCTTCTTTGATCATTTCTTTATGAATGTTGTTAAATCTCTTTTCTGTTGTAGTGCATGTAAAATGATGTTGAAATATTATTATTTTTATATACCCTATATGATATATAGATCATATCTAAACAGCTTATTTGATAGTTAATTTTGAAATTTTATTTCTTTCAAATTTTAAAAATTGAGGCATCTCAAATACACAGAATGAAGAGAAGTATAATTTTAATTAGAAATACAGAAAAATTAAAAACATCACCTATATGTTTTTTTGTTTACATATTCTCTGGGACGGATGCACATTGAACCAGGAGAGCAAGTGCTCTCTGGAAAAAAATTTGCAAAATAATCATGTGTATATTCACGATTTGTCAAACTTTTTGCAAAAATAACCATGTATATTGAAAATTATGCATCATTTTATCCTCTGAAAAAAATTATAAATCTTGACTTCCTGACGAAAATCCTGAATCCGCCCGTGCATATTCTGAATAAAAATTGAAATTTTCAGTGTCATTCGGTAATTAAAGGGATGGTTAATTCCTCTGTAGTTGTAGGTGCATGCTGATGAGGATTTTTTATTTATTTTATAGATGTATATACAGATAATTTACAAACTCTCCTCGTTGTTCCTGACCAAGCAACAATAATTTAGATAAGTTCCAACCAAGTTTCTCATTTTTTTAAGCCAGAGCGGAAACTCTATCCACATCTCTGCCGCGCCGCAATGCCGCATGCATCAGAAGCTTTATCCATTTCTCTCTCAAGAAATAAGAACAAATAAAAAGTGCATGTCAATCTCTGCTCTGATCTCACAAAAGCGTCGAAGTGGGAGCTATCGATTAATAAAGTAACAGATATCACTATATTGAAATTCCAACTTGCATACTTCCCAATCTCTTTAATTTCACTATCCAATAGAAAAGATTGTTTTCTGTTACCACGACAGCTATCTGTACCTGGTACCTACTAGCTCTGATGTTCTTCTATTCTTACTAGATCTTTAGTGGTATATATATCTTGTCGATTTTATTATAGAATAGTGGATTTATGTATGTATAGTTGTATATTTTAGTTGGAAACTCAAATACATATATATTAACTTTTAAAAACAACTGTTATATTCTAATTCTTTTTTTCACACTATTCGATCAATATAAGGAGCATGGATATTTATTTTATTTCAAATATTCAAATTAAAAAAATATAAATTGCCAACAAAAGCAATTACAGTCGTACACACAATATGTTAGCGTCCGTTCGACAACTCGAAAACTAACACAAAAAGTGCTATTTGCAATTTTGCATAGCAGTAATAAATTAATGAGGCAATGGATTCAAATCCTGCTAACAGATCTCAAAAAGACTTTTATTATGTCATGAACAGTCAAAACACCACAATGGCTCCATGAAATGATTCATACATTGTCCTAATTAATTTCTAAAAAAATCTAATGCATTAGAGCCTAGGGATTATTGGACAATAATTAGTTTGGTTAATGGTGTACAAAAGCTGCTTTAAAAAAAATTCTGCGGCAAGATTACAACCAATGTTGAATCAGTTGATAAGACTAAAATGTGTATTGCAATTTTTTGCAAAATTGTCAGGCCTGAGGCTGAGAATCAATATACAAATATCTTATTTACTTGTCACATCGACTTCGAGAGCTAATGCATGTGTTACCAATTTACCATTGGTGAATCACATACACTGCAAGGTATCAGAATTACCTTTAACTTACTTGGGGCTTCCATTGTGTGACAAAAAACCAAACCGAGCAGTATGACAAACTGATCACCTAAGTGCAAAATAAACTTTCTACATGTAAGGCATCAATGTTGTGGTGGGTGGGATGTTGATGCACTTCAAGTCGGATTTACTTGTTTGTTAAAAATTTTAAATAATTGCTACAATTAAGATCGACTTTAGGTAATTACTATAAACTTAGCGGAAGCAAATTTACTTGTTATCATGTGTTGGTTTTGAATATCTCTCAAGCGTTAACATTAGAGGAGTCTCTATGCTATCATTGTTCTTTAGCCTCGAATCAATCGCTTACGAGTCTTTTCAAGAAGACACAGGTACTATTTTCTTTTCCTCCAACTCAAGAATGAGCTATTTGTCTATAATGAGGAGAACAAAATAGAGCATAACTGCATCACATGCACACCTAACGCACTTGTATTTCTTGAAGACTTAGTGCTTAAATGTCTCCGGTATCTTAAAAAGATCCCATAATTATGATAATATTCTTGAGATCCTATCAAGGCCATGTTTCTTCTTGACATCTTAATAAAATCTCATATATTTAGTAGTTTTCTTGACATCTTAGCAAGATTCTGTATCTTTTTTAGATCTTAGCAAGATCGTAATATGTAAATATCATAACATCATTCTCGAGATCTTATTAAAATTTCGTAATCTATAGAGATTATGACATGATCAACTAGAAACCTAGAACAATTTTACAAATCGGTTAAAACTCAACACTATAATCAATACAAAAGAACAATTAATTAAGTACTTATGTAGTAAAAATTACAAAATAAATAGTCAAATTAGCAATAACGAAAGTCAAATACTTAGATACCAATTGTAAGACTTCATGATGCGAATCAAGTAAAAAAATTCTTTATAATGTATAGAAAAATATAAAACAAAATAAAGTATATACTATTATATGCATAAAAATACATTACATCAAAATAACTAAAAATTTCCTTTTATACATAAAAATAAAAAAATAATCTGATAACATATAGGATATTTTCATTAATGCTAATTTTACTTCATTTGTTTGCATCACTAATCACAATCATATATTTTTCTACAAGAGAAATTGTGATACCAAATTTATGGTCTTTAACGTACCTCTATTCATCTTCGGTTTACCTTGAATCCGAAACAAGAACGGCATCAAGCATGTGCTAGCATCCTCTACGTCTACTCCTAACTTTATCGTCTGTTATGTGATCGCTTGTGTAATCGACAACTATTTAGCAAATATTTAGAGGAAGGGATAAAAACTAAGTTGAAAGTAGTAACTCCATAATGTATGGTCATATGTGATATTTATAGACTCTAAATATTGTATCAAGACTCTTTAAATTCGTACAAGAATAAAAGCATGCATAGAATTCAAACTGGTATATTAATTGTTGTCCTTTCAGCACTAAAACTATCATAACTTTCTCTAGAGAACTCCAATCGACTTCAAATCTTCACCATTAAATTTTGCACTCCACGAGCTACCATTTTCATAGGTCATTTGTCCAAATAAGTTATAGTTGTCCTTTCAAGTTCCTCTTCAAAATAATCTAAAAATTTGCGAATTTGAGGTCATAATTATGGACCTATTCTTTATATCTTCATTTGTTAAATAAATTAAATGGACTTTAAATAAACTTATATAATAATATTCTTATATTATTATAATAATGAAATTTATATTATATTCATAATATACACTTTACAATAAATTTATTTTCTTGCTAGAAAATCACGTCATGCAACATAATATTTTAAAATTTCTATTTGTACCTTTATTTCATGCAACATGAAATCTTATACATAGAAAATATATTAAAATATTTATTATTATTTCATGTTCAGTTGGTGTAACCTATGTCGAGGATCTATATTATGTTGGCAACGGAGTAAGATGTTTTATTCCATAAACTATAAGCGATATTGTAGCTATACATTATAGTTACCCAAATAATATAGATTGTAGTAAATATCTACAAAACACTATCATTCTAATAATATTATCATTATCATTACTTGTGTCTATTCTTTGCCTTATGATATTATAATTAATATACAAAGTATGATTGTGTCATCTTTGTATTATAATTGTTTCTTGCTATCTATTAAGTAAATTATGAAATTAAAACTGTACTTTAATTATATTGGATTCATTTATAATTCTACTTTATGAAGGAGCCCGCAAAATATAATTATCATTGTCAATGAGTGCCAATGATGTTATTGACATATACTTTTTTTCCTACACAAGTTATATATAATGAACTATTACTTTTATCACTACTTGTTGCAAGTATATTTTAATAATTATGTTATACATTCCTCATGTGAAAAAGATACATGTCTCAATCTTATAATCAAAGACACGATTAAAATATTAATTGAACAAACACAATCCATATAATATTTTATATATTAGGTTTGTTTAATATATGAAACATTTCATATATTCGTGTTATTAAATGATAATATTTTATCAATGTTTGCAGAACTACAACGTACTTTTAATCAACATGAAAGTCTTATTGCATATTAGTGTTCTTGCTAATATCCAAGATTTGTAAACATTTTAGAGTTGTATATTTATTATATTTAAAGTTTTGCAATTCAAAACCAAGTGCATCTTCTTCAACACATCTAAATATGAATATAGAACACGTAGAACAAAATGTGAATAATATTCAATTCATAAATATAACATAAAAGTAATCATCAAAAGATATTTTTTTAACATAAATCTAACATGTCTAATAGAGATAACAAGTTGGTGGGTTTGGATCGGATCAAGTTGGATCGGGTTTCAGGTCGTCTGATGTCGATAATTTTCGGATCATTGATTGGATCAAGTGAGATCTGGTCGGATTTCAGATGGGATATCGTCCTCAACTTTGAAGGTTTTTTCAAGTTTTGAGTTAGATCGGATAAGACCAAGTCATGTTATTGAATTGATTTATTAAATCTTGACTTTCTCTACTTTTTTCATAAAGTTGGATTATGATATAGTTAAGATCGGATGAGACGAATATACAGGTACCTTTAGGTCAAGTCGGGTCGTGTTGGATTTTGGATCCTCATGTTTCAATTTTTCGAGTTACGGGTCATCTCTGGTTGGGTCGGTTTCGAATTCCTAGTTATTGCTTCGGATCGAGACCTTATGTCTGGTTGAGTTTCGAGTCCTTCGGTGTCGCTATGACTCAGGTTATAGGTTCATCTCAGGTTCGGCCGGGTCGGATTTGAGCCCTTATGTGACGCTTCGACTCGATTTACATATTATCTCAGGTTGAATAGTTTGGTTTCATCAAAATATCAAATTTGTGTTCAAGTCGAGTCGAGTCGAGCAGATATTTTCAGATCGGATTAGATTTTTCCACCTCTCATTCTATAAAATTGACGATGTAATTAAATAAAATTTGTTTCTGAATTGAAAAAACTTCATCTCCCCCAGCCGGCCCTAAGAGAAGAGAAAATAAAAGAAGAAAACATAGGTGGGGGAGGTCACGCGTCGGCCTCCCCCCGCCTCCTCCTCTACCCTCTCCTCTTTTTCCCTCTTCCCTCCACCTCCTCATCGCCTTTTTTTCTACCATCATCAAAGCCGAGAAAGGATCGTTATAGAGAAAGAGAGAGAGGAGAGAATCACTCAGCGTGATTCTCCTAGTAGCCGCCTCTCACTACGACTCGATCTCGTTCTCCTTTCAAAGCTTTCTGCCTTGAAGGAAAGGAGGAGGGAAGCCGCACCGCAGGTTTCTCCTAGTAGCCACCTTTTTTTGATCATGCCTCTCCATCCACCCCTCTTTTCCTCCCCTTCCCTCTTCCTGTCGGCTCCATTCTGTGGTTCTTCCCCCAACGGTGAGCAACGGCAGCGGTACCAAGCTCTGATCCGTCGCGGAGACGATCGTGAGGAAAGAATACGAACCCTAACCCTAATCGGAGGAGATCCGCAGCTTGCGTGCGACGACGACCTTCAGAGGTTTATCAGCGGTCCTCAAAGATTCAACAGGGTCATAGGTGGTGCGAGTCTCTACAAGCAAAAACATACAGGATGCTTCAGCAACAAGAGTTGAAGATCCAAGGTGTGTCGGTACTCACCCACATGAGGATATAGAACTACATGCAGGTATATTGTAGTTGATTTTGTGATTCATAGTAAAATTTGAGGGCTTGACCCTCATCTTTGAAGATGAATGGTGCTACAAGGTCAACTTTGATGTACGAAGAATCGTGAGGTGTACCCAAGATAGTTGAGTCTTGGGAGCCCGGTGAAGATGGAGAAGCATCGTCTTCTCAAGGGTTACTGTTGTGTTGTTGCTTGTAGTTTTTCTTTGTTCTTTTGTTTCGTATTTTTTCGTGTATTTTTCTCACATTTTTTTCATGTAATTCAAAAGATCACATTTATGTAATCGTCTTATATATAAAATTTAGGTGGCTTGATCCCATCTTTTTCTCAAAAAATAAAAATAAAATTTGTTTATATTTTTTCATATATATTTATTTCTCATATCTCAGTCAACGAACAGTCAGAAAAACTTGCGCAAAGTCCCAACGGCGGCATCAAAGGACTATCCATGATTTATGAATGCACAGGAGATGAATCCTAGCCGTATAATGCCAGGGAACAATTTGTCACCAAATCTGATCCCAGAGAGGACACTCGTCGGTTGGCTAGCTGGTTTGCAATATGTGCTTGATACGGCGACGCCAAACAAAGGAATCGACCATGACCATGTCAAAAACATTGATATACGCAGCCCAAAAGGGACCCGAATCTGCTGTAGCGCAGTTGCGCGCAGCAAATGGACAGTCCGGATCGATCGATAATTTCGCGATCGATCGCCAGCGATGAAAATCAAGGAAGCTTTTATACTTTGACACAAATCTTAATGCAATCAGTGAAAATCTGACGATTCAGATGCTGCGCTACACCATTCCCTGCAGCACCAGATCTGATTCCGCCCAAAAGATGGTTGTTAGCAACGATGAGGTGTCGGCTGATCCTCCCCAATTTGAGTACGACATGCATGTCACACAGTTCTTTTAAGGCTTGAACTCGCGATCTTAACAATAATATTGTGTCACTAATCACCTGAGTTGAATACTTGATGTTATCATGTTAACAACTTTTGATGAAGAGATCAAATACAACAATTATTTATTATAAAATAATATAATAGTGTACGATATAATACGTTTTGAATGCAGATAATGAGTATAGTTACCGCACTCTTAATTTAAAATGTTCCTCTTTTAAAATATGTTAAATTGTAGCGTTTAGGGCTGCTAATGAACATGACGGTTTATGAATAAAATAGACTGGACATTATTGAACATTTAAGAACAATTTATTTATCTTGATTGAAGTTCAATCAAAATTTAATTGGTAAAAATGAACTACATTAATTATGAATTAATTGTCGATAAATTGCAGACTAATTGCATGCTCAATGTGGATTGAAAATATGTTCAATCATCCCAACAGATCAATCAAGTTCTGTCTCTCTCTTTTATAGAGAGAACTAAATTATTCGCACAAAGTATATTTATATATGGAACGTGTCATATGGGACGCCATATGAAACGACAAGTTTATGGACTTACGTGTTATGCAATTATATATTAATTATATGTCATTAATATCCATAATCAAGTGATCAATAAAGTATATTTATATAGTTACCACACTCTTAATTTAAAATGTTCCACTTTTAAAATACGTTAAATTGTAGCGTTTAGGGCTGCTAATGAACATGACGGTTTATGAATAAAATAGACTGGATATTATTGAACATTTATGAAATAAACTATTTCTTTATCTTGATTGAAGTTCAATCAAAATTTAATTGGTAAAAATGAACTACATTAATTATGAATTAATTGTCGATAAATTGCAGACTAATTGCATGCTCAATGTGGATTGAAAATATGTTCAATCATCCCAACATATCAACCAAGTTCTGCCTCTCACTTTTATAGAGAGAACTAAATTATTCGCACAAAGTATATTTATATATGGGACGTGTCATATGGGACGCCATATGAAACGACAAGTTTATGGACTTACGTGTTATACAATTATATATTAATTATATGTCATTAATATCCATAATCAAGTGATCAATAAAGTATATTTATATAGTTACCACACTCTTAATTTAAAATGTTCCTCTTTTAAAATTCGTTAAATTGTAGAGTTACATTTAGGACTATTAATGAACATGACGGTTTATGAACAAAATAGACTGGACATTATTGAACATTTATGAAATAAACTATTTCTTTATCTTGATTGAAGTTCAATCAAAATTTAATTGGTAAAAATGAACTACATTAATTATGAACTAATTGTCGATAAATTGCAGACTAATTGCATGCTCAATGTGGATTGAAAATATGTTCAATCATCCCAACATATCAACCAAGTTCTGCCTCTCTCTTTTATAGAGAGAACTAAATTATTCGCACAAAGTATATTTATATATGAGACGCCATATGAAACGACAAGTTTATGGACTTACGTGTTATACAATTATATATTAATTATATGTCATTAATATCCATAATCAAGTGATCAATAAAGTATATTTATATAGTTACCACACTCTTAATTTAAAATGTTCCTCTTTTAAAATTTGTTAAATTGTAGAGTTACATTTAGGACTATTAATGAACATGACGGTTTATGAACAAAATAGACTAGACATTATTGAACATTTATGAAATAAACTATTTCTTTATCTTGATTGAAGTTCAATCAAAATTTAATTGGTAAAAATGAACTACATTAATTATGAACTAATTGTCGATAAATTGCAGACTAATTGCATGCTCAATGTGGATTGAAAATATGTTCAATCATCCCAACAGATCAACCAAGTTCTGCCTCTCTCTTTTATAGAGAGAACTAAATTGTTCGCACAAAGAAACCTAAGTTATTCAATATAGTGATGAAAAAGCTTTCATTTAAAGAGGAATGTGCACTGTGGTGTTCAGAATCAGGCTCGCATGGTTCGTTTATGAACAAATAGTTGACATTATTCGGTTATAAGATGAACTGGACATGGACTGGATATTAGTAGATAATTATGACCTTGATTTGATCATGAATTTCAACTCCTAATCAGCGAGCTGAGTTAGACATGCACTAGATCCCATTCATTAACAGCTCTAATTACGTTCAATTAGATAGAAAATTGACCGTTATGACCGTGTTTAATGTAGTTTAAAACATTGATGTTTTGTTGGGATGGACGGATATTATTTTCGTGATATTATTATACGAACACACCATATGTTAAAATAAATATTTTATATGACAACCTAATAGTAAGAATGTTTTCACTCCATTAATATCACATTTTAAATTATAATTGATTCTTAATTTAGTGACTAAGAATATCGCGGAAATACTGGAAAAACAAAATGTCGATAAAGACCTCTCGTTTACTATAACATATTGAGAATAACAACCGTCTATTATAAAAAAATGAATTTACTAACAGTCTTTCTTAAATGTCATCCTTAACAATCTTTCATTATAAGACAAAAATAAATTAATGATCATCTGCTCATATTCACTAGTTTTTCTAATCTTGCAAGTCTTTATATTATATTTTTGTTGTAATTTTTTTTCAATTTTGTTGTACTCTTTCTGCATTAGATTTGCATATTGTAATATATAGAGAATTGTTTGTTCTCATATAGAGACTTGCAAGTTTCGATATTGATACTTGTAGGTTTCAAGTTTTTGAGACTTGTGAGTTTCAATATAGACATTTGCATGTTCTAATATATAAACTTGCATGTTCTAATATAGAGACTTGCATATTCCAGTAATGAGACTTACAATTTCTAATACACGACTTGTAGGTTTCAATATAAAGACTTGCTTTTAATAATATAAAGAGCTTCCTAATCTAATATACAAACTTGTAGGTTCTAATATAGATACTTGATGTTCTAATATAAAGATTTGCAATTCTAATATAAAGACTTGTTTGTTATTATATAGATTATTATAATATAAAGATTTGCAAGTTCGAATATTAAGATTTGATTGACTCGAACATGATGGGAGACGTGTCTGATTGATTCGAACATGAAGGAAGAGTTGGATGGAATCCATGGCGGAGAATGAGGAGGGTGATGTGGCTGAAATCTATGAAATCATGACCTGAAGGGAGAACCGAGAGAGAAAAAGGAGCGCGAGAGAACAGAGAAGCGAGAGAGAGACGAGCGGCGGAAGTTATGTTGTCGATTTTTTTTTTTGTTATACGGGGATACAAGATGGGGACAAAAAGTTGAGATAATATAATTACTCAAAAAAATTCAAATTTTAAAAGTAAACTGTCTGTTGATGTTTTTTAACTCCGAAATTTATTATGATCCATAACTAGTACATATTAGGGAAAATGTCATTATTCTGATAATATAACGAAAATTTATATTGGTATGGTTTATATTTTTATTTTATCAAAGTTTGTGCCTCGTCCATGTACTAATGTACAGCATATCGCAACACGATAATTGTTCCTGCGTGTCCTGAGTGCATTTCAGTGGACACGCCATCCACACCTTTCGTTTCATATGTTTGTAAATCTTGGCAATTCGTTTTTTCCTGTTGTTTCCGACAATGTAGAGCGTTTGTGTAGAGGGTCGTTTTTCCTTTTACTCTTCACGGACCTGACTTATTAACAGCAGGTCATGCTTTCCTTCGTCGCAACTCATCCCACCTCGCAGCTTCTCCCAATAATTAAAATCTCCGTCATTACTGCTTCTGCGACTTTCCCTCTCATTGAACTCTCCGTCCCTACCGCTTCTGATCGTCATTTTCGAAGACACCGCTTCGTATACATCTCCTCACCATTTCGTAACTTCTCGTCGCTTCCAAATCTCTTGCCGTTGCTTCGTCTGTCCGTCGCTTCGTCTGTTCCAGAACTTCCCGTCGCTTCCATTTAATAAAATCGCAGATTACAGGCCGATTGCTATTCTTGGTAGTTAATACGCGATTCTACAATGATGACGAGGTTTATATATGTGTGTCTTCCCTACATCTGTTCCGTTTCTGCTGCAAGGCGTAAGATAAAGTGCATTTTATTTCTACTACTACTAGGTATAGTTTATTTCTATTTGTCTAGACATCTGTTTCGTTGAATTTCATTGTTGAATGTTTTTTAATTTAATTGTTGAATGTTTGTCAGAATAATTTCTATAGCTACTTTTTTTAACCTATCTGATTTCCCTATTTGATTTGTCTAGACATCTGTTTCGTTTCTGCTGCATGGCATCACATAGATCGCTCTTCATTTGTAGGTATAGTTTATTTCTATTTACTGGTATGAGATTCATGTCTCTTTTTATTGCTGGTCCACCATGTACTTTTTATATAAGTGAAATGACAATGAGGTTTCAGTTCCGTAGATATCACTGGTATGGGTCAGAATGGTTACTAGCATACTATTTTTTGCTTCATTCTGTTACTGGTATGGAATTTCAGTTTTTTTGGGTATTGGTATGCGAATCAAAGTTGTAAGATATATACTTAAAATTTGGTTTGATGTTTATTTGAAGGATTGGGTCTGCATATTTGAAGAACCTAAAACCTTATCTCCAAATATACTGGAATTCCATACCAGTAACAAAAACAGTGGTATGGACTTCGATTTTTTTTTGGTACTGGTATGCGAATCAAGTTTGTAAGATATATACTTAAATTTTGTTACTGGTATTTGAAGGATTGGGTTTGGAATTCTGGTATTTTTGTAAGATATATACTTAAATTTTTTTCTGGGAGTTGGTTTTTTTATTACAACTTTGTAAGACAGAGTGGAATTCCATACCAGTAACAAAAATTCTGATATGGAATTTCAATTTTTTTCCTGGTACTGGTATGTGAATCAACATTGTCAGATATATATTTAAATTTTTTTTACTGGTATTTGAAGGATTGGGTCTGGGTATTCTAAGGTGAGGTTGTTTTGTGTTCTGGTAGTTGGTTTTTTTTTTTTTAATTAGTGGAGTTTCAACATTCCTCCTTAACCCTCCATCAGGAATTTGACCAGGCCTATAGCTCTCAGCTGCTTGATGTTTGTAAGACAGTGGCTTGAGTGTTGTGGTTTTCTAATTTTATGATCTGGCATGTTCTGTAATGTGAACGTTATTGTCTTCAAAACAATACTATACTGATAAATTATATACATTGTAAGATTTACTGTATCTAAGGAGATTGTAAAAAATGTAAAAAATCTGGAAAGTAATTATTGCTGTATTTCCATATGCCCCTCTGGTAAGTAAGATTTGCATTAGAGAGAAAGTGTTTGTCAGGTTTTATTTTTCTTTTTCTTTTATCCTTTTTTTTATTTAGAGATACTAGCTGAAGCTTTCAAAATTGATTTGAATTGTAGCATCGCCTAATCATTTTCATTCATGTTAAATTCTGAATGATTCAGAATTTTGTAGGGACGTATAAATCAAAAATTGTTGTCCACTGAAATTGGACTGTCATAAGTCTAAATTCTGAATGATTCTGAATGATTTGAATTTTTTCTCTTCTTTGAATGTCATGATTTCATGGAGAATATTGACTGAAAATAAAAGAATGAGAATGTAACATGTAATATAATTTTTTTGTCCATTTAAGTAATTGTTTCTTTCTGGGACCTCCCTTTTCTTATAGCCTTTGATTATTGTGTATGATTATGTCTTTACTACACCCATGTTTGTAATAAAATAATTTGTTTGTGTATTTATATGCAATGCAAAAAATTGGGAAGATGAATTACTATTCATATCATGTTTGTTGTATGTAGCCTTACATCCAGTAAATTTAGTAAAAGAACATGTAGAAATGCATATTTCTTCTCTGCAATTGATAATGCACGGTTGGGTAAATTACTCAAAATCAAACCTTATCACTACTGTGCATTTTTTTAAAATACTTTTATATGTTTGATATTAAGCTCTAGATATTTCATTTTTTAGGAATGAAAAAATAAGCAAGCAGTGGTAGTTGTTGAATTTTCTTCTTTTATAATTTGTGTTATTGTTTGTCTTTACTCCATTAGAAGTATGTTTTTCTATTCATATCATGTTTGATGTTTGAAGCCTTATATGTAGTAAAATTAGCAATAAAGCATGCTCAAGTGTTTATATATATATATTTCCTAAATTTGACTATCAACGATAAGATAAATTATTCAATATCAAGTGTCGTCGCTGTTATGCATTTTAATAAAAAAATTTGTTAATTGTTATGCGCATACTACATTTATTCATACCATGTTGACTATTGATGTATTGCATAACGTAAATATGTTTGTTATTAAGCTCTTGACATTTCATTTTTAGGAACAAACAAGGAAGCAGGCGGCAGTATTTGTTGGGTTTGCTTCTTGCATAATTGTTGTCATCATTTCTGTTTCGTTCAGGTTGGATTTACTTCTTTTTGTATAAAAACTATAAATGAATTGCTACAAATCTTCACAATTTTGTACAATCAAGTTATGGTAGCTAAATGTAGTTGCTATGTTAGATATATTTAAACGAAACTTACATAATAATCGGTTGTTTATTTATATATTGGAAGCAATGGCGCGAGGGAGAAAACGATCTCATTTTGATCAAGGAGAATCTACACAAAGCAATAGTTATTCAAATAACAATTTAGGTATATTTCAATTTAGGAAATACGATGCCTTTTAGTAAAATTTGCATTTCGTTAAAATATAGTGTTAATGATTGAAGTTATTTTGTTACGCATAGGCGAGTCATCAAGACATCGTTCGAAAAGACATGATTCGAATAGACAGGATGAGACAATTTCACTAGATTTTGGGAATCTTACAAATATTTGTTGTCATTGTGGGGCGTTCTTTTGGGATAAAGAAAAGTGCAAGGAAAAATCTAGGAAAAATAATCCTGTTTATAATCTTTGTTGTCGTGCTGGCCGAGTATCTTTGCCTTCTTTGCGGGCTCCACCTCCAACTCTTTCAACCTTATTGGATACAATAAATGGACCTGATTCGGTACATTTTGTAGAATCAATACGCAAGTATAATCACGTTTTTGGTTTTACATCAATGGGAGTAGAAATTGATAATACTGTAAATGATGGACGAGGTCCGTACGTGTTCAAGATTTCTGGACAAGAATGTCATTTGATGGGGTCATTGCTACCTCTTGAAGGACAAGCTCCAAGATTTGCTCAATTATACATGTATGACACAGATGATGAGATATTACATCGAATGGAACCTTTTCTACAAGAAATAAGATGTAATGCACCTCGATCGCACATTGTGCAAGCATTAAATGATATGTTAAATCAATGCAATCCTTTTGTTCAAGCGTTCAGATCACTTAGGGAAAGAATAATGCAGGATGAAGATGATACGTTGCGTCTTCGAATACGAAGTGATCGAAATCCAAATGACAGACAATACTTAGCCCCTATTGCTTCTGAGGTTGTCGGTCTTGTAGTTGGTGATCTTAATGTTGGAGGAAAAACAACAGATTTGATTGTAGAACGCCGTTCAGGCCAATTAAAATGTATCAGCATTGTACACCCTGCATACATGGCTTTGAACTATCCTCTTCTATTTCCGTATGGTGAAGGAAGTTTTGTCAGAGGTATTTCGTATTGTCAGGATTCTACATCAACACGTAATATAGAGCGCGATGATGTAACTATGAATGAATATTACTGTTATAGGTTGCATATCAGACAATCTGAATCTGACCATGTGTTCAGATCTGGTCGCCTCTTTCAACAATTTGTAGTAGACATGTATTGTTGTGTTGAACAATCAAGATTATGGTTCATTCGAGAAAATCAGAAATCTTTAAGAGCTGACAGCTACAATAATATTACAAGTGCTGCAATTCAAGGAGATATGTATGGTAGGCAAATTGGTCAACGTGTCATCCTTCCTGCCACTTATGTTGGAAGCCCAAGATATCTCTTCCAAAATTATCAAGATGCAATCGCAATTTGTAGACATCTTGGACCTCCTCATCTCTTCATTACCTTTACCTGCAATCCATTATGGCCAGAAATTACACGCAATTTGAAGCCGGGACAAGCTGGAAATGATCGACCTGACTTGGTTTGTCGAGTTTTCAAGATGAAGGTTGATGAACTTATTCGATATATTAGGCAAAAACAACATTTTGGTGTTGTATCAGGATGTGAGTAAATTTTACAATTCAGTTTTGATAATTTTTTCTCTACTATAATAAACTTCGAGTTTGCTTTCTATCAATTTCATAACACTAAATAATTTAATTTTTCTTTGCATAAACAGTAATATACACGATTGAATTTCAAAAACGAGGGCTTCCACACATTCACACCATCATCACATATCGGCAGAACTACCGGATCCAAATTTAGATAGGGAAGCATTTTCAGTAGTGTCACAGTTCATGTTACATGGCCCATGTGGTAATGCTAGGTCACGTGCTCCATGCATGGAAAAAGATGTATGTTCAAAAGGCTTTCCTAAACAATACCGTGATTGTACTTTGATAAGTGACGATGGGTTTATTGTATATAAAAGAAGAAATAGTGGTATTATATGTGAAAAGAATGGAGTCGTTCTTGACAATCGACATGTCGTTCCATACAATCGTGAATTGCTTTTGAAATTTAATGCGCACATGAACGTTGAGCGCTGTCATACAACAACAATGGTGAAGTATTTGTTCAAGTATGTGTGCAAGGGTAATGACAGAACCATGATTTCATTAGAAAAAACCTCAAATCGGCGTCAACAACCTGTGGATACTAATGAATTTGGTACACAACCTATTAGCTCTGAACAGACTGGTACACAACCCAAAATAGATGAGATTTCTCGATATCTTGATTGTAGATACATTGCACCTCCGGAAGCTACATGGCGTTTATTACAATATGATATTCATTATAGTGATCCAACTGTTGAGAGATTGCCGGTTCACTTACCATGTGAAAATAATATATTATTCAGTGATTCCCAGAGATTAGAACAAATAGCTGGCAACCAGAGGTACGAGCAAACTAAGTTGACAGCATGGTTTCAATTGAACAAAGTGGATGATCTTGCGAGAGAATTGACATACCCAGAATGTACCAAAAAATTTACCTGGCATGATAAAACAAAGAATTGGGGCCAAAGAAAGAGAGGTCATCGTTTAGCTAGGATGCATTTTGTTAATCCTAATGCTGGTGAGTTGTATTATTTACGTTTATTACTTAATATTGTTTGTGGCGTGTCTTCATTTGAAGAGATTAGGACAGTCAACGGTCATTTGCATTCAACATTCAAAGCTGCATGTGAGGCATTAGGCTTGCTTGAGAATGATGAAGAATGGTTATCTACCTTGCAAGAAGCAGCAACCTCAGCCAGTAGCCAACAACTTAGAAATTTATTTGTTGAGATCTTACTATTCTGTCAGGTTTCACGAACTCAACTTCTTTGGGAGAATTGTTGGCAATTCCTAGGAGATGATATCTTACACCGGCTGCGTTTGGTACATCGAAATTCTGAATTAACAATTCCAGCAAATGTTCTTCAAGATTATATTCTTCATGACGTTCAAAATTTGCTATCTAGCAGAGGATCTTCTCTTCAGGATGTTGGACTTCCTCAACCCCATTCCAATGATAATTTACAACTAAATAATCGATTACTAAGTGAACAAATGTCTTACAATACAGTAGAGCTTCGACAGCAATTACCACGGTTAATGTCAGGTCTCAATGCAGATCAAAAAGTAGCTTTTGATAAAATTGTTCAATCAGTAAACAATGAGAGGGGTACTCTTTTTTTTGTTTATGGACATGGAGGTACTGGTAAAACATATCTGTGGAAAGCAATAACTTCTTTTGTGCGATGCCAAGGTAATGTTGTTCTCACAGTAGCTTCTTCAGGTTTGGCTTCACTTCTTTTGCAGGGAGGAGTAACGTCATACACAAGATTTAAAATTCCAATTGATTTGCAAGAAGGTTTGACTTGCAATATCAAGAAAAATACAAATTTAGCTAATCTCCTGAAAAGTACATCCTTATCATCTGGGATGAAGCTCCAATGAGCAATAGGATATGTTTTGAAGCTCTTGATAGAACAATGAAAGATATACTAAGTGGAGACGATAATAACAATGAAAACAAACTTTTCGGAGGTGTCACAGTAGTATTGGGAGGTGATTTTAGGCAAACACTTCCCGTTGTGCCTAGAGGAAGACGACATGATACAATATCTGCTTCAATTGTGAATTCTTATCTTTGGGCAAGTTGTGTTGTCTTAAGACTTACAATCAACATGAGATCGATGTGTGCCATGACCAACAATGCAGATAAGAATAGAACGTCTGAATTTGCGGATTGGTTGCTTTCTGTAGGAAATGGTACTAAAGAAGTTGAACAGTTCTCTGAGAATGAAGAGGCAAATTGGATAAAAATACCAGACAATCTGTTACTACAATCAAGTGAAGACGAACATGAGACAATTATAGAAGCAACATATCCAAATTTGAGTTCATCATTTAAAAGTATACCATTTCTACAACAACGAGCAATCATTACTCCTAAAAATACGACAGTTGATGAGTTGAACACAACTATACTTGCAAAAATTCCTGGTGAAGATTTCAAATATCTAAGTGCAGATTCCATTGACGATTCAGATAACATTGCTGACGACCTGCGTTCTACCTTTCTGGTAGAATATTTGAATACAATTACAGCTGGTTCTCTTCCATGCCATAAACTAATCTTGAAGATTGGAGTTCCAGTCATGTTATTAAGGAACATTGACCAACCTAATGGGCTTTGCAATGGAACAAGAATTATCATCACAGCTTTGGGTGAGAGAATTATACAAGGTCGGATCATAACAGGAAATTGTACTGACAAGGAAGTTTTCATCCCACGTATTTTGTTCATACATAAAGATGGAAACCTTCCTTTCATTCTAAGGCGGAAACAATTCCCTTTGCGTGTATGTTATACAATGACTATAAACAAGAGTCAAGGCCAATCATTAGATATGATAGGTTTGTATCTTCCGGAACCGGTATTTAGTCATGGACAATTATACGTGGCTTTATCCAGAACAACAACACCGGATGGATTAAAAATTTTGATTTCACATGGACAAAACAATCGTCAAGGATATACAAGAAATGTAGTTTTCAAAGAAATATTTTCAATGATAGGTCAGATATTATTAATTATTATTTTATCATGTTTTGTTTAATATATACTTTAAATTAGTCTATGTTTACTTGTAATTTATTTCAAAATGTTTTATAGAAAACAATGGCATCCGTGGTTCCAATCTCATCACTGACGAATAGGAGCAGAAAAATCAAAATTCATGCAAAGCTCATCAAAATCTGGCCAGCTACAAATTTTAAGAGTGGAAAAGTTTGGGGCATGAATTTCATCTTGCTCGATGACAAGGTAAATTACATTTAAAACAAATTTATTTTACATTTTATTGGTAATTAAGAAACATTTTCCGTAAGTTGCGAAAATTGAATTGAACAATACACATACAATTAAATTCTACATAGATTGATTTCACAATTTTCTGGCAAATAATAATTATTTTATCCTTCATTAGGAAACTCCCATTCAAGGAACTTCATATCTTGAAGATTATCAACGAATATCATCTGAATTTGTTGAAGGAAAGCTATGTGAAATAGGGAGATTCATAGTTGATCAAGTTCAGAATCCAATTTACCAAGCTGTCGAAAATGATTACAAGATTTTATTCACAAAAGAAACGTATGTGACAGAATTGCCTCCAAATTTGTACCAAATTCCAGAATACTATTTTGCTTTCAAGGATTTTGAAGCTATCGGTACAAGCATTACCAAAGAGAATACCATTATAGGTACATATTCATTTAATTCATTCAACTATTTATTTTAAGAATTAAAGATGTAATGAATACTGCTGTTTTTAAACACCCTAATCTCTTATATATTAAAAATATTTTTATTACAGATGTTATAGGTGTCATTTCGACATTCGGTGATGTCCAAACACGAATTATTAATGACAAGGAGACCAAACTACAAACCATGACTTTGAGAAATGAACGGTAAAAATTTAACATGCAAATAATTTATATTCTTTAATGTACATATAATATATATAAGAATATAAAGCAAATATTGTAACAAGTCAACCATACATATAGCTAATTTTTGACCTATTTTTGAAAACAATGATCATGAATAAAACAATCATGCTTTGGTCCGCCTCAAGTTCATTTGATTGTTATTATTAGATTGTTAGACTTATGATTAAAGGAAATTTACATTTTTTTTACAACACTAACACTAACAATACAATTATAGAATTTATAAGATTGTGCTTATTAGATTGTCGGACTTATGACAAAGGAAATTTACATTTTTGTAAATGTTATTATTAACATGATCATTGTCATGCCTTTACCGAAATATTATTTATTTGGTATATAATGTTTTTAAATAATTATTAATAGTGGTCGTACGGTTGATATCATTTTATGGGACGATTTCATCAAGAACTTCGACTCTAATTCTCTGGCTGCAAAATCTAAGAGAACACCAATAATAGTTGCTTGCAGCTCTGTTCAGATAAACAAATTTCGAGGTATCTCAAAGAAAAATTCAATAATATTTACTTATCTGATTTCTTTTGCTAAATTATTTCTTCATTGTTATTAATAGGAAATATCGGATTGAAGACGTACATTGCTAGCAAATTCATAATCAATTCGAACATTCCACCGATAAATAACTATTTGGAAAGGTTATTTAATTGTAACTATTTATAATAATATTTTTTCGATCTTTATGTTATTATACTATATGTATTTCACAATATTATTTTCATATTTTATTAAATAACAATTTCGATGTAATTTCTAAGATTGCCAGGAGAAATTGTTCCTATCAACCTAGAGTCACAACCTATTGGGCGCTTATATTCCTCTTCTTCAGATGCTCAAGACAAATCAATCGAAGTGACACTAGCAGATTTGACATCGATGTCTTCGGAAAATTACATGGTAAATACTTTGTTATAAATTTAATTTTCATATTCAATCATAACATAAATTATGCTTTGCAATTTTATATAATATATAACCAACATTTCAGGTCAATCAATACAAGTGTATTGCAAAAATAACAGACATTAATAATTCATTTGATTGGTACTATGAAAGCTGCCCAAAATGTAATAGAAAGGTACAAGATCCATTCAAACCAAATGCGTGGTGTTCGTCGTGTCAGATGAAAAGAACTAATCACGTACCATTGTAATTTATCAATACTAAACTTTGATCAGTCTTTAAATATTTATAGATAATAATTAACTACATATTTTCTAATAAATAGTTACAGGGTAAAGGTCCAAGTTGGAGATGATACTGCAGATGCTGAATTTGTCTTAATTGGAAACACAGCAACACATATTATAGGTCAAGATGCTAAAAGAACAAGAAATGATCATAATCCTGATCCTGATGATGCACCACCTGCATTGTTAAGGCTTAAAGGAAAAAGCTAT
Source organism: Eleocharis quinqueflora (assembly GCA_964058865.1). NCBI lineage: Eukaryota > Viridiplantae > Streptophyta > Magnoliopsida > Poales > Cyperaceae > Eleocharis > Eleocharis quinqueflora. Next base: position 15,655 of record CAXKVX010000970.1, on the reverse strand, counting down.
GTTTTCATACTATCAGTAAATCAGCCAACGAATTATCGAACCCAAAGAAGTTATACCGTGAAATATGCTCAAGAAGATATTAAGCAATCTACAACACTACTCAAGTAAGTGAAATTTTTGATATTAAATTAAACATATATATGTTTCAAATAATTTACCTGATTCGTATAATTATATGATACAGGCTTGGACAAAATCCACAGGAAACAATTGCAACTTCTACTGCTAAAGGGTTGACTTTGGATCAGCACAGGCAAATAAATATTTCGTACTAATATTTTGACAAATATTTTTATCCATATTATTTAACAATTTCTAATTTTTTTCAAATTTCCTTCATACAGAAATACCATTGATTTGGAGATAAGTGATGAAACATCTACAGGATTATTGAAGGAAATAAAACAAGAATTAACATCTCCACAAAAAGAAGTTAAAGAAGCATTGAAAAGTCAAACACCAGAAACACCTGTTGGAATTGATATCGTTCAAAAAAACAAAAGGTCGTTATATATTCAATTCTAAAAATTTCAAAAATTCATATTTAAAATATCTTGCTATAATATAATTCAACTATTTGCATAATTAGTATAATCTTTATCATAAAAAATCCAACATTTTTGTTATTTTATTTTTGTTTTCTAAATGAATGTTATAATGGAATCCATATCAACTAAATATCTTATATATTTAAACAGTTCTGCAATATGAAATATTTGATACTTTATTTTACGTCTTACTAATTAATGGGTTTCTTTATATCAATTTCCTAGGAAAAATTGTGCCTTCACTGATGACAAATCTCTTGAACAAAAAAACACAAAGAAGAAACTCCATTTAGGTGGCCAGCATGTTGAAAAAAAATAAAGGTATCACATGCATATTTTATTCTTTCATTTAATTGCAACAAACTAGCTACAACATTTAACAATTACCTATTTTAACCGCACAAGTAGTCATTGTTTCTAAGAAAAATACATTGTACTGTCAAATTAAAGTGCAATACAACCAATAAAATCAATACTACCTTTTTAACTTTTAATTATGTTCTAATGGTCTATTGTTCTTGAGCATCGATGTCATTTACATGCTTATAATATATCAATTAAAATATTTTGTCTCTATTGTAACAGCATTCGATAAAAAGAGCAGCATAATTGTGATGGAAGCATGCTTAGATGTCCTGATGTCGATTCTTACATTGTGTTAAATGCTAAATCATTGCTCTCAAGAAGACTTTTGTTATTTACAATATATTGGAACAAAATATTGGCTTACAAGTTTTTTAGATAACAAAGATAAATTCTGTTGAATTGAAATACTATTAAGTACTACTGATATCTTATAATAGAACTAATACTTAATTAAGTTACTTTTGATTTAATACTGTGTTACATATTTTTTTCCTACTTTGCATTTTATTCGTTTAGCTATTTTACTAATACTGGTTTGTTGCTTTTTCAAATGAAAAGCAATCCTTCAATTGTGTACATCTTACTTGCATCGATGATCTTCTTGGTACTCTTGTATAGATGGCCTCATATCAATATAAGATATTTACAATGATTATGATCACTTCTATTGATGTTTTAGTTCATTGGAGAATTGCAAACACATGTTTAAGATCAAAAGTGTTTAGCGAAAAGTTTATTACTGCGTAAAACAACACAAAGAATAATTCATAACGGATGCATATCATTTCATTCTACATTTCATAAATGACACATATATAGACTTAGTCCAGTGCCAAAGCACTTAAGCACCGAAATTTCATTTCGGTCAAAATATTCATGCGCCAATTTTGACCAAATAACTTGAAACAAAGAAATTGTTATTGACTCCAAAAGCAATTAAGCGCCGAAATGTCCAGTGCCAAAGCACATATATAGACTTGATTCTTTGGTTGCAACAGAACTTAATTAAATTTCAATCTTATTAAACATAACGGTATTTGCAGAATACAAAAATTTGTATGGCGCATATCAAAAGTTTGTCCGTTTTTTCTTTTTAAAAGGTCTACGGCACAGAACCTTTTCATATACTTCGAATCTGATAATTTTATTATTTATTACAACCAATACTGCATTGTTGATGAGCAATTACCTATCAATAAAGGCAAATTTAATCCATTCTAATTGTAAAATTTTGAAGACCTTTTGAAGACCTTTTGGAACTCAACAGTTCTTTCAAAACAGGAAACTGTATCGAACCTAATTTGAAGAGACAGTAAATTAAAGTTTTAAAACTGCTTCTCTTAGTATTCCATCAATTCAATTTCACTTATAAAAACATACCCACATTCCCATGATCTAATCAAATTTATCCACTACACAAATAGAAAACCATTGTCAATAAGAAAAAAAAATGTCTTTCAAATATTTAACTTCAGATCCACTCTACATTTGTCCACGTTTTGTTGCAATTGAAATATCAAAATGGCCAGTTAATCAACCCAGAAGAAGTGTACGACTTATGCTCCAGAAACCACCAAACTACGCACAGCAAATGGAATCATCAATTGATACCAATGAAGAAGACGATCAGTATTTTAACAGTGAAAACATTCTCCAAGACGACAGCGGATATCTTGCCGACGACGAGGAAGATTCACAATCCTTCGACAGGATGAACATTGCAGAAAATGATGACTGGTTTGTTGAAGAAGATAATGAAGTCGAGTCTTCATATGTCAACATGTTAACTGATTCACAAGACAACATGTCTAAGGTGAATGAAGAAGAAGACATATCTGAAGAAAAAACACAGAGTGATATCTAAAAAAACCATCAATTACTATCTTTAATCTAATACTATATTAGTTACTTCAGTAATTTATGTTTTCTATCTTTTTTTTTTCTTTCAGAATATATTACAATATGTTTGTTTAGTTTATAATATAGTAAGAATTATAATGTTTTTTGTTGTTAGTAATAGAATGATAATGTTTATTGTTGTTTCATAATTTTTTTTTTAAGTTTCAGTATCATTTAATTCAAGCATTGCCAAAAGTTTAAGTTTCTTTGGAGACATAGATAAGAAATTTGACAGAGGACTCTGCCAATATCACTTTGAAAACTTATTCTTTCCCTACATTGCTTTTTTAATATTTTAATATCTAGATTTTTTGGCCAACATTACTTGCTTTGAAGTTGTTACAAAGTAGACGAGTTAAATACAAAAAAATAAGCAAATCTGATACTTACTAAAATTCCAGTGGTTAGCCAACTGTTATTTCAAGTCTACTGCTTATATATCAAAATTGTAAGAAAAAAGTTAGAAAAGGATACCAAAGAAAGAAGATGAAATTCAGGCCAGCAGTTATATCGCAGCACAATAAAAACATCAATGTAAATAATCACATCAATGTAAATAATCACCGACTCTAATTGTGAACAAAACAGCAGGAAACGGCAGAGGATATTAGTTACAACAATACAACTTGAAAAATAGTGTGAAATAAGATATTGGAAATAAGGGTTATCACTGGCTCTAATTGTGAACAAAAACTGGGAATTTAGAGCCTTTGCGCTTATAAAGAAAAAATTGGCAATTTGCTATTCCAATTTACAGTTATCACTGGCTGAATTGCTGAACCCGTGGAGCAGAATTTTTTTGAGAGAACTCAGAGAACAGTAAAGAGAGAACTAAGAGAAGAAATTACCATATGGAGAGGGCAATTGAGCGGTTTCTGAGAGGTGGAGAGGCTAGCAGTGTCGGACAGAGGCTACCAGCGTCGGAGCGTCGGAGTCGAGCCGTACAGTCGAGTCGCGCAGACAAGGCGATGTAGTCGAGTCGTGCAAGGGTTAGTGGAGAATCCATATGGGTGAGCAGATAGAGAAAGAAAAGTTCAGATGTATCCCTGCATTTTTTTAGATTTGAGATAGGTCACTGCATTTTTTATTATTTACAGATTAGTCCTACTATAAGTAAAAAAATAAAACTAAAACAGTAATTAAAAAAATTCAAGACGCGGCGTAACCGCGCTGCGTTTCCTAGTTACTAGTAACAGTATTAGATGTGTACAACAGAGCTTGTATCTGCTGTTATTTTCGGAGATAATAGGACTTTATTATTCTTTGATCCGACCGTCAGATTTTCACGCAGATTAACAGACGGCACAAATGGACTGCACGGGTCCGATATATTATATAATTTAACCGTTAGATAAAAAATAAACAATAATATCTGAAAAAAAATATGAACCTGTTATTTCCCGGATTACCAGCAGATATGAATTCGTGTACAACACATGTACATAAATACGCTTGCCAACGTGAGCATCATAATTAGAAACAGATAAGCTGAACTTGCCAAGAAGGCTACGAAGTAAACTCTTTTACTTATTTTTATTGAATTCGTATTGTATCGTATTTGAAAAGAGGATATAAATAAGATTTTTTTTCATTAATTTATCGAATATGTGTATGAACAAGATTTTTTCGTCAGCTAAATAAATAAGGAAACAATAAAGACTATTTCGTATCCGTTACTCTATAAGGTAAATATAAAATAATATATATATATATATATATATATATATATGCTCTATTTTGAAATCTATAAAAATAATTAATTTATTAGTAATTTAAGTTTTCTAGGAGATCATCTAATTAATTTTCCTTTTTTCAATAAAACTCTTAATTTTCAACCGAACATTAACGTTTGTCTCTTGGATTCTACCAAACTTAATTTTATCTAACTAATTATATATTTAATATTATCATTCTCTCGTTTAATTCTTTTAAAAAACCAGGCGTATAATTATAATTCTAGTCTAATTTTTTGCATTATATATTATTTTTCTCATTAATGTATATGCTCTACTTGCTCTCGTGTTGTGCTTGTATTTATGAAAATATTATTTTAGGTGTATTTGTGTAAAATACGATATTATAAAATTGAAAATATTATACTAATATTATCCGTATCATATGTTATTCGTTCGTTACTCTATAATTTTAGCGGATAAAAATAGAGTAAGGATAAGTCAAAATTTAACGGGTAAAAATAATATGAATAAGAATAATTTCAAACGAGTACGGATACAAAAATAGTTTCACCCGATTCGTACCGTATCATTGATCCTCCTGCTTGCCCACAAATGGGGAGGATATTCTTGCCCATAAAAAATCAACTACTAATTGGAGAACAAATAAGTTAATAAGTATATGGATAGAATTTTCCAACATTAGTATATAGATGAGAACATTACATTATTAGACAACTATAAAACAAAAAGGTAAATTAGCTGAGTCAGCAATCCAAATCCTAAGGAAGAAAATTAAATATACATCCTTATTAAAACATAATATTCACAATCAATATTCTATGTTGCTTTTTTCCCACCAACATAAAAGGATATATAGCAGCTGTGTGACCTTGAGGAATTATCTTTTGTTTTTCATTTTATTTTACTTGCGTAAAAAATAACAAGGTAAAAGGTTTCAAAATTGGAGGACACCCGATCCGCAATGCACTCAGAACATTTCTATTTCTAAAAATTTTGGAATTTCTAAATAAAATAATTATCACATCAATTTTAGAAATTTAATTATTTTTAGTTTTTAAATCCACCATTTTGGAAATTAAAAAATTCGAATTTCTTAATTACCACGTCAACAAATACTACAACGACCAATTTTAGTCAATAATTAAGCCACGAGTCATAAACTCTAAATTCTGAAACAAAATTGCTAAATAAAAACTTTTGAGCAAAATTACTAAATAAAAACGCATTTATATTTCTAAAATTTATTTTGAAACTACAACTTATAATTAAAAACTCTAAAAATTTCAGTAATGACTAATGAAGCTCTTAGTCAAAGAAACAACGACTTACGAAATCGGATGATGAATTGATGATAAAGATCCGAAACCGTTTTGATTTCCACGCTTGTTAATCTTGATCAAAGAATGGCTGCACCAGGAGTACTTCGCTAACGCAAGAAGCACTACAAATATTTCATGGGACCCACCGGTCAGTAAGAAAATATCAATTCCGGTGTATCCACCAACTTCAGATGCATCATATATCCTCCACATTCTCTGGTCCTATCCACTCCACGCAAAGGCTACGTCATACATTCCATATAGACACGGTGTACTATTTTATGGTATACCAAAAGCTTACGATACGCGCGATTAGCCCGTGCAATTGTAATTGAAATTTGAAATTTGGTACATTAACATTGGTAATTGGTAACCTGTGGTGTGGACCCCAGTAAAGTATCAAATGTCAACGAATCATAAAGTATAAACCCGGTTCACAGAACAAAAAGTTCCTCTATTTATCTCCTCCCAAATTCGTTGATCTCTCGTTTTCCTCTTCTTCTCCTGCTTCGTAAAAAGGGTAAAGAAATTCGTTGCGAAAAGAGAAAAAGAAGCAAAGGCTAAATTCGAGCTATATTTGGGGTTTCTCTTCTCCTTGAATTCTCACTCTCACAACATGATGCGACCAAGCGATCAAGAGGATCAGCAATCGAGGCTGATCTACGAGTTGTGTGCTCTCCTCTTCACCATCCTCCGCACTTCATCTCCATCTCACGTGCGAACAAACCCTAGGTCACGTGCAACGCCGGAGACTCCTGCTGCGTTCGCTTCTATGCTTTTAGGCGCTTCTTTAGCGCTGATGCTGTGCGGGTCGGTGACTTTTGTGCTTGGTTTCTTGCTCATGCCTTGGGTTGTGGGGTTCATCGTAATTTTGTATGTTCTAGGGGTCATTTCGCATATTTCCTCCAGACTGGAGAGAACAGTGTTTTGGTGTAACAGTGGGGTCTCTTCCCCTAGTGAGATGCAAGGTTTGTGCTTTTGTAAATGAATTAATGCATTCGTGCAATTCAATTCAAGATCTTAGATGTATTATAAGTTTATGGTTAATTCTGTTATGAATCAAAATCAATTTGATTGTACAATTATTGATGACAATCAATGTTTATAACTGATTCTTGTTAGATTGTAGCTTTCTTGTTGAAATTCTTGATCCATAGAAGAACTACTCAAAATTCATTTTACTTTCACGTACAATTGTCTTACAATTGTTGTTCAAGACGAAAATTGTTTAGAATTCCATTACTTAAAAAGATCAAATGCAATTCTTGCGGTGAGTTTGACCAGTTGTTTAGAGTGTGAATTCCAAAAGATTTTATTGGATATTCATTTTCGTGGAGTTCCCATTTCCCATTCCAACTGTACAATCCTTCTACATACACTGTTTCTGTTTCCAATTGTACAAGCCTTGTAGACTTTTTTAACGATGAAGTTGTCAAATTTTTTTTGGAAGGCAATTGGTCCTTGTCTATACACAGTGGTGCACCTCATTGAGACATTGATTGACCAATACAAAGCTTGCTAAACCAAAATCCGGGAAAACCCCAAGAAAAATAGTACAATATTCCAATTGTTTTATCAACTATGGATAGACATTTTTTGTGACTTATCTACACTCATCAAAATGTTTGATTAGGCATCACTTTCAATGGTAGGTACTAACATGTGATTAACATTTTTTTCAGGGCAATTCTTCTCAAAATTACCCATTGATTGAAAGATTAAAGAAGCTTTATCAAGATATGAAGTGAATTTAGATATAGATCATGGGCAATTTGCTGATGTCAGTTTTATCTTCTGCCTTCAGTCAATTGCTTCTTTTTTCGACTTGCGGCTTAGATCGTTAAAACAACTTGTCGGCTTGTTTTTCTTCATTATTTTATTTTTAGTTTATCTTTTTTTTTTTTTTGTGCTGTTTCCACCTATCAATGTAAAGTTGTAATAACTCTCTTTAGAAAATTCCTATTTTATATCAGTTAACATGCCTCTTGTATCTTGTGCCATTCCATCGATATTTATTGGGGTACCGATTACATGGTGGGATTGGGTTTGTACAGAGTTTTGGGCACGTTAATTCTGGGTTTAAACTGGTTTTACATTTCAGTGAAAAATAATTGTATTCTTGTTTAGCTAACTTATATTATTTACTTACCACATTCGTACTAATTTCAATGGATGAATAATATTTTTGAAAATTTAATAACCAAAATAATAAATGATCTAAAAATTATCAGATTACTCATTATGTCAATAATGTCACAAAGATATCAATTATCAAGCCAATTAGAATGAATCGATTTTCATTAATTAAATGCTAGTTAGAATTGTATTGGATCTGATAAGGCTAGTGCCTTAGGGTTTTTAGTTTGAGACGGTTGCAAATGCAAAGCTTACATTTACTTTGGTGATCCGTTTTGATGACATTGACACATTGACACCTAATTGAAGCTCTGTCAGGTTTGGATCTTATCCAAATTTAGATCAGATCTATGGTTTCGAAGGTTCAATTCTCAACATATGCATGCATATCTGCTGCTCCAACGCGTTGATTCTCTGCATACATCCTCTTTGGCACCAACCAACTTGAGTGAGTACCAACCAAATCATCAAATTATTAGAGTATTCGTGTTGATTGGTTCTTCAAAATTGCCAATGGAAATACAGTTCAGCGATTTTGATGTTATCTGCTCGATGGGTTTTTCCCATTAGGTGTACATGCACTTAGTTCTTAAAAGTGACGAATGCAGTATTTGTGTCAGGGTAGACACAAATTATATACAAAAGTATAAATTTCATCTAATATTTTGAATATAATATAAATGAGTATGTTTTATATATTAAAAAGACAAATGTAGATAAAATATAATAACATTCACAAAATCAAGTCAAGTCAATAACCATATATAACTAACAACTTCAAATTTGACAATATATTAAGAAAATGACTTGAATCAATGTCAAGACTCACAACAAGTATTTGTCAAAAAATATAGGACAATCTTTAATACTAGTACATAAAGAATAAATACATTTTATCTTCATTGCATTTGGTGTTCTATGATATTGATGACTAAGTAAGTCTTCATATGAATAGTAGTTTAATATGTGAAGCATGTTATTATCCGATAATGCTATAAAGAAAAGCTCAATGAAATCAATAAAAATACGATAAAGTTTTCTTATCATGTTTGACCAGGCATGTTTCATTTTATTTTTCTATTTTTCAAGTTTGTAGAACTTTCTAGTTGTTTGATAAAATCATTACAATTTTTTCTCCAATTCAAATAGCGAAATCAAAACTTAACTAATTAATTTTATCTAACGATCTAAATACATCCAATTTTCCATACATCCGATAAAAATAGTAAAAAAAATTCAAAAAAAATGTAAAATTTGGTCTTCAAGTCTATATTAGTAGGAAGAATATTTTCAACGATCCGGATCGACCATTTTCATTTGTTTTGATGACGGAGGCTGCTGAAGGCTACAAAAAAGGAGGTTACGAATCTCTTCTCTCTCTCTCTCTCTCTATATATATATATATATATATATATATATATATATATATATATATAGAGAAATGCTATTATGCTTTGCAAAGCATGTGCTTTGAAATTGTGGACCATTGGATCACGCTTTGTGATTCGCGCGCACATGATGATTGAAGATCCAATGGTCCACAAAGCGTGATCCAATGGTCCACAATTTCAAAGCACGTGCTTTGCAAAGCATAATAACATTTCTCTATAGATATATATAGATATATAGCAAGTTATGATAATATGCATAATACACTCCTTCTGTAATATGCGGCTATAAATTTGTCCAATAAATTGATATTTAAGTTGCTAAATGAGTTCTTCATAACAAAATATTGTAGAAAATCAAATTTTGTAATTTTTAGAGTTTTCTTGCTATTTTTAAATATTTTTTTATAATAGTCCAGTTTTAATATTACAAAGATGACATTTCTAGTTTTTTAAAAAATAGCAAGAAAGATCTAAAAATCGCGAAATTTGATTTCCTATAAGATTTTGATACGAAGAATTTATTAAGCAACTTAAATCTCAATTTATTGAGCAAATTAAACATACATAGCCGCATTGTAAAAAATGAGTGTACTATGTATATTATCATATCCTTTGTATATATATATAGAAAGGCTAGGGTGCTACATGAAGCACCAAACCTCTTGTGCTCCACATTCGTTATATCCAATTTGAAAATTCCAACGATCGATCCGAACCGTTGAACATGATCTACATATTGAAATCTACTTGGAGATTGAATTTTACATTTTTTTTTAAATTTTTTGCTATTTTTTAAATAGATAGAAAAGTTGCTAATCAAACGGTTTCTGGACCAACAAAAGTTGCAATTTTCCTACCTCTCTAAAAAATAGCAAAAAAATTCAAAAAAAAATGTAAAATTCAATCTCCAAGTAGATTTAAATATGTAGATCATGTTCAACGGTTCAGATCGGTTGTTGAAAATTTTAAAATAGAGATATGATGTGGAGCACTAGAGGTTTGCTATATATATATACTCTCATCTTTTATTTTTCACAACTTCATCTATTTACTGCTTTCTCCTCAATCTCCAACTTTAATATATTTCGCTTAAGTTTTATTTCACTTGTCAAACCAAAATATAACCATCACTTCAATTTAAGTGATAATGTTTATTCGATTCCGAGAAAATAAAAATAATAATTAAAACGAAAAAAAAATGAAGCTAGCTTGCTTCCCCTTAAAACAACAAATCTTTGTCACTTTCGGAACACAATCATGAAAGTATGCAAAATTCAGTAATATATTCGGTAGCGTGTATTATTTTGTGGAGCTCATACAAGTTCTCATAATTAAGTTATATCTAGTGTAGTAGTTAGACACAAAATTTTCATGAGAGAGGTTTGAGGTTTAAACCTCGGTGAAGATAATTTTAGGAGAATTCTTCAAATTTATTTTCTAATTTTTTTGTAAGTATTCATCGTAAGTCTACACGTATAATAAAATGAATCAAAAAAAAAAAATACAGTTCCCATAATCCCATGTCCAAAAGTCATGCCTGTATGACGTAAAGTTGGTATTTGCCAGAATCATATCAATATTTTATTTTCTCTCTGTATTAATTGGCGAACTATTCACGTGAAATTGACAATGTTGGTACAGACACCGACGTAATACCTTGTGACGAGAGTGTAAGAAATATTCTTACTTAGTGGCTCGTTTGTATTTAATTCGTCGAAAATTCGTTATGAACTTTGTTCGTTATCATCTCGAGCTATTAATGATACGAGCTGGTGAGCTCATTAAGTTAACGAGTTGATATTAAACTTTGTCCAGCTCGACTCATTAACGAAACACACATGTTATATAATAGTTAATTGATAGATATTAATATTTAACTTCAATTGTTGAGTACAAGTTGCACAATATTAATTAACATATAATTTAGATTGGGGTGCCAAAAATATTCATAGCTCGTGGCTCGTCCGTGTTCGACTCGTCAAAAATCGTTATGAACTCATTTGTTACCAGCTCGTTATGAACTCGTTCGTTATCAACTCGTTTGGTAGTTAATGAGCCGATCTTGAACTTGACTCAGCTCGTTCGTATTCTACTCGTTTGCACCTCTAGTTGTAACTGGGGTTTGGAAATATTTTTTCCGTGTAGAAAATTTTGAGAAGAGAAAAGAGGTACATGTGTCTCAAGTAGGTATGAAAATTACAGTCAGTACGTTACCCAAAAAAAAAAATTATGGTTCTTAAGTGAAACTTGTTTAAGCTTCTTAATGTTTCAAACTATTTTTTTAACCTTAAAAAGATTTCTATATTATTAAAAAGGGAAAAAAAACTTGAATACTTGAAAGATAGATATACTGAATACTTCTAATTATTTTGAATTGGATAATGTTTCGTAAATACCACATTTGATACTAACTATTGATACCGATTTTATTATGCACTTTTAGTTGAGTTATTCTGCACATTATTGGAGTTATTATGCATGTTATACCATAACTATTTCAGTACCGAAAAATAACACGTATAACTATTTCAATACAAAAAATAACGTGCATAATAACTCAAATAATGTGCATGATAACTCCACTAAAAGTACATAATAAAATCGATAATATGTTAACTATTTTGGTACAAAAAATAACATGCATAATAACTCAAATAATGTGCATGATAACACAACTAAATGTGCATAATAAAATCGGTATCAATAATTAGTATCAAATATGATATCTACGTATCAGCTCTCTTTTGAATTATCTAATACTCATGATGCATCTGGATCAGATTATTTTGAATTATCTGATCATGATGCATCAGGATTGTCTAAATTAATTAAAAATAATCAGTATATCCATCTTCAAATACCAAATTTTATGTTGCAATGAAAACCATACAACTAAATAATTAGTTTCATCAACAATCAGTTCATGAAAAAGTACAAAACTATATAGGATAGGGCTCAATTAATTCAATGTTGAAAATAAAATAAACTAATGAATTAATAGCGAAGAAAATGTTGAAAGGTCCATGATTTTTGTTCCGGTTTTTAAATCAACGCTTTCGGCCTACAATTGCAATTTGCAAATCAGTATGGTCCGAAGATGCCATTTATTTGCTGCCAACAAAGATGTCACCTTCCGGATTTGGTGTCTTGTTTCGATCTGAATCGTTCAAAACTCATTTAACGGTCAAAGCATCTGTCTTCTGAATCAAATCACAATCCTGTGTAGCAATCGGGCGGTCGGATCGAGACAAGCAGGGTGCTGCTTGCCTCAAAAACAAGCAGCAGATTCGGATCCAATTAAAACAGGGTAATCATAACATGATACTGTATATTTGATGGCTTCTTATAATCTAAAACCTATCAGCAAATCTCACCCAAAAAAGTAGAATATTACATAATTAGAAATTATCATAATAGCCAGGGGCGGATTTAGGGGTGGCTGTCATCTCCCAATGTTTACCACAATCAGAATGATTAGGAAAATTATAAGAGGATTTTGTTATGTCATTTACGGATTGACAACTTCTAATAAAATTTTAGTGAAGTTAGAGAGTAGTTTGAAATCTTGACAACTCCTAATCTAAAATTCTGGCTCCGCCCTTAATAATAGCCCTCGAGACCCGTGCATCCTGACTCGAGATAAAATTGGTTAACATTTTATTAGAAATATCTAACACAAGCTTTGCCTTGATTCTTGATGTTTTATGAAATGAAAGCATGTTTGACGCATTTTTGGTCTCAAATAAAAAATTCGCTCGTGACGGATTAAGATAACTAGTTCAGTGAAACAAAAACATAAGAAAATGAGTAATATACTAAATAGCAAAACATATAATTCTTGAAATTTTTAACATACTAAAAAATTCATTCAACAAAATATCACTCTTACAAATGACAAAAGTCTATTTTACATGCTACATGTGTCTTGGCCCCAAATAAATTAACAACTGAAAGAAAGGAAGGTAAATAACTAATTTATTTTGTAATTAAGTGCTAAGAAAATAAAAGACACAAATAAACTTGAAAAATAATCTCGATAAAACATGGAGAGCAATCAATGTGAAACTTGAAGAGAAATTTTGGTAAGATTCAAATCAAATCAGGATCAGAGTTCGAGTATGTTTTGGATTGGATCTCTTCATGGATTTCGTCATACTTTCCGGGTTGATGAAAAGCTTGACCTCAAGCTTGATTTAATCATGATGCAAATGAAAGCTTGAGAGGTGATTCTGGGGTTGAGGTGGTTTAAGCGGTAGCCATGGTGGTGGCGGATTTGGAGCATGATCGGATGTAAGTAGTGATTCATGCTCGACTAGTCCATAATATTCCACATCCGATTCAAACTCAATTAGTCATTCATCTTTGATAATCAGAATTCCTCGGTGTACTCGAAACAAACTTTAGTTCAGAGGATGATAAAGCTCATTTCTCATAAAAACATAATTTTTTTTTATCAAAAATATCTAAAAAAAATAAATGTCACTGATTGGATCTCAAAGTAACTTGTATAGCGAATTAACGCAAGGAAGAAATCCGAATTAAAAATCAAGATGAAACTACATAGAGTAGTTGTTGTGAGTACAAGTTGAGCCTCCCTCCTCTCGAAAACACTTATTCGGTATATATAGGCTCAAGCCACTTAATACGACGATTAATTACAATAATACAGATCATTAATCACAATAAAATAATAAATAACTTATGAGATGAAATTAATTATCAGATGGATCCAAAAAATCTTGATCGAAAGCTAAACGGTCCATTTCATAATGAGACCACTCACATGTAACATTACCTTACTCGATACAAAAACAACAAAAAGTCTATTGCTCCAAACAAGTTGAGGTAGGCTATAAATAAAGCTCATTTCAGATTTTTATCTCCATAAAATTAACTTCATTTTTATGATAATTCATCAAGTCTATCACAATTCTCATTCTTTCCGATTTGAGATCAATCATGTAAAATATGACGAAGTATCAAAGTAGTCAAGTGTCAAAAATCGAGGGAAAAAATATTAAAAGGAGGGATAGGAATGTAATCCTAAACAGGCCAAGCACTTAACACCTTTCATGGGCTTTTCAAAAGTTCTATTTAAAATACATGGTATGGGCTTTACAAAGTTCGATTAAAACATTGACTAATGGAAGCTTTTAATCTTTTTTATGAATGCATATGCAGTTTAAGCGTAACTAGCACACATTGTCTTCATTGTTACATTTCCAAAAAAAAAAAAAAAAAACTTGTGTAGGTGACTAGGTGTTGATTGTAACATGCTTATTTAGCACAATGTTTAATCTATCAGTTATTAGTTCTTTTATTTTTCAAGAAAATATTATATTCGAGTGATGCATATTTACCTTTTTTTTCTTTCTCATACAAGTACTTGCGTAGTCTGTACGCGCGGCGCGTGCCGGTGTTCTTAAAATTGGTCCTTGCAAGAACAGAAGGCACAGCATCAAATTAAAGCAAGTGCCAAGAACAGAACAAAATAAAAGGCAATTCCAAAATGTAGTTATCAACAGATGAAGTATGGAATCTCCTTTTCTTCACAGGGTTACTAATAATCTTCTGGCAATCAACATTTCTTTTCTCATTCCTGTTATTGTTTTTTTTCTTTCTCTTTTCCTTTTCATATTGTTATATATATATTGGATTGATGTGGAATCAACTTGAGTGAGGCAACAAAGGCATCCAAATTTATCACTTTAGGCCTTCTCCACAACTTTAAAGATCTCTTGCTTACTTTCTTATCATTGCTCATATTACACCTGTTACACCTCCCAATACCACCTTTATAACAAAATAGGTACTTGCTATGGCATTAAAGAAGTGATAAACTCTCTCTCTCTCTCATTCCTTCCCTCTCCAATTTCTTAACAATGAAGCATGGCATGCATTCCTTCCCCTTCTAATTAAACCAATCATCATCTCCACTTATAATAAGCCATAGTACATCCACCATAGTTAAGTCATCATTTGCTTTCACCTGAGAAAATATAACATAGGTTACATTTGAACTAACGTACAACAAGAATAATGTCTCCGTCGACGGATTGGGGTCCGATAGTTGTGGCGGTGATATTGTTCATATTGCTATCTCCAGGCCTCCTGTTTCAAATTCCTGCGCATCATCGAGTGATCGCATTCGGAAACATGGGAACAAGTGGCATCTCCATTCTTGTTCATGCGATACTTTTCTTTTGTATATTGACTATACTTGTTGTGGCTATCGGTATTCATATACATGCCGCTTGATTTCAGTGTGATAAGGAGAGAAGAAGGGCATCTTTTGTTGG
>CAXKVX010000969.1:0-296230 GCA_964058865.1 Eleocharis quinqueflora | reverse complement strand
TGCTTGTTTCTCTACTTGTTTCGATCTGGATCGTTCAAAACTCATCTAACGGTCAAAGCATCTGCCTCCTGAATCAAATCACAGCGTCTATGACGGTCGGACGGTCGGATCGAGACAAACAGAAAAACAAACACGGCTTTTACGAGCACCAGATTCGGACTCTACATTTAGTGTACGTTATCTTCAATTTTTCTTATTATTTTATGCACTGATGTAGTTATGAAAACAAACCTGATAGTACGTAGTTAGTCGTTAATTAATTTATAATAAATAATGATAACCCAATCAATCAAGAGGACAGAGAACGCTTTTAATTGCAGCCGATGCCCGATGGTGACATCACAACGCACTGCCTCAAACACGACCGCTAAAAACACACACGGTACACCGAATTTTTTATAAATAGAAATTATATAAATAATAGATAATTAAAAAGAAAAAGTGGTTTAAAAGTTGTAAATTTAGAAAAAAAACAGGGTTGGCAATGCAAGGCTATAGAAAAGGACGTTATTGTCAATTCCGTCCTTTATTTGCATCACTCTATTGCATTTCAAATGACAGAAATACTGTAGGACGGTATTGGATATCCCGATCAATAGGGAAAACAAATAAACCAGGATTAGATACTCCATCCTATATTATTCGCCCCCAAGCTTTTGTGTAACAAAAATATATATTTTCTTTTGAATTTGTTAAAGTTTTGTTGTAGAAAAATTTAAAGAGAAGGTGGAAATAGAAGATCCGTATGTAGATACTCCCGCTGTCGTGGTTGAGGAGCATAGACCATGGGATGAGATACAATTTAAAGAGAAGGTGGAAATAGAAGATCTGTATGTAGATACTTACCATTATTTACTTAACATTAACAATGCATAAAATAAAAGTTCATTAAAATACATAACATCACAAGTTCATTAAAATACAAGTCATCAATTTATCTCCTCCCGCGACTTGTCTAGCCTCCAAATAAGGATCGAATTCTTCTAGCAATGAATCTTTGTCTTGACTGAGTTGGTTGATTTTGGTTGGATCTGGCCTTATGATAGGTCCACGATGTAGGGGCCAATCTGCCTTTTATGTTTCAAATGTTCTTTAGAATCAAAAGTTTGACCTTCTGCTAGTGGATTGTCAAACCGAAGAACTTCTCTAAAAAATGGATAATCAGCGTATGACATTGATTCTTGATTACTAAATGACAAACAAGGATGCTTCATACCCCGATTGATGAACGGTATGGATTGTCGCCGCTCCTTCGTAAATGTGGTATAATAATCAGTCTCCTCTACATCTAGTTTGGCCTCGATATCATTAATGTTGACATCGCCTTTATTATCACCAGAGTCGTCAGAATGATCAGAGTGACCATCTAAATCATGGTCTAATTCATCATCTTTTCGTACCATATAACTACTTTCTGGCATACTGTTGGGACTCGAATCACAACTGGTATTACCTATATTTGGTGTTGACTCAACAACTAATTCCAACATGCGAAAATTGATCAGCGGAGTGGCATTTTGTAAAACTAACTTCCAAATGACATCATCTATGCCCAAGTCCGACATAAATTTGTCTTCTAACTTCATCAAAACTAGTTTCTTCGGTTACGTGAAATGAAAATTTTGCACTTACATTGTAATCCACACCGGTAGGTCCTCTCAGTATTTGACTTTCGTGATAAACATTTATTACAAACATTTTCTTGCCAACAACCTATACAAAAAATATCAATAAATAAATTTATACAATGACTAAAAATATACATATTATAAATATAATAAAAAGTTAGTTTCTATCAAGTAAAAATAATAAATATTTATATGATGAAATTGAAAAACTTACAATTTAATTCTTTCTTCTAAATTTTTTTTAGAAAATATTGATAAATTTGTTAGAATGGAGATGAAATGGGAGGAGGAATGAGGTTTTATAATAGAGATTTTTGAGGTATGGACGATGTTGCCAACACCGTCCTATTTTGAAATTGATCACAGCCCTTTCGCAATAACATCCTATACTTTTGTAATTCCTTTCGGTGCAAAGCTATCGGTGAGGATATTAGGGTATAGGATGGGGTTGGCAATAACGTCATTCCCTATAGTTCTGCATTGCCAACCCATTCTTTTCTAAATTTGCAGCTTTTAAACTATTCTTTCTGTTTAATTATTTTTTATTTATATAATTTCTATTTATAAAAAATTCGGCGTGGTACAAAAGTATAAATGAATAATAATAAGAGTGAGCTCACGATCTTTTACACTTAATCGATATTTTGTCTCTATGTTTTTAATTTTGAAGTTCAAATTGTTGAACGTAATTTTTCTATTAAAATTTCAATGAGATTAAATTTTATATTTTTTAATCTTTTTACTATTTTTGGGAAAGGTTAAAAATTAGTATTTTTTTTGATTCATAAATCATTAGATTAACTAATTTATTACCTCTCTAAAAATAATAAAAAATCTTACAAATTCTAAATATTGGACTCATATGAGATATGAAAATGGAGAACACGTCCGACGTATTGGATCGATCATCTGGACTTCGAAATTGAAGATACGAAAATGAAATACAACATAATTGGCGCTTTGTGAAATACCATAGTGTTACTCATAATAAAAATTTAATAGTAATAATAATATTATTAATAATAAAGTAGTAATAGTAATAGTGTAATAATAATATTTGTTAGAAATTTTTAACATGTCCATGTCTCCATTGATCAATCAATTTGTTGCCAAATTGGTGGAGATTTGCAGTGAGAACATGGCAATAATTGCAGAAATATTAGAGCGTGATTGTGTTAATGTAGAAACCCACATCTCAACTACTTTTAGCACCAATACTTTTTTATAAAGGTCTATAATTTAATAATGAATACCAAACCTTCATGATAAGAGAGTAATATACAGTCTATCAACAGCTCATTAAAGGAGATCCCAAGCATCTATCACACTAATAAGTAGTTCCCTCTAGTACCAAGTAGCAACCAATTCTTTATTGTTGTTATCATTGCTCCGTGTCAACACCATACTGATTTGAAAATCCTTATATAGTCTCATTTAAAATTTTTTCATATTAGTTGTTATTTCGAAGAAATAACATGATTCTGTTATTTCGTATTCGATTGTATATTTTTTATCTTGTAAATAATTTATATAATACAATAAATTTCGTGCAGTCTATCTGTACCGTTCGTATAAATCGAACGGTCAACAACGAAATAACAGATTCCTGTTATTCCCTAAGAATAACAACAGATACAGACTCCATATAAAATGGGTTGAACTTGAACTTCATGAAGCCTAAAAATGATTGTATTAACATATATGTATAATGCTTATTTTTAATTTTATTAATTTTTTGTGTTTGATAAAAATGATTGGATTTCAAATTCTCTTAGCTATATCAAATCACCTTCACTAATCACTACCAACAATTTGAGTTGTTTTTTCTTCGTATTTATTTTTATCAAATGACCTATATATTCTTCTCTCATATTTAAATATGTTTAATGCTTTTCTTCAAAAAAAAAAAGTTTAATGCGTCTAAGGTACAAATAGTGAGGTCTTTAGATTCTTTTGTTAATTTATTAAGACCCGATTCTAGAACATATGTCAAAAATTTAAATTTGATTTGAGAAAAGCTGCAACACTTTTATTATCTATTTTTATATATAACTGACTCTAAAAGATCAATCTGTGTGACGTGACTAAACGTGCTTTGAACCTTTTGATCTATATCAATTATGCAAAATCTCGTTTGTTCATTCACTATAGACAACTATATGTCTATATGTGAGATACTTTTCCAAAACAAAACCAAAACTTGAAAAAAGTAAAAAATATTATATGAATCTCTCTTTTTCTATTCTCTTATGATATATCTCTTCTCTTTTTTTCTTTGTTCTTGATTCTTTCTTCTCTTATCTCCTCTCAAAACTCTCTCTTCAATTTTGTGATATCTTCTCTTTTTTTCTATGTTTTCGATTTCTCTTATCTGCTCTCAAAAATCTCCTCGCTCTTTTCTTTTTTGTGTTCTCATGTTTTTTTTCTTTGTTCTCTCTTCTCCATTCTCTCTCATAAAAAGTCGTAGCATTTAACATTTTTGATAAATATGAAATAACAACTTTTAGGATGGAGCAACAAAAATTTTTAGTAAATGCATATTGAAGTTGGTTTTTAGAATATTATATTTTTATGAGGTGGGCTATTGTGATTTGCAAAGCATGTGTTTTGTGATTTTGAGCCTTTGAATTTTGGACCTTTTGCAATAAAAATTATTTTGAAAATTCAACGGTCCAAAATCACAAAGCACGTACTTTGCAAATCACAATAGCCCACATCATTGTTCATTATTTAATATTTTCTTCTTTTTTAATTAGATTACACTAAATAAAAATAGAGCAAAATTATGGTGTATGTGCATGCATCGTGCTTGCACATATGGATCCTCCAAGGCGCATCGAGATTCATGCATATCGAATCTAGATGCACATCGGAGGGTATGTATGTGCAATCACGATATATGCGCATACACCATAATTTTGCTCATAAAAATAATTTGAATGTATACCGTATATAATAGCTGAACCCAATATGATATTTAACATGCAATGATTTGAATAAAGTAGCACTAGTCACGGATATGATGATATTTGTAAAAAAATATTATTATTTGTTTTACTCTTTAAAATTGATTTAATTAATAACAGGTTCTAAAAGTAAGTTCTAGAATCCGCTTTTAACTCATAACATGTTCTAAAGGTAATATTTTAGAATCAATTTTTAATTAAAAATTGATTTTAATCTATTTAAAATTTGGGTTCTTTTTAGATGAACTATAATCGGGATTTAAAACATTTAGATTTTTATTGCTATCGATTTTAACTGAGTTTTTAATCGATTTTGAATGACTTTTTCTGCTAATGATGGCATCTCACATCAGGTTATTAATTTAACTTATAAAACATATTGCAAAATAAAATGCAAATATTCTTAATGACTCGGCAATCAACTATGTTGGTTAAATTGCTAAACTAAACAAGCAGGTGCCACATTTAATCATTTAGCATAAATCAGTTGTAATTGTACGCACTCCTTTTTGTTTGTTTACTTTCCTTGTTTTCTTTGCAAATCAGTCCTGGATAGGATTGTTAATGGATGAGTTTCGGTTCATGTTCAGTTCAGCTTGCTGATGATGAGTTGAAGTCTATGATCAAATCAAGTTCATGATTACTAATATTCTGTCCATGTCCAGTTCATCTTATAACTGAATAATGTTTACTATTTGTTTATAAGCTAACCATATGAGCTTGATTCTGGACACTACAGTGCATAATCCGCTTTAAATGGAAGCTATTTTATCATTGTATCGAATAACTTAGATTTAAGTTCGTGTTCCTCTGTGCGAATAACTTAGTTCTCACTTTGTGGAATATAGAGTTAGAACTTGGTTAATCTATTGAGTTGTATGAACATATTTGTGTTGAAATTGAGACGTCAATTCCAATAAATAAAGTTTGAACTACGTGTTGTATGATTACTACATGTCATATATTGTCGCCTAATATTACGAGGAGTAATATGTGGATATGTCGTGAAATGTGATTAATCAATATTTAAAGGTAATTTACGTATTTCACTAAGATTTTAGAAACGAACGCATATAGAATTAAAGTAAATTAATTATAATTGTTGATGAACCAATTATGATTAATTAAAATATATATTGGTGTTAATGTAAAGTCAATAATATTGTTTGAGCTAAAGCCAACACAAGTTGGTTCAAAGCCCAAGAAAAATAGCCAAAACGCAAGTCTATTGCGACCGCAATAAAATGCTTCATTTTTAAAAAAGGTTACGTGCCTTGAAATATAAAGCCATTTTTCCTTGGGGTCATAGCATTTGTATCCTTTCTTTTGAGTATAATATCCTAGAAAAAATGTTTTTATAGATGTAAAATCAATATTATCAAGTCTATTTTTATGCACAAAACTCGTACATCCAAAAACTTTTAAATGATTTAGATTAATTTTTTTTCTCATAAAGAATTTCTAACGAGTTTTGAGATTTAAAATGACACTTGGCACTCTATTTATCAAGTAAATTGAAGTTAGCACAGCTTCTGACCAAAAAAAATATTTGGAACATTGTTTTGAAATAAAAGCGTTCTTGTTACTTCAAGAATATGACGATTTTTTCTTTCAGAAATACCATTTTGTTGAGGTGTGTAGACACAAGAAGTTTGGTGAAAAATACCTTTTTGCTTTAAATTGTTTGAAAAATTATGATTAATAAACTCAGTGCCATTATCAGTTCTAAGAATTTTAATTTTTTTTGTTAAACTGAGTTTCTACCAAGTTTGAAAAAGTTTGAAAGTGTAAAAAAACTTCACTTTTATTTTTCATCAAATATAACCATGTTGTCCTCGAATAATCATCTATAAAAATCACAAAATATCTATAATCATTATAGAATTCACGGGAGCAGGTCTCCAAACGTCAGAATGCACTAATTCAAAGGGTTCGCTACTTTTAGTTTGGGAATCATGGAAAGAAAGTTTTGTGTGCTTAGCAAGCTTACAAACCTCACAATTATTACAATCTAAATTTAGAAAATTAAACATAGTTTTCAAAATCTTGTCAGACGGATTGCCAACACGCTTGTGCCAAAGTTTGCTCAAATCCTCATTCTTTTTCATATTAAAAATAGACTTGTTGCTATCCAAAAAATAAAGCCCATTTTCAAGAAAACCTTTACCAATCTTCTTCTTGGTGATTAAAGCCTGAAAAATCACAGTGTTTGCTTTAAAAATAATTTCACAATTTAACTCTTTTGTAATTTTGCTAATGGAAAGTAAATTTATTGAACATTTTTCAACAAAAAAACATCTTGAAGAAAACCCTTTGGAAATATACTTATCATTCCCCATCCTTTGATTTTAATTTTTTCATTATTTGCAACCGTAAAAAATTGTTCATTCTTAGTTAATTGATAATTCCTAAGTATATCCTTATTCCATGTCATATGGTCTGTTGCCCCTGAGTCTAAAATCCACTTAGAGCAATTGATTGGGGCCATTTTTGGTGCAAAAACGACAGCCATACATTTATTTGGGTATTGCTGGGCCTTAGAGAATTTAAAGGCTGGACTACAATCTGACTGGCCCATAACAGAGGAAATAAAATCAAAACCTGTCTGGCCCATTCGGCCTTGTTGATCCAGCGGCGCTGTGAGTCACATAAAATTGGACTCGAGTCGATTGAGCTTCGCCTGGGTTGAGTCACTCATTTCGATCTGTCCGCTTCTCTTCGTCTCCCCTGACTCGAGTCTAGGGTTTCCACCAGATACGCTTTCCTTTGTGGCTCTCCTTGGTTTCGACCACTGCCTTCTTGTCCCTTCCACTTCAGTTTGAGATGAGGGAAAAGAAACCAGCAGCCATCCTTGAGATGGCCGTCCCGATTGTAGTGTGTGCACTTCTGTCCTGCAACTTTCTTACCTTTGTAAGTTTGAGAGTTCATGGCGACAAAGGCGTGACTCTCTGGCTTTGGGTTCTGGTCAGAGACGTTCATTGCCACTCGCCTTGATTCTTCTCGCTGAATACGAGCCGTTACACCAACAAATGTCAGTCGCTTCATGCTGTTGAGGATCTGGGCTCATATTGAGTCATAGCTTGAGTCTAAAGCTATGTTGCACGGGTGCGGGTATCCTATCCGATACGATGCGGGTGCGGGGATACGTCATTTTAAAAAAAACTAGGATACGGGAGTATATATAGAATAATAAAAAAAATCACATTATATATTAAAATGTTTGATTTTGTTTACATTCAACTACCACTATAGATGCATGTTATCCAATATTTTGTTCTAAAATAATAATATATATTGCTATGTAGGATTTAGAAGTAATTAAGATTAAATTAAATTTGTTCTGTAAGAATTCAAGACACTGCTATAATTTAGTATATTTTACTGTAGAAATCAAAACATAGAATATCCTAGATGATAAGCCAAGATTATAAAGCTCTTTCTTAGCTTTCCAACGCACTTTGAATCAGCTTAATCGGAGTTCGGATAAAGAACTTATGACCAAAATACTGACCGTTGCGTACTGAAACGTATCCCAACCGTATCTGAGCCGTATCCTGTGCCGTATCCCAGCCGTATCCTACCGTATCCCAGCCGTATCCTACCGTATCCCAGCCGTATCCTGCCGTATCCTGCCGTATCCCAATATTAAAATAATGCGATACGCCACGTGGAGTATCCGGTGCGTATCGCACCCGTATCGCACGCGAATTCGCATCGGATACGTATCCGATACGCGGTGCGGCATGATTTTGAAGTATCCGGGCAACCTAGGTCTAAAGCGTCGAGAAAGGTATAGATCTGGTCTAGTTCATCTCTCTCTTGGATCATTGCCAGGTCAGTTGTGATAGGTCTATATAATTTGAGTTCTTGATATTTTGATTTTACCTGTCCGATTAACTCGGATACGGGTTTGGAGCCTTGAGTGATTTGAGCAATATCTTTTTTGATTTGAAACACATGAGAATTGTTGCTTTGCTTGCTGTGCTGTTCTGTTATTGCATCCCATAGTTCTTTGGCTATCTCATAGTGTATGAAAATTTCGGTTAACTGAGAATGTAAAGAGTTGAGAATTAAAGTAAAAGTTTGACCGTCAAGAATATTCCATTCTTCTTAGGCATCTCCTGTGTCGGTAGGTCTGAGTCTGTTGCCATTAATGAACCCAAGCAATCCTTTGCCTTTGAGGGTGATCTTGGCTGCCTTAGACCATGCCAAGTAGTTGTGCCTATCTAGAGGGACATGTCTCAGCTTTTGATAGGCTGTGAGTTGCTGATTTGGTTGTTGATTTATTTGCTGGTTTTCAGTTGGCTCTGTCATGATTTTAGTTTACTGGTATTGAATTGTTGCAGAAGCTTTTGGTATTGAATTGTTGCGAAAGCTTTTGCGGAAGCTATACTGATGATTGTACAAAGTTGATTTACAAGTATATTTATAGGCTAAGTGCCTAACGACTCTATCCTACCAGTTAGTAAAATCCTAACGTTCTATTTTGCTATACAAGAAAATATATACAGAGAATTTGCAATTCTAATCTCTTAGATTGGTGGATGATATTTTTTCTAAATATGATCTATGATGAGGCCTTTCTGAGGCCAGCTGTCCCTTAATTCGAATTCTTTCTATTCTCAACACAACCCTTGTTGGTAACTGTGGGCAATTCCAAATTTTTTTCCCAACATTCCACATTCATGTTCATGCATGTTTGCCTGTTGTGCTGTGTTTTTGCAGTAAGTACCTTGTATATATCCCTCCTTGGCTATGTATCTGACTCTACCCCCTTCCATCCATATCAATCTTCTTTGGCCTTCTTGTGTGGTGTGTAAATGGACATATTGCCTCATTAAGTCACTTATTCTGATCAAGTGTTTCCAGAAAGGACTAGCATTCGATGTCCCAGTCAAGTCCCAAATTAAAGTTCTTCCTGACACAATATTTTGCTGTTTTAATATCCTTACAACTTGTCAGATTGGCTCCCCACTTCTCATACTGCCTTGAATAAGAAGCTTTGTTAAAACTATGCAAATCCCTGAAACCTAATCCTCATTCCTTCTTTTGTCTACGTCCATGCAATCAAGGACAAAAATCTGTTCGTTTGAATTTTTGAATTTTTCCCCACAGAACTTTGCCATTATTCTCTGCATCTCTTTAGTAGTTTCCATGTTCACGATTGTGGTTGACATATAATGAATAAACTGACAAGGCATATAATACTGCTGCAATAAAAATCATTCTACCTGACATGGATAGAGTAGCACACTGTATCGAGCCTGTTAACCTGCTCTGCACCTTGTTCACTATATCCTTATGTGATAATTTTTGAAATGTTTTATTCATGGATAATTGCACCCCCAGATACCTCTCATTGCATGCTTTGCTTTAAAAGTTCCCATTGCATGAACTATACTTTGCAGGGTACAATGTGTACTAAATCAGATCTTTGATTTCTATGGCCCCGTTCGGTAGAGGTGATTAAGAGACTAAGATTAACGTTGTTAAGTTGTCTAAAGTAGTTGATGTTCGGCTGAAAAGTGCAAAGAAAAGTAGTAATTGTGGGCCCCACTAAATTTTTAACAAGATAAAGTGCTAAGGCAAGGTGGGAGGTGCCTTTAGAATTTAGACTAAGTGAGTATCTTGATTCCAACTGAATTGTTGTTGTTCGGCAGACTTTAGATAGATTAGAAGCTAAAGCAGTCTAAAGGATCCTTGCCGAATAGGGACTATGGGTTCATCTTTAATCCTGCGAGGTAATACATATACTTTATTTGAAAATAGTCAACAATGCATGTAATTTATTTTTAACGTGATGATTAACCTTTTTATAAAAGATTTTCTATTTTTTATTTATGAAAGATACTAGATTCAGTTACTTAGCTGTGAAAAGATAAAAGAGTTACAATGATATATATAACTTGTTGATTAACATTGCTGAGTTTTAATAATTTTATCATGAGTAAATTGCATAAATTAAAATATGTGTTTTATCTTGAACTTATGCTGAATGAATATAAGATTTTTGTGATTTTTTAATGATACGTACAATTACTATTTATAAAAAAATAAGTATGTAATTTTAAAATTTTAGAAGAATATACGTGAAATATTGTCAAGTGTGTAGCTATTTCAAAATAGGCCAATTGCACTTGCAATTTCTATTTCCCTCATACTGTAACTACTCCGCAGTAACAAAAGGACGTGTACCTGATATTGCAGGGAATCAATTCTCATGCCGTGCAACAGAGATGAACGGTTCATATTTTCTGCGCTGTAGGCTACGGACAGTCTATATTTGATTCAGGAATCTGATATTATAAAATTTAATTCGCACGAATCTCGATACAAATCAAATATTGAAATTTGCTGCGCAGCACGCAGACGATAGAAGATCTCATTTCGATATTGCAGTCCATACTTTTAATGTTCATGAAACTTAAAAGTAAAAATGCCACAACTGCAAATAAAAATATCACCGTTTATTCGAAATTTATAAACATCCTTCAGTAAAAAAAAAAAAAAAAATCCTCTTCTTAGGACTTGGGTGCTGGTGTCAAATAATGTATGCCATTAAATAAGAGAAGTTTCAGGGGGCATTCGTCTATTGGTCATCTGCAAAAGGTTGTCGGCAGCTGAGCAATAGTGGATTTTTTTTTCTGTTTGATCCTCAAAAACATAAAAATTTCATGATCTTATTTTCAAACATTTAATAGTCATGACTTTATTTTTCTGTGTTCAGCGTTCAGACTAAATGCATGTGTTCACGCTTCAACGCCGCGTCTGAACGCTGCGTTCATGCAACATTGTAAACGACACGTCTGGACGCACGTTCAGACGCTACGTTTAGACGTGAACGCATATTTCAAAAGTATTTGATATTTTTTTGCTTCGTAAACTCGAGTGACCTCTATTTCTAAACGCGTGCGTCTAGAAAACACTTCTGAACGCTGAACGCAGAAAATATGACCGTGACTGTCAAATATTTGAAAGCAGGGTCAGAGATGTAATTCTTATTTTTTTGAAGATAAGACAGAAAAAAATCGCAATAGTGTGCCAGCCGGCCTTTTTTATTTTTTATTTATTATTTTCTTTTAAACCAAATAACATTCGGTTTTAATGAAAAAAATCTATATAAAAATAATTAAAATGGCCTGCTGAAAAAAAATTCAATAAATAACGAATTCAATATAATACTCACGTATCACTTTAAACCGGAAAACACCGGGAGTGTTGCCTTTTCCCATCCCATCATCACTTTCTCATAATAATAAAGAAAAAGGAGCAGTTAAAGAGAGAGAGAGACTTTCTTTCTCACTATACCCAACTCCCTACTAACTAACTAGGTGGTGATAGAAGAGAAGCGCACAGTGGTGTTGGTGGGATGGGAGAGAATGGAGACAGGTACCAGGTGTCATTGGTGGAATCGGAAATAGAAGCATCAAAGAGGAAGAACCAACAAGGTAGGAGGTCAAATTTTGTGGAAGATGACGAATCCATGGTGTTGTCTCATTCCTTTGTTCTGGATCCTATCAAGATTGAGCTCAATCGCCTAACTAATGAAATCAAAGGTATCTCCTTTCGCTGGATCTTTATTATCTGCACAATTTTCATTATATGACCTTTTCTTACATGGAAATAATTTGCAATATATTGTCATAAAATAGCAATATTCAACAGTTTCTGATTTTTGAGGTGCATTTAAATCAAAAGATTGCTGAGATGGTTTATAGAAATTCATCGCAATAGAGTATCTCTGGTTAAATTTGGTGGCTAATCTGTAAAGCTTTTGTGTGATTCCATCTCTTGATTAAAGATTTTGCTTTTGTGATAAAATGAATTGAAAACGTGTTGTGGTGCTTTAATAGAAAGAATATATATACTTTAAATTTAACCCAGAGAAGGATCGGGAACTTGAAGAAGCATTAAATGAGATAAAGAGCTTGCGCCTAACCGAGCGAGCCAAAGATAAGGCTCTTTCAGAGGTATCTATATTCCCAATTTGCTGATTTTCCCATTCCAAGCATCCGAGAAATGGCATGGTCCTTTAATTTAAATCATTCGATTGATAATAGGTTACGGAGGAGCTCCACAAGTTACGTGGAAAATTAGAGGCATCAGAAGCTACTATTGAAAACAAGGTTTGTTTTCTTTGGCATTTCCATGTACTTTATACCATTGAATTTCGACATCTTCCTCCTAGTACCCTTTAGGCTGTTATGCTACCAGTTAAAGCTCAAGTTCAAAGAGGAAGGACCTTTGTTCATTCATAGCAGTAGCGGAAAAAATAAAATTTGGTTTTTGAATAATGTAGAACCTAGAAGTAAGGAGAATAAATGAAGAGAAAAAAGAAATAGTTGCATCACAACTTGCGGCGGAGGCGACTCTAAGACGGGTCCATGCTGCTCAAAAGGATGACGACATCCCCCCCCTTGAGGAAATTCTTTTGCCCCTTGAAGCTGAGATCAAGTTTCTTAGACAAGAGGTATGTGGTTGAAGCATTCTATTTTTCTACTTAACAATCTGTTTCAGCTGCAATTAAAGTTCACTTCTAATTATCTAATTGACTTCCTTTATTTCTTTCTCCCCCTTGTAGGTAGTGAAGCTCCAAGAGGATAATAGAGCATTAGAGAGGCTAACAAAATCCAAAGAAGATGCTTTACTGGAAGCAGAAAGAGAAGTTCAAGTTGCCAAGACAAAAGCAGCAGTGGTCGATGAATTGCAAAACAAGCACCAGCAGCTGATAAAACAAAATGACATTTGCCAGGAAGAATACAGAATTTTAGATAAACTCCACCGAAAAAAGGTTGCTGAGGTAGAGAAATTGAGCAAGACGGTTCGTGAACTAGAAGAGTCTCTTCTCTCTGGTGCAGCCACAGCTAATACTGTTCGTGACTACCAGCGCCAGCTGTCCCAAATTAAGGTTTCTTATTTTCCTTTTTCCTTGTTTATTTTGTTACTATTTTAAATGATGGCTGAAATTCTATCAATTATGCCTGTGCTCTCTCTCTCTCTCTCTCTCTTTTGATGTTTGATCTATTGTTACTATTTTCCTTTTGGTGTTGACCATATGAGCATGGCCTTGGGTTTATACTGTAGGATGAGAACAGGAAGCTTGAAAGAACGCTCTCACGAGTGAAGGCCACAGAAAATCGTGTTGCAGCAGTTGTTGCGAATGAGTGGAAGGAGCAGAATGATAAGGTCATATCTGTCAAGCAATGGATTGAAGAACGCCGTGTTCTTGAGGTAATTTTTACAATCTTTTTATTTCAAAATTATGTCACAAACCTTTTTATCCACACCAAAAATTATGAGAATGTTTTGCTAATATATACTAGGTTTTTCTCAGGGAGAAATACAACAACTTCGTGACAAGCTTTCTGTGGCAGAACGTGCTGCAAAGGCTGATGGTCAGCTCAAAGTATACTGTTTCAGCTATCCTATATGTTACAACTTGGTTTAACTTTTCTACAGCTATTTACAAACTTGTGGACTTCGATCTGTGTAAACTAAAATAGTTTGTGAAACTTTGGTTGATTATGTAGGAAAAATTACAACTACGATTAAAGGTAGTAGAAGATGGCCTGAAATCATCACTACAATCTGGGGTGCCACCACAGGAAACACGAACTATTCCTAATAAGTTATCCAGAAGCCGGTCAGTTAATGGATCTGATTCTCTCTTGAGCCCTCGTCAAAACAAGAGTCACAATCAGAGACCATCTTTCCTGAGTCCAAGATCATCAAGGGTAATCTTGAATAAAGCGAAGTGTGCATTTAAATCTTTTGACGGCGCCGCGTCTTTTGAAGATTCCCCAATTTCAAAGTCAAACTCTGATTGTGAAAGTACTAACGGTTCCATTGGAGAAGAGAACGCTGCAAAGGAGGATACATTGGTACCAGAAAAGGTTTCAAATGATGAGGTTGTTTCTGTTGTTTTTTATGACTTCTTGCAAAAAGAGGTGATATCTTTGAGAAAGACCTTCCTTGATAAGGAGCAGTGCTTGAGGGATAAAGATGCTTGCATTGAGGTAACTATTTCAAAGTGAGAAATTTCAATGACTTAACTTTTGAAGTTCAATTATGAACAAGTTGCTTGCTTGTCTTAGATGCTATCAAGGAAAATTGACACATTGACAAAGGCAATGGAAGTGGAGACGAGAAAACTGCGCAGAGAGAAAAGTGTACTGGAGAAAGAGGTGGTTGCGCTACGAACAGAGAGAGAACCAGATCTTAAATCAAGGCGGCCTCAAGGGGGTAAATAGCTAATGACTGGATGCAGTTATGTAGACATTCCAATTTCATCCATCTTATGTCCATAAAATGACACAGCTCGTACAGTTAGAGATGTATAGCGCTTGAAGCAAACTGCACAATTGGGTGTTGTGTATTATTAGTATTGTATATTCTTTTGAAGAGTACAAAGCTTTGGACAGTATAATAATTAATAAGGGAAAAAAGAAAACAGTTGACTCTGTAATGTATAGTTGTGTTACTCTTTAATCTTAACTATTTATTGATTGTTCATCGATCATCATGGAATGCCTTGAAATGTATCTATCAGTATTCTATCTTTGCATTAGGAAGGATCTTTACATAACATATTAAGAAAAAGAAATGGATACTGTAAGCTTTGATGTTTGCACAATTGCACTTTTGTTCTTTTTTACAACTGTACATCAGTACATGCCTGTAGTTTGTACTTTGCACATGCAAAAGGTAAATAACCCTTAAAAATATATCAATTGAATTCAATGGGCCAGTTTGAGGTCTAAATTATGGAACCGGATCTCCTGTTCGTAAATTCTTGCTTGCTTCCATGCTTGTTTCGATTTGGATCGTTCAAAACTCATCTAATAGTCAAAGTATCTGCCTCCTGAATCAAATCACAGTCGTCTGTAGCGATCAAGCGGTTGGATCGAAGACAAGCAAGAAAACAAGCAGGAATTTACGAGCAGCAGATTCGGACCCCTAAATTATATGTAGCTTAATACACCAGCAGAAGTTCCTTACGATCTGGCCCAATTTTTTTTTCTTCTATTAAGCAACTTGGTCACTACTTCTGAGGAACTGTATCCTACTTTCGACGTACATTCGACTATCACTGATATAATTCAGAAAGTGTTGATTTTTAATCCGACGATTCAGATTTACTTGCGCAGTATGATCACAAAAAATTGCGCACATAGATTTTCGTTTCCTACTTCTACTCTTTTCCTGAATATTTTTTTATTGAATAACTTGGTTCCTACTATCTTCTCTCGAGAAAATATTTTTTAATGCATTTTTTATATCAGTGGAGTGCATTTTTATCTAAATCGTCAGATTAAAAAGATTAAAGTTAGATATTTATTATAAGAAAAAATTTTATTATTAAATTAGAAACGTTAAGATTAGATCGGACGGTGTAGATGAAGAGTGCCAGAGTATACGGTTCCCTTCTCTACAGTACCAGTTTCTAGTCTGAATTCTACGAGAAAAATACAAGATCACTTATTCACTTCTACATTGTCCCAAAACCCTAGCACACCACCTAGGGAAAAAGGTTTCTCTATCTCTTCCTCTATTTGACTATTCGTGAAATTGCGAATGGAGGCGGTGACATTAGCCTTCTCCGCCGATACACCACCACTCTCGGTCCTCGCGGCCGCAAAGGTCGCCGGAGTTAATATCTCTGTCGAGGCCGGCGCTCTTCCCTCTGGTTCTTCGCCTGAGCTACGCTTGTCATCTGGGTTGGTTCTCTTTCCATTTATCCTATCTCGATCTTCTCTACTACATCAGATCTGATTTATTTTTTCGATTGCTAAATAATATTCGTTTTGTTATTATCCTGCTTTATCGGGTAATTTGCATTAATTTGAGAATAATTCGCAGAGTGAGTTTGCATGGCGTGAATACACTTCTAAGGTACATTGGTAAGGTATCTTATCTTCCCAATTTGTATGGCACTGATGCTGTCCAATCTGGCCAGGTTCGCGAATCTCGACCCAATATTTTAATTTGAAGGTCATCGATCTAATTCTAAACTGTTTATTAAGTAATTTCTTAATTAATTAATTAATGCTGACTGTTGTAGATTGATGAATGGCTCGATTATCCACCCATCTTCTCAATTGGTTCTGAATTTGAGAATGCATGTTCATATGTCAACGGATACATGTCATTACGTACATTTTTGGTTGGGTTCAATTTCACTATTGCTGATGTTGCAGTTTGGGCTGCTCTTGCCGGTACTTGATTCTCTCTCTGACATCATTACATTTCTTATTCTGTATGCCTTACAGTTACAGACTTACAGTTACAGATGCGTGACTAGATATAGTGCTTAATTCTCTAAAACAGGTATCGGTCAGAGATGGGAGAGCCTGAGGAAGTCAAATAAGTACCAAAATCTGGTACGCTGGTTTAATTCCATAGCAGCTGAGCACAGTACCTTAAATGATGCTGTAGCCGCTTTCGTTGGCAAAAGAGGCATCGGCAAATCACCTGCACCGAGCCTCAAAGCAAAAGAGCATCCATCAAAGCCATTAACTGATGCAAGCAACTCTAGCAGCAACTCATCCTTCGAGGTTGACCTACCCGGTGCAGAAGTCGGGAAAGTTTGTGTACGCTTCGCTCCTGAGCCGAGTGGCTACCTCCACATAGGTCACTCAAAAGCTGCACTTCTGAACAAATACTTTGCTGAGCGGTACAATGGCCGGTTAATTGTGCGGTTTGATGACACTAACCCTTCCAAAGAGAGTGAGGAGTTTGTTGACAATCTTTTGACAGATATAGAAACCCTTGGAATCAAGTATGACAGAGTGACCTATACATCGGACTACTTCGATGCCCTGATGACCATGGTGGAGAAAATGATAAAGCAAGGGAAGGCTTATGTTGATGACACGCCAAGGGAGCAGATGCAAAAGGAGAGAATGGATGGCATTGAGTCAGCTTGTAGAAATAACACATTAGAACAAAATCTTGCAATGTGGAATGAAATGCTAGGAGGGACAGAGAGGGGCAAGCAATGTTGTGTCAGGGGAAAGCTCGACATGCAAGACCCAAACAAGTCTTTGCGTGACCCGGTTTACTACAGGTGTAACTCGGACCCGCACCACCGGGTTGGATCCAAATACAAAGTGTACCCAACATATGACTTTGCATGCCCATTTGTGGATGCAACTGAGGGAATAACCCATGCACTGAGGTCAAGCGAGTACCATGACAGGAATGCACAATACTACAGAATTCTAGATGACATGGAGCTGAGGAAGGTGCAGATATATGAGTTTAGCCGGCTGAACATGGTGTATACACTCCTCAGTAAGCGTAAGCTTCTCTGGTTTGTGCAAAATGGTAAGGTTGATGGTTGGGATGACCCCCGTTTCCCCACTGTGCAGGGTATTGTCCGAAGGGGGCTCAAAATTGAGGCACTCATCCAGTTCATTCTTCAGCAGGTCAGCTTCATGTCTTTCTGTCTGTTCAAGAAATTTGCAAAAGTAGGAAATCATCATAGAAAACTGAAAAGAAGACGCCCAGAAAAATGAATGCTGGCCCATGTGTTTTAAATACTGTTACAAATAATTGCTATCCTAAATTGATTGATATATAATATTTATTACTATATCATGTGAATCACTGAAGTGGATTTGTCCCTTCCTTTATATATACTTGGTGCTTAACTTGCTTAAAACATCTTTAAAAGGGATTTAACCAAGCTGGGAATCACAGGAAGTGGAAGATATGTTTTTTTCCTCGAGCACACAGGACCTCAGCGCCAATTTATTATTACGTAAGGCCTTATTTTATAATTTATTTTTGTGTTAGGGTGCTTCTAAAAATCTGAATTTGATGGAATGGGACAAGCTGTGGACTATAAACAAGAAGATAATAGACCCAGTTTGTGCCCGACACACGGCTGTGATCGAGCAAGACCGGGTTCTACTGACCCTTACAAATGGTCCAGACAAGCCATTTGTACGTATCATACCAAGACACAAGAAGTATGAGCCTGCTGGCAAAAAGGCAACAACTTTCACTAGCAAACTCTGGCTGGATTATACCGATGCGGCAAGCATTTCTCAAGGTGAGGAGGTAACTCTAATGGATTGGGGCAATGCAATTGTGAGGGAAATAAAAAAGGATAGCAACAATAAAATTGTGGGTCTGATTGGAGAGTTGCACCTGGAAGGTTCTGTGAAGAGTACCAAGTTGAAGCTGACTTGGCTGCCTGATACTGATGAGCTGGTTCACCTTTCTTTGGTTGAGTTCGACTATTTAATTAAGAAAAAGAAGGTAAGTTCCATTTGGCAGTCTTTGTTATTTATTTAGATATCTTAGTTAATAGTTTACAGTATCGACAAACAGCACTGCACATTTATCATATATGCAATTATTAAGTAAAACAAATATGGCATCTAATTTTATCAGCAGGATGTCCAATCTACAAGTTAAATTTTCTTAATTTTTTTTCAAATTTGCATTTGTTAAAAGAATTCATTAGAAATGGCAATTTAGTTGTGAGTCGTCTGAATTAGCATTAATTGCACTAAATTAAGAAGAACTGCACTAAATTAAGAAGAACGAGGAGTATTAATTAGTGTAAAGAACTACAATAAAACAGCATTATATTTTCCAAAAAAAAAATCGAGACTCGTTAGTTTTCTAAAATATCTTTTAACTTCTTAATTATTGTTTATTGATGACAGCTGGAGGAAGGGGAAGATTTCATAGATAACCTAAATCCGGTGACACGCAAGGAGACCTTTGCACTGGGGGATTCCAACATGAGAAACCTGAAGCAAGGAGAGGTTATCCAACTGGAGAGGAAGGGTTACTACCGTTGCGACTCCCCTTTCCTCCGCAATTCCAAACCCATTGTACTCTTTGCAATTCCTGATGGAAGGTTGCAGACTTCTCTTAACAACTAATCAGATGGGGTCATGTATTCTCAATTTTGTTTCTATTGTTCATTATGGTTGTGTGTCTATTTTACATGATGTCTTGTAGTTGCATCATGTAGCAGATGTCACAATCTGGATTAGAATTGTCAGTTTTGTTCAATTTACAATTGTAATGCAACTGTTATTTGTTGTTGAAAAAACTTGGGATATGTCCTATTGACAATCGGGATAATCATCAGAGTGCTTATAAAAAAATCAAAATATTAAATTGCAGATGCATATTCTTTAATTTAGATTGCACGTCATATTTGAGATAGTGTGAAACTGTTTGGTAATTTATTGAGCAAGTGATGAAATAATTCCATTTTATTTTGTCAAATTCATGCATATCAACAAAGAGAGCATATGTTTGCTTGCAAATTTTTATATTGACAAATTTAGGCTCTGGCTGTCATTGTTGTCAAATAATTGACAACAATTTTGAATTCATTTGAATGTTTTCAAGTTTGTAATAATGACATTTCGTCAAATACAAGATGCACAGAGTTACTGTCTTCTGTCAATATCTTAAAATAACTACTGATGATACTTTGGAGTGCTCACTTTGGTAGCTGGTACTACCAGTAACCAGACGGATGATACTAACTTTGGTATTGGTAATGATAGAGAAGGCAGCTGCAATGAATTTGGAGCTAGGAACTGGGAAGGAATGCAACATTCTTACAATTATTATGAACAGAACAGCAGACAAGTTTCTTTTCTATTAATTCCTTTTTTGTCAAAAACGTGGAAATAAAACTTTTGAAATTCTTTTTGAGTCAGACGGTTACTGGGCCCATATGGCCCGTTATTACCCATATATATGTGATGATATCTATTGAAAGTACCCATCAATGCAATTCTTCCTTTTTATAAGGATTTATGATCGGAGAAAACTTTTTGAATCTTCATGTGTGATGCGTCTCCGTTAGGTTGTCTTTTACTTTCGCAAGTAGCAATTAAGTCAAAGTTTTATTTGGAAAAAAAAATCAGGGAGTGTTCATATAGCTGAATAGCTCTCTCTCTCTCTCTCTTAAAATCTTGACACAAACTGTCAAGTCAAGTATAATTGCTCTCCCTCCCTCCCTTTTTCTCTCTCTGTCTAGAAAATCTCTCCCTCTCTCTCTCAATCGCACATCTCTTTCCATTTCAACTACCGAAATGGGGGTAGATGGGGTCCGTTCGTATCTCGATCCCTTCATGTAAATCTCATGGAAAATGTTTTTTCTATCTCGTCATCATCGATCCTGTCACCGATACGCACTAAACGCGTTCAGTTAGTCTTCGACGAAAAATTGTTATTGTTACTATACATGTTATTTTACTTATTATGCATCTAATAATATGCATAACAATTTAAATAATGAGCATAATAACTTAATTAATTCGTTTTTGCATGTTAATTGTGTTATTATGTATGTTATTTGTATTCTTATATATTTAACAATTTTATATTCAGGTTGTTATTGAATGTCAATTAATAAGATAAATGTGTCATTATGCATGTTGTTAATATTGTTTTGCATGTTAATTACATTCAAAGAACAAAAATAACATGCATAATAACCAAAATAATATGAATAATAACAACAATAAATTTCAAATTGAATGCAACTGAATTTTCCAATTCGTATCGATTTATGTTTTCAATCGAATGTTCAGTCAATTAAATGCACAATAATAAAAATAACATGCAAATTGAATCAAACTGAACTTATCCTATCGTAATCGATGAAGAAATCGATTACGTATCGATATATCAATTCTCATAAATTAATTATGAAGCTAAGAGCATCCGACCTTTCCTGCATAAAGTTCTTGTCTTGTCTAACTCAGAAAAGCGACTCCATCATTACGTCGCCAAAAATATAAACACATGATGATTTTCCCTTCGAACGAAACAGTACAATTCGTTATCAATTAAGTATACAACTCAATTGTTCAATATAATATAAGTTAATGAAGAAAATGACATAGTAATATAGTGATAATTATTTTTTTATAAAAAATGATAACTAACTACATATAATGATTTATTTAATGAGATCATGAATTCAATTTTTTTTTCAAAACATAAAAATTTACATCTCGTTAAGAGACATTTAAAACAATACATATACTTGATCATAAAGAAAAAAAAACAAATCAGCCCCGATACATATGTTCACGTTACTACAAACTAATATTTTGACTTGATGGCACCAACTCCAAAACATGGAATAGTACAAGAGCAAAACTATAATGCTTGCGCATGCACGTGCTTGCATCATAACTTCACCCATACCCATAGTACAAATATAAACACTTCAATATTCTTTCTTAACACCAAATTAATGGTTTGAGTTTCAATTAAAGATGAATCAAATTGTTGAAGCTTATACACATTTCCAGTATAAAGACCTCAGTAAACAAATTAAAATATCAGATTGTTCAAATTTAGCCGCTAGACACTAAAATATAAACACATGACATCTGATTAGAATTAATTTTAGGCACCTAATAGTTAGTCGGTACAAACACCTAGCAGACTAAGTATGAGCACTTACAAGTTCAAGTATAAAAATGTAGGTATGTACATAAAGATATCAAGGTATGTACATAAAAATTATATAAAAATTATTATTTATATAATATGTATACTATATATGTAGTAAAGCAGTTATTAGTGGGGAAAATTAAAAATTTGGTCTAGCTAGGTTCTATTAATAATAAGATATTTTGTATTATTTCCAAATCTACTGTTCGTCGTTTCTTTTGATTGCACTATGAAGCGTAGACTTTTAGGGTCTGTTTGGCAAATCAAAGAATAGCATCAGAATATTGGAATTAGAATAGTAAAAATAGAATAGTGTGATTTTGGAAGAGTGGTATTCTTGACTATTCTGAAGAGAAAAATTGTCGTTTGGCAAAGTGTCAATTGGAATAGTAAAAATATTGGTAGTTATGATAATAATAATGATTATGATATAATATAGTAATGATAACAATAATAAACTAAATAATATAATAAATTAACAATAATATGCATTATTTATCAGAATTAAAAAAAAATATAATTGTCGATAATAATAATAATAAGATGAAATATTATAATATAATAATATTAATAAAATAATAATAATACTAATAATAAATAATAATAAATAAGAATAATAATAATAATATAATAATTATTATCAATAATGATGAAATATTATAATACTAATAAAATAATAATAAAATATATTAATTATCATAAATAATAAAAAAATAATAATAATGATGAAATATTGTAATACTAATAATAAATAATAATAAATAATAATAATAAATAATAACAAATAATAAATAATAATGATAAAATAATAAATAATAATAAATAAAAATAAATAAAATAATAATAATAATGAAATATTATAATACTAATAATAAATAATAATAACAATAATAATAAATAATTATGAATAAAATAATAATAATAATGATGAAATATTATAATACTAATAAAATAATAATAATAATAATAATAATAATAATAATAAATAATAATAATAATAATAAATAATAATAATAAAATATATAATAATAATATAATAATAAAATAATAAAATAATAATGAAGAAATATTATAATAGTATAATACTAATAATAAATAATAATAACAATAATAATATTAATAATAATAATAAGTAATGATGAAATATTAAAATACAATATATTTGATTAGTTAGTTATACTTATACGAAACAGTGTATTCCGCTATTCCATCTATATGGTGGTATACCGGAATAACCTATTTTACCACTATTCTATTCTTTCGAAAACACGTTTGGCACGCTCTCATTCCGGAATAGACGTGGTGCAAACACACCCTTAGATATTTTGGAGCTGTTTTCCAGTTTGAAAAAGTTGCCTTTTTTAATAATAGAAATTATATTAATTAATAATATTAAAACAGAAATATTACTTTTATTCTTCAAAAATAAAAACAGACGGTGTTGGCAACACCGTCCGTTTCTATTTTTGGAGAATTAAGAGTAATCTTTTTGTTTTAATACTATTAATTAATATAATCAGTGTGGACAACACCGTCCAATTGATAGAAATAGAAATGGACGGTGTTGCCAACAACGTTCAATATATTTCAATTCCATATAAACTCCGGTCTTTTCAATGAAATGAAATGAATGGTGATGTTAACACCGTCCTTTTCGATTGGACGGTGCTCCGATTCAAGGTCAACTATTGAAGCATTTGGTTTTCCAATCTAATTTTCAGAAGATAACAAAAATGCACACGGAGGTATTAATGAAGGTATCGATATATCAGCTACCGTGTTTCATATAGCTCTCTTTCTTAAAATCTTGACACAAAGCTATCAATTAGAAAGATCAGGTAGAGAAAGAGGTATGTGCGTGAATATGAATGCCAGAGCAGATTCTGACGCAATTTTTTTAGATGTAACTATTATTTATATAGGTAGTAAAAATTTGTATTAATAATAAGATATTTTGTATTATTTCCAGATGCATGTACTGTTCGTCGTTTCTTTTGATTGCACTATATATGAAGGGTAGACTTTTAGATATTTTGGGGCTGTTTTCTAGCTTGATATAGTTGCCGTTTTTTTTAATAATAGAAATTATATTAATTAATAGTATTAAAACAGAAAAGATTACTCTTAATTCTCCAAAAATAGAAACGGACGGTGTTGCCAAC
The DNA here is from genome assembly GCA_964058865.1 of Eleocharis quinqueflora. Lineage (NCBI taxonomy): Eukaryota > Viridiplantae > Streptophyta > Magnoliopsida > Poales > Cyperaceae > Eleocharis > Eleocharis quinqueflora. The sequence goes on along the minus strand of CAXKVX010000969.1, from coordinate 272,026 downwards.
AACGTCCAATAGAAATAATCAGTGTGGGCAACACCGTCCAATTGATAGAAATAAAAATAGATGGTGCTGCCAAGAACGTCCAATATGTTTCAATTCCATATAAACTCCGATCTCTTTCATTCTCAATAAAACGAAATAAACGGTGATGTGAACACCGTCCTTTTCACTTGGACGGTGCTCCGATTCAAGGTCAACTATTGATGCATTTGGTTTTCCAATCTAATTTTCAGAAGCTAACAAAAATGCACACGGAAAGCACAACACATGATTGAATATATATTAAGACAGCTTCAATTTTTGAGAATGCATGATCACTAGCATGTTTAACAATGACTTAATTAGTTAATTAATTACCTGAAATATAAATCATTTAGCGCACAACTTCTGCGAATTGAATTCAGATCAAATACACGTTTAAAACATTGCAACTTGTAAACTTTCGAGAGAAAAAAAAACCACATTGTAAGAATAGAAGTGGTACGGCCTGTGAGATAATTAACAACAAGCATTAATTAATTAATTAATTAATGACATCATTAGAGTATTTGTTAAGCTAACGTAAGTTCTTACGTGTCAAATTTATGCCTTATCTCAAAATTAAGACGAAAAATATTATACCTTATCGGCTTATCGAATGTTTGACTTTTGATTATAAACTTTTATTAATCAATTTCGCGGTGGATATTGATATGTGGAGCTGGATACACTAATAATTAAATGTTCATCCAATTGGACAAATAATAATAAATAAAAAGCAGATAGTATCATTTTTAATATATAGTATCCTTCTAGATGTGTTTGGATCACCAAAAATATCACTAACAATGAGTTACTGAATTAATAAGTTGTGAGTAGTACTAGTTAGTATTATCTTGCTAACTAACAAAATGATAGGATTAGAAAATTAGCACAGGTCATAGTTAGCACAATTATTATTTTATTATATTGTAAGCATCATCTTGGTTAGGGCTGTACACAAAAACTCACAACCCGTTCAACTCGTTTAATTCGTCCGATTCGACCCATTTTTTATCGGTTTGAGATATTGTCGAGTTGGGTACGGGTTTTGATTTTAATAAACCGGTTATTATGAGTTGGGTCATGATTTTGCTCTTGATAACCCGACTAAATCCAAACCCGGTTGTTTACTCCTCTCTTCATAAATTTGCAACTTCATTTGCTATTATTCGACACAGTATAGTAATTTTAATATTGTTGATTGTAGAATAAGAAAAGAAATCATTAAAAAATGGTCGTCAAACTTATTTTTTAAAAGTTAAAATGATAAAATAAAACCTCATGTTAGACCTCTTTTTGTAATTAAGATTTCACATTATTTTTTCTTTCAATAAGTTACAACATAAAGTCATCATATACTTTGCATCGTAAGAATTCAAGACTAAAATTAATTAATCTCTAAATATATTTATAAGTCATCAAATATTGAATTATTTTTATTTTATTTGTGTTGTTATTTTTATTTATAAACAGTCGAAATTACAACCTGCATAGATAACCTGTAAAAACCCGTACATAAAAAATAGATGGGTTAGATTGGTTGCGGGTGGATTAACTAAATATTTTTTTAACCCGATTATATCAGGTTGGATTGAAATTTTGATAAAAAAACATTAATCCGCCTATTGTACACCCCTAATCTTGGTATTATTATTATTATGGTAATTGTCATTATTTTATTATTATTATTATTGTGGTTGTTATTATTGTCTTTATTATTATTATTATTTTATTATATTATTTACTTTATTATTTTTTATTATTGTCATTTGTTTATTATTATTATTATATTATTATCTTTTTATTATTTTATTATTATTATCCGTTAAAAATTAAAATGATTCATTATTTTACTAATTTCTACTATCACTTCTCAAAATATGCAATCCAAACAACATTCTCACTAATTTAGATAACACAAAATTAGCGCTAACCTAGACAACAATAAATAACCAATATTTCAACCACTAATCTAGATAGCACTATTTTTGCACAAACATGACATGATTCAAACGTGTTGTTTCAACTTTTTAAATCCAACATGTTGAAACTTTTAAGTGATGATTCACAATTAATTACTTGATCGATCTAATACGTAATGTCATACGTATATAAGAAATAACAAAAAGTGGTCTCTATGTTGCAAAAGGAAAAGCGTCAATTTTATATAATTCCGACCAAAAAATTTAAAAATTTCAAAATTTTAGCGAAAAATATCGACTTTATGTAAAAACAATTAAACATTGATTATTATATGAGCATGGCTAAAATAATATGCATAGTACACTCCATTTTATACTATGCATATAGATATAGGTCATTAAATTGAGATTTAAGTTGCTCAATAAATTCTTCATATGAAAATATTGTAGGAAATTAAATTTCGTGATTTTTGGAGCTTTCTAGCTATTTTTTAAATATTTTTTAAAAACAGTCCAGATTTAATACTACAAAAGTGTCATTTCTGGGCTGTTTTTAAAAAATATTTAAAAAATAGCAAGAAAGCTCTAAAAATCACGAAATTTTATTTCCTACAAGATTTTGATATGAAGAATTTATTGAGTAACTTAAATATCAATTTAATGAACAAATTAAATACAAATGGACGCATAGTACGTTATGTGGTGTACTATGCATATTATTTTAGCCATGCTCTTATTATATTATTTTAGAGTCACTTTTAAAAATTAAATTATGTACTTAAAATTTTCAAAAATAGAAAAAAATTGTTACCTATAAGATTTTGATATAACAAAATGTAAGCATGATAAATCAAAATTTAAAGATGTTTAAAAATATTTTTGAGCTAAGAGCACGAAAGACTTTGATGCTCCTAGAGGCAATATATCTATAATCATTATCTTTTTCATGTAATAGTTTATTTGAATAATATCAGTTGAACTATCAATAAATTCATTATAACAATAATGAGTGTTTTCATGAATAATGTTCTACTTAGATTTCTTATCTTGCACTAATGTTGGAATATTGGATGTTGTTTCGGTGCTCTGCAACACGTTTTTGACAGTCTGAATTTTCTGCGCTGCACGCCCAAGATGAATTGCAGGGGGTATATTTCAAAAGTTTGGTTAAGCATGAATCTCGATGCATCTGAACTAGAGGTGGCAAAATCCGACGCAACCCGACAAACCTGCCCGACCAGGAATAGCCCGATATAACCCGAAACCCAAAAATGACCTGACATCAGATGACCCAATACCCGACCCGACCTGATTTGAATTGACCCGAAATTCGAAAAGACCCGACATCAGATGACCCGATACCCGACCCGACATGATTTGATATGATCCGAAATCCAAATATTCCCGACATCAAATCACCCGATACCCGACCCAACATGGCCCGAAAAGACCAGAGATCAGATGACTCGATACCCGACTTGACCTGGACCGACATGACCCGAAATTCGAAATGACCCGAGATAATATGACCAGCCGACCTGACCTGACCTAACATGACCTACAATCTAAGATAATTTGACACCAAATGACCCGATACTTGACCCAACTTGACCCGGACATAACATGTCAGATACTTGAGATCAGATGACCCGACAACTAATTCATTTAGGATGGCAGATCCATGTATAAATTATAAATATTAATAATTCATTTTGTTTCTTTAATTTTAACTACAATTCTGCTTGGTTAATTTTTATGTGAACTATTACATCATGAAATGTTGAATTCTCTAATTTATTTTGAGTTAAAAATTTAATGGTTCTGGACCTTTTATAAATTAGAAAAACTTCTTTTTAATATTTATTTGATGGGTTGGTGTATTTGTTTCTATATGATTTTTTTTTATAAGAACACTTGTTCAATTGACTTGTCAAGTAGCACTTCACTTTAGTATCAGAACATGCCGCATTGATTGATTTTTTAATCCGAGTGACTTCTTTTTTAGATGTAAATGTGTTGTGCTTTCATGCTCTTAATAAGTAAAAATATTAAATGATAACATTTGCATGCAAACTAGTATATTAATTTAGTTTAATAAATAAACTTATCTAGTGGAAGTTAAAACCCATCAAATTAAGTATATGCAAGGTCCAATTGACAAATTTGCTTTTAAACATTAAATCTTTGACAGTTTTTCTTTTCTGAATTGTAAAGCATTAATTAATTTTTTTGGTCATAAGAACTACATCTTTTTTTATTATTTCAAACATGTCTGGACTAGATTACCCCTAAAAGCCCAAATCAAATTTGATCAGACTCGTGACCCGAGACCCGACCCGACCAGATTTGATAATACCCATGACCAGATTTGATAAAGACCCGAAACTCGAAATGAGATAATTGAAACCCGACCCGATTCGAACCCGAAAGATCTGAAACCCGAGAAATACCTAAAACTAGATAATTGAAACCCGACCCGATCCGAACCCGAAGACCCGAAACTCGAGAAATACCTGAAACTAGATAATTGAAACCCGACCCGACTCTAATCCAAAAGACCCGAAACCCAACAAATACTAATGCATGATGACCCGAGACCCGACCCGACCTGACCCGACCCGTGACCTGATAATCTTTTGAAGTCAAACTGACCCGACCCGAATTCGAATCCGCCCGATTTGCCACCTCTAATATGAACGGTCCAAATTCGATGCGGTGCATGTGTTGCACATCATTGGATCTGAATTCCTAATGTTTTAGTTGAGTAAATTTTTTTTGTACTTTACTATTTTATATTTTTGTTAGTTATGAGTTGCACCATACACAAGTTAAAAAAATATATATGATATTAGATACAAGAGCTATTATTATATTTGACATTTAGTTGGATCATATAAATATGAAAATTTTATAGAAATATTTTATGTATAATAATTAGTAGGATAATATATATGTAATTTTTTTTAACAAAATACGCATAATTCAACTGCCAAAAAGATTAATGAATTCAATTGAATTTCGAGTTCTACCGATGGGTGATGGACTATTATAACAATAACTCGATTAGTATGAATTGAATTGAAAAATCATCAAAACCCATATAAATCTAGCGAAAATATGATAGTTGCAATCCAATGTTTGAGAAAAAACCGACAGCATTTTCCTTCAGCTCTTCGAATACACTGACGCACATTGGCATATACACACGTATTCGTGAGAACAACTGAGCAAATACTGAAACGAATTCTTCACAAACACTAGATTACAACTATCATATGTCCATTAATCATAAATGAGACAAAGTATTCAAAGAGCAATCTCGAATGGAGACTATTTGAGATCAATCCCTATTGGATTAATCCCGAACGGGTACCGACCTAAATCATTAATTTATATTCTGATATTTTGGTCCTATATGACAATACTTATATATATATATATACATATATATACATATATATAGAGAGAGAGTTGTGCTAAAATACTTTATAAAGCACTAATATGTAAATACTTTAGGCTTGTATCTCGAGATATAAAGTGCAAACAACCGATCAAGACCGTTGAAAATATTTTCCATTCTAACATAAAAATGGAGACCAAATTATATTTTTTTAAAATTTTTTTACTATTTTATTGGATGGGTGCAAAGTTGGTTAAATTGAAGGTCTGTAAATCGTTAGATTAATGAATTTTCCACCTACCTGATAAAATAGTAAATAATTTCCAAAAAAATGTAAAATTTGGTCTCCAAATTTTTGTTAGTATGGAGAACATTTTCAACGATCTTGATCGGTTGTTTGCATTTTATATCTCGAGATACAAGCCTAAAGTATATGTATGTTGGTACTTTATAAAGTATTTTAGCACAACTTTATAAAGTACTTTATAAAGGCTAGGGTGCTCCATGGAGCACCAAACCACTAAGGCTTCACACTGTATCTTCAATTATAATTCCAACGACCGATCCGAACCATTGAACATGATCTACATATTGAAATCTACTTGAAGATTGAATTTTACATTTTTTTAATTTTTTCGCTATTTTTTAGAGAGGTAGGAAAATTGCAACTTTTGTTGGTCCAGAAACCGTTTGATTAGCAACTTTTCTACCTTTTTAAAAAAATAGCAAAAAATTTCAAAAAAAATGTAAAATTCAATCTCCAAGTAGATTTTAATATGTAGATCATGTTCAATGGTTCGGATCGGTCGTTGGAATTTTCAAATTGGATATAACGGATGTGGAGCACGAGTGATTTGGTGCTCCATGGAGCACCCTAGCCTTTTTCTCTCTATATATATAGATATACATATATATATATAGAATTGTGCTATTATGCTTTGCAAAGCGCGGCAAAACGCGCGCTTTGCGATTGTGGACCATTGGATCGCGCTTTGTGATTCGTGCCAACATGATGATCAAAGATCCAATGGTCCACAGTCGCAAAGCGCGCGCTTTGCAAAGCATAATAGCACAACTCTATATATATATATATATATATATATATAAAGAGAGAGAGAAATACTATGGTGCATTACGAAGTCATGATTAGTTTTGGCATCACACTCAAATTTCAAATAAGAAAATTTGAAACAATCGATCCAAACTGTTCAATATGATCTCCATATTAAAATCTCACTAGACATAAATTTTTTCATATTTTAGATTTTTTCTACAATTTTGTAGAGTGTTATGAAATTTTGTTAATATACTAATTTCTGGACCACCCAATATGGTGTGGATCTTGCACCCCCTCTAAAAATAGTAAAAAAATGAAAAAAATTGGTTTATAGTAAGATTGCAATATGGAGATTACATTGAACGGTTTGGATCGACTGTTTGAATTTTAAAATTTAAAATTTGAATGTGATGCCAAAACTAATCTTGGCTTCGTAATGCACCATAGCATTTCTCTCTCTCTCTATATATATATATATATATACATATTTATAAGTGTATATGTATGTATTCAATTTAATTATATGCAATTTAATAATAAGATAATGATCAAAATTAACCTTCAATAGATTGATCAAGAAGAGGTGGTGATGAAGATGAAAAGTTAGCAATTCATTGCTGCATTAATAAAAAAACATATTAATGCACAAAATATTAATTGCATATTTAAATAATAAAAAATAATAATATTGATAAGAAATTAATTAATTAACCTTCAAATATCAAGAGAGAAAATAGGGGGCGACAGTGCAACAAAAAAAATGGTGCAGAAAATAAAAGAGAGAGTAGTATTTAATGTGGGCTCTTAACAAATCAAAGAGAGAAGCTTCTTTTAATTGCATAATAATGGTGGCTGCTGGACAAATGGTGGCTGTTGGTTGGGACAGAATGGTCTGGGCGGAGGGGGGGTTTATGTTTTACATCTTTTATACTGGACTCAAGAGGACCTCGCTATTGACATATTTTTAATAGCGGGCCTTGACTGGCCTCTGCTATAAAAAACCTTTTAAAAGCGAATCCATGACAAAATATGTTATAAAATATCTGCTATTAAAGAAGGGGTTTTATAGCGACCCACCTTAGACCCCGCTATCAAAGGTCCTGAGATCTTTTCTGCAATATTTTATAGCGGAATTTTTAAAATCCGCTATTAAAGATGCAAACTTAATAACAAAACTGCAACTAGACAGATTTTATAACAGACCTAGCCTAAATTAGCTATAAAATAGGAGCTATAATAGGACCTTTCTTTTGTAGTGAGTGTGCTTCATGTACACCTATAGATCAAACAATGATCGTTTATATCTGTCTTAGATTTCAAAATATCGTCATAACTCGCTCGTTTGTCTAATTATATTCTTCTTTCTAGAACATTTTTTTATTCATTGCTCGTAGACTTACAACAGACACCTACAAAAAATTCAGAAAATAAACTTAAAAAAACTCCTCTAAAATAGTCTCTGTTGAAACTTGAATCCTAAATCTTTTCATGAAAATATTGTGTCTTATCACTTATGAAACAAATTTCGATATTTATAGTAATGTAATAATTAAGAATAATGAGAGGTCATGTAACATCAATGAGAAAGCACCAATCGTTTATCCGGCTTCTATATATAGAATACTTTCCTCATGATGCAAGCAATAGAATTATTTTGCAGATAAGATTCTTCTTAGAAAACATATCTTATGACAAATCGGCAACTCGGATGATTCAAGTGTTGTATAAATTAATAGATTCATGCATTTACCAGGTTCAACATTGTATATGTGCGCTGTGCGCACACAGTTGACCTGCGATCGATGCAGACTTTAATTATTGAGGCAACAATTAATTAATTTAACTAACCGGATTTGCTACAGAAAGCGAAAGCTGATATATGATACAACCCTCGATATTATCATTAATCGGAGGTCGCAGGGTTCGACTCAGATAAAAAATCACAATTCGAGATGATTCGTAATCGAGTCAAAATGATACATGAGCATTCGAAACTCAACATCCGACTCGATCCGAGATTATTTATAGCTTGATTCGAAGTAATATTTGTGAATCTGAATTCGATTCGACTTGATCCGAGATGAACTGTATCCCGAGCAGAAGCGATATATGAGGACCGACCCGACCTCAATCGGTCCAAGACGGCCTGTAAATCAATTCAATTGATTCGATCATGTTCCATCAGAATTTAATTTTACTATAACAAATCGACATTAGAGAAATCCACAATTTAATAAATCAATTCCATATTCCGACCTGATCTCGTCGATCCTGACTTGAAATAAAAAAAAGTTGTCACTGCTTGACTCGAAATCCGACCTGGTACTAAAAAAAGATCGATATTGCCCGGACCACTTTCGCTAGACCCAATTCCACACCTAAAAATTACCGGCACGTGACAATTCGAACTCGTCCAGCCCAACTCGTGACCCGAAATTGGTGGCACCTTACGATCCACAGTTTGACGGGATCTCACCCGACCCAACTTGCAACCTGACAATCGTCGAAAGTCAAACTAATCCTTATCCGACCGGATTTGCAACCCGACTTTCGTTGAAAGTCAAACTAGTCTGATCTGACCTAGGGCTGTCAAGGGGTACGATACGAGTCAAGTAGAGCTATTTTGTACCCGTACATGTTTGAAGTTACTATTACCCATATCCTATCCTTATCTGTTGAAATTTGACTTATCCTTACCCTACTCTTACCCATTAAAATTATGAATTAACAAACGGTAACAGACGGTACTGAAATAATATTAATATAATATTTTTCATTTTTATAAACAAATCACTATAGTTTACAGAAATGCATCCAATCAACTTTAATTTTTTTTCATAAGCAGAAGCATACTACATATATTAATAAAAAGAAACAAATAATATAAAAATCATTTAAATATGGAATTAATTTCAATTAAAATTTGTCTCACAGGTTAAACCAAATTAAAAAAAAACAAGAATCTCTAGTATGTCATGTTTATTAACTTAAACTTTTCTTTGATTTGACAATTTACAAAATAAATCAGTACTATATTGTACAATTGAGTTTGATGAGTTGCATGTTAAAACATGTACAATTATTTATGACAAAGGCCTCCAATAGCATGTACAAGTCAAGAGGAGCACAATGGCACAAGCCAAGCCAACCCGTCATAACGCAAGTCAACTCGTCATAACAGGTATCCAATCAGTCACATCGGGTCCCACAGGCGTTACAACGCTTCAAGACAGTGCAAAAGAAGGATTTGGCAGAGGATTGCATTACTGTAACGCATGACTCACCCGTCACAATGGGTTTCAACCCGTCATAACGAGTTCCTCACCCGTCACAATGAGTTCTTGAAGAATTGGACTCAAAAGTCAGTCAGAGACACATGCAAGTGCATTTTTGGAAATGTGCTAACCCGTTACAACGGGTTCCATAATGGATTGCTGGATTTATATAACAGAAGCAGCCCCGATTCAATACTTCAATATTCAAAATGTGCTCTGCCTATATAAAATTACGGTTTACTGATATGTAATTTATTTTGTATAATACTTTGTCATTCATATTAAATAAGATATTATTGTTGTAATTGATCGTTAGATCTTATGGATCCGAATATGCTGCTCGTATTTGAGACGAGCAGGGTTGTGCTCGGCTCGATCTGACCGCCACGAACGGCTGTGATTTGATTCAGAGGACAGAGTTTTGACCATTAGATGCGTTTTTAAACTGTCCAAATCGAAACAAGCAGGAAATATTTGGTTCCAGATCTTATGAACAAACTGGTGCGTTAAAAAGACAATTCTTGCGTGCTGCAATGCATTCTTTACAAACTGCTGCTAGAAACACTTAATGTGTATCAGTTTGCTGGCCACAGGGTTCTTTTATTTGTGGGATGCAAGAAATGGTTTGCGAGACCGCAATTGTCGGAAAATGTGAACGATCCAAAGGGTGCAAGTGCATCACTTTGCTTTTGTTAAGTTCATGCGTCTCTCTCTTTACTACAGAAAGAAAGATAAAAGGAAGAAATAAAGACAAAATAATTAATACTTACCAAACACTAGAGGAGGCAGAATTCGATCCGATCCGAAAAACTCATTCGATTCGGCTCAATCTGAACTCGATCTGACCCCATATTTTGATAAAGTCAAGCTATCTGAATCCGATCCGAGATGATACGTAACCCGAGACGAAGCGACACATGAGCGACTTTAGCCCGACCCGACCTGAGACGATCCGTAACCCGAGATGGCGCGATACATGAAGACCCGAACCCGACCCGACCCGATTCGACCCGACCCACCTTGACTCAATACAACCTGTAAATTGATCTAATTCTATCTTTCCGACATCATAATCTAAATTTACTAACAAATTAAAATCAGAGAAAGTCAAGATTTACTAACACAATTCAATAACGTGACCCGATCTTGTCCGATTGAACTGAAAACTCAAAATAATACTTAAAAGTTGTCGGTGCAACCCGACCTGAACCCGGCTCGGTCTCGCTCGACCCGACCCGACCCGAAAAAGTCCGACGCGACCCGACCTTATCTCGCCCGACCCGACCCTTGACCCGAAAGTTGTCGACATATGACTAGGGATGGCAGTTTGGCCCGCCGGCCCATCGGCAGGCACATGCCTACCCGACCCAAGCACTATACCCACCCGGCCTATTGTCATGGAGGGCCGGGCCTATGGACGGGCCGGGGCGGGCTATGGGCTGTGAAGTTGTACCCATGGGCAACCAATGGGCCGATTATAATATTGAATTAGATTGGATCTTAGTATATGATATGGGGCCTGAATTGATTTGGCGGATTATAATATTGGTATCTGATTATGATATCAAATTATCAGACGATATTAATCTGAAATTCTAATATTATCATAAATTTTACAAACTGTACATTCAATAATAAAAAAATGTTTCTTATTTGATATGCTGATGTTGTGATGCACTAGAGTATTGGACGGGCCTGTGCGGGTAGCCCATGGGCCGGGCTGTGAAGCCCATGGGTAGGCCGGGTATGACATTTTTGCGGGCTGAGTATGCCACGGGATAGGCAAAATACCCACGGGTAAGGCCCATTGACATCCCTACATATGACGACTGGAAATCCGACTCGACCTCACCCGATCCGACACCAACCTGTCTATTATAAACAGTCAAACTAACCCGATCCGACCCGAACTCGCCCGACAGACCCGACTTGTCACCTCTATCGAACACTTTCGAATTGGCGCCGTATAAGACATTACAAACACGTACCTAAAAGGGGACAATTGTTTATATTGACCTCCACTGCTATATTATTATTATTATTATTTTTTATCCTACGCTTCTATAATTTATTAAAGTTAAGGCTGTAATCGAACTCGAACGGAATAGCTTGTGTTTAAGTTTGATATGAAATGAATTTCGAACTAGTTTGATTTGAAATAAAACAAGATTCAAACAAACTGTGTGAAGTTTGAGTTTGATTTGATACTGATTCAAATCGAACTCGAACTAATTACGAACTACTACAGATTTTTCTTGTTGCCCAACATGTAAGTAGTAAAAGGAGATGACAACGAAGAAGAGTATTATCTAATAAAAGAGGGTGAAGAGGAAGATGTTGGCAATGAAGAGAGTGAGTGTGAATCAACTAGAGAAAATCTGAATGAAGATGCTGATGCTGACATTAAAGATAATGAACCAGCTATCTCTAATGAAAATAAAGCTGAAGTAAACAATGTAGTTGAGAAATAGAGAGAAAAATATCAACAATTTTCGAACTATATAGTTCACGAACAACATTCGAATGAACTGTGTCAAGTTTGAGTTTGATTTGATACTATTTCGAACAAACTAGTAGCGCATTGTATATAAATATCAATAGTATCGATATCATCTGACGATTCAAATCTCTCAAGATTCGAACTATTTTAGTTCACGAACAATTTCGAACGAACCGACCCTAGTTTGAGTTTGATTCAAAATCATTTCGAACTAGTTTGATTTGATTTGAAATTAATTTCGAACTGAAATCGAACAGACTAATTTTCAACTTTTCTCGGATTGAACTCGAACGAATTACGAACTACGAATTTTTCTTGCAGTCCTAATTACATTGATAGCTTGTCTCCGATTACGAACTAGAACTGAAATCGAACGAATTACGAACTACGGATTACGAACTCGAACATGAATTAATTTCGAACTGAAATCGAACGAACTAATTTCGAATTTTTCTCGAATTGAACTTAACAAATTATATAATAAAACTATTAAATAAATGATGCCTTGTTTAATTTGAATATATAATAAAACTCATATCGATAATGACATCAATTACGTTATCACTATAAAGTTACTTTGCCGGAAGCCATTAATATATATACAACTCATATTAGTTGACATTTCTCCAGCTAGATTGTTTGACCAACTTTAGGAAACATAAGAATATAGCTATATTGAATTTTGAAATTGTGATAAAAAAAACTTTGGGAAACCCTAGTGCATTAGCTGGTTCACATATCTAAATGTCTTTTAACAAAGTGCTCTATATATGTTGAATTAAGTTTTCTGGACTTATTCAATTAGATATGATTGGCACCACACTTAGTTTCGGGTCTTATATCGGAGCTAATGAGAGCTATGATATGTTTATGCATAAAAATATGACACTTTCAAAATATCGAAATACATATTTAAAAAATTTCAAAAATAAAAACATTGGTAACTGAGGAGATTTCGATATAAATAAATTATCGAGCATTACAAATCGAAATTTTAATCGTTTATTTGTGAGATTTGACATTCAAGCACGAAAGACGTTATGCTTGACCAAGAACCCCAACCTTACTCATATATATATGCTTCATCAAGCATTGATGTGTTTGGCTTCACATTCAAATTGAAATTTTCAAAATTCAAATTGCGATCTAAATCGTCCAATGTGATCTCCATATCGAAATCTCACTAAAGACCAATTTTACATTTTTTTATTTTTTTTACTATTTTATAGAGAGGTGAAAAATCGATCATATTGAATGGTAAAAAAATCATTAGATTAAAAACAGTTCCACATCTCTAAAAATAGTAAAATAATTCAGAAAAATGTAAAATTTGATCTATAGTGAAATATCAATATGGAGAACACATTGAACGTTTTGAATCGTAAAATGAGATCAAAACTTAAAAGTCATACTTTATGAAGCTTAATAGCACAACTCATTCTCTTTCTCTATATATATATTGCTTCTAAATTAAGTAGAGAATGTGAATGGAACTAGTGAAAGAAACGGACAAGGAAAGACAAATGAACTTTGACATTACTCGTTAAATTTAGATTGCATATGAGTTGAAAAGAAGCGAGAGAAAGCGAACTTAAATTTGTTTATTCATTTCTTTAAAATTTAGATGTACTCTTTAATAAATTTGTAAATGATCTTGATTGATAACAATTAGATAGGTCATAAAATAAATATCATAACATTAAATATTCTAACACATTTATCCATTAATTTAAATTTTGGAGAAAAGAAAATCAAAACACATAAATAGTTTTTTTTAATAAGTACGGAAATGTTCACACTATTTAGAAAATAGTGATTTAAAAATCGTGCATAGCATTTTCTTCTTTGAAATACATACTATTGCATCTTGTTGAAAGCGTTGAAGGATGTGAATAGTACTGTTTCGTCATTATTAATTGACTTTAAAAAGTTTACATATATATATATATATATATGTCATTTTCGATATCTTTGAAATACTATTTACATATATATAGGTCACTATCGGAAATTCTAATACAAACAAGAAAAACTTAACATTAAAATAGATCAAAATTATACTGCAACTACCATTAAAAAAATGGCCAAGAAATCTACTCGTTTTTACACAAAACAATTCTTTCCATTTTCACCCAAAAAAGTACCTCTAAACATCTCAAGCCGTTACACTCATAAATACATTATTTGATTGTGACTATGTTAAACTATTGGATTATTAAAAAACACTTTACTCCTATTTTTATAATTTATGTTTTCTCTATCTTTATGTAATTTAAGAAGGGAAAGTGTGTCACTTGTGAACAAATGTTTAAATCATGAGTGTATAATTAAATGATACATTCATGAATGTGTGTAGAGATGACAAATAGGGTGTGTTGGGCAGGTTCGGATAAGATTGGGTTAGTTTGATTGTCATCAATAGTAGGATTTGCTGGTTGGGACGAGCTTTAGGTCGTTAGTTGTCGACAAATTTCGGGTCATGAGTCAGATCTGGGATTCGAGTCGGATCGCGTCGGTCTTTTTGGGTAACGGGTCGGATCGGGTCGGATTTCGGGTCGGACTATATCGACAACTTTCGAGTCTTGGGTCGGATTAGACGAGATCATGTTGGGTGGCACCAACAACTTTCGAGATTTATTTTGAGTTTTAAGTTCAACGAGCAGGATAGAACCGCGTTATTGAATTGTGTTATTAAATATTGGCTTTCTCTGATGATAATTTGTTACTAAAATTAGATTATGATGTATGTACATATGATTAGATTGATTTACAAGTTGTATCAGGACAAGTTAGATCAGGTAATGGGTCATCTCAAGTCGGATCAGGGTCGGATGCTCATGTGTCGTTTCAACTCGGGTTATGGGTCATCTCAAGTCGGATCAGGCTCGAATGCTCATTTGTGCTCCATCTCGGGTTACATGTCGTCTCGGATCGGACTCGGATCGCTCAAAAGTGCCGCTTGGACTCTGGTTATAGATCGCCACAAATCGGGTTCAATCAGATTCAGATTAATTTGACTTTATCAATATATCAGACCGGGTCTGATTTAGATCACATCGGATCGGGCAGAGTTTCTGACTCTTATCAAGTTATGCCACCTCTAAATGTACCTCTCCCCTCACCTGGCAGTAGTTTGTCAGAAGGAGAAGATGGAATTGATGCTCAAACTATCGTCCATCTGTAATTGGACTTTGTAACATTGTTGTAATTTCATCTCTAACATTTCTATCTTTTCTTTCCTTTCAAGCAGAGAATTTCCACAAGAAACCAATATCCTATGCCTCCAATGTTGAAATGAGCAAGACAGTACAGTAGAGAGATTCTATGTGTGTAGTGAAGTGAAAGATTTTGAAAGCGCGCGCATCAATTGCTTCAATCATAGAAACTTCAACCAATGTGAAGATGCATGCCACATTGCCACTTTACTTCAACCATCAGAACTTCATTAGAGACGACTAAAATCCCTAGCTATCTATATTCCTTGCCGAGTTGGACCAGAATAAGTCGAGGAAAATATCGTGATTTTGAAGTGATAAATATCTAATTTTTCAAGTCTAAAATGACATAAATCTAAAGTTTTTTTTTAACTACAAGGTGGCAAATTTGTAAATTAAATTTTTTGAAGTGATAAATATCTAATTTTCTCAAGAAAGAAAAGTACGAGGAACGAAATATGAACGTTCATAATGTTCAATTTAAATTATATATATGTGGACTATAGAAGTTGAAAAGGTCAGACTAAGGAGAGGAGATCACTACAGGAAAATACTTCAATTACTACGGGCCTGCCTACGGCCGCATAATGGTAGGAAATAAAAAAAGTATGACCCACCGCATTTCACCGAAGGCCCGATCCAGTGGGAACAAATTGTTTTGCCTGACGCACGATAATTGAGAAGTGATAAGAATGAATGAATTATTCCGTCGGCGGATTCTCAGCGGTTAGGAGAGGAAAGAAAGTAATCTCGCCCCATTCTTCGCGATGGAAATGAAAAGGGGAAAGAAATCGCTAATTCTTCCTAAACAATTCTGCGCGATGAAGATTAGAAAGAAATTAGGCGGGATATTCTTTGTTTTCGCGCGCACAGATGGCAGATATGGAGCCACCGTCACCGTGCCTTCAATCTCTCAACTTGGCAGCATAAAAGGTCATGCATAGAGCGTAAGTTAGTTTTCCCTTAAAACCATTTGCGATTCTTCCAAAACAGTATCGCTGAGATTCTTTGGCTTCGTTCATTTTTCACTGTGTACAAACCCTAGCAGGTAACAAAAGAATTGTTTTTCTTGCTGGCCTTTTTTTTAATTAGGTTTTTGTTACTGATTACAGTTGACAAATAAAGGGGTTATGTAACAAGAAGTTCTCTTATTGATTTTGTATTTTCAAGAGTAAAACAATACAAGTTTATGATGGAATTGATTGACTATTGAGATTGGTACATACCAACGCCATTTCATTAAGAAATTATTCACTTTTTTTGTAAAATTTCTTTAGTATGGTACAATCAGTTAGTGTAATTGATTTCTAATTAGTTTTTCAATAGACTTTTGTAACTGATTTCTAATCAATTTTTCCTTTTCGATTCTCATTTTTTTCTTTTTTATTAGGTTTCTAACTGATTGCTCCAGTTCAGGTGAGTTGCTTTTGTAGCATTTACTATTCGTGACAATTTTTATAAATTAATTGATTAACTTCCAACAACAATTAACATATTTGAGAATGTTGTTACATGAGAACAGTCAGCAAGTTCCATGCTATTAAATTTAGGCAATTTGGCTGGATCAAATGCTTTTATTCACTTAATTGTCTAATGTTGCTGTGTTTTCAGTTAGCGAGAGCTGTACCAGTGTAGCGAAGCTAGTGCTGTCAATTGCTTCAAACACCTACCACTTCACTGCCCAGAAGTTGCTGTCTTGAATAACAGGTTATTTTAATACGTATATGCAATTTATATGCTTTATTTGATACATATAATCTATGACTGTTCAAGTAGTGTTTGCTTTATATCTGGTTCTCTATGATGTTCCAGTATAATGGGAAGTTGTGCTCAGTTCACAACTTTTAATTATTATGTGCATGAAAAGATCATGAAACTGTTTTAGTTCAAAATACTTGAACTTAGTACTTATTTCTGTATCGTACTTATCTATGTCATCAAAATTCTTATTAGGACATAATAGAACTAATACTGAGACTGTCACCTATTCTTTAGACTAGAAGTGGTGAGCACTTAGGATACTGATTTTTAATAGTTTATTCATTACTTGTATAAATGTCAAAGTGGTTTAAGAACTACATAATTTTCTGGAATAGTTACTAGTCAAATTATAATATCATTAATTTCAATAGGAAAATAACAAAATGAATGTCAGTCGCTCGTGGATGCAGAAACGACTAGTGAATGGCATGTTAACCCATGAATTTACAGAGGGTGTTTCCCAATTCCTCGACTTTGCATTTGGGAACCCCCAATTCGTAGATGTCGATAGGATTCGGTGTCCTTGCAAATTATGCGACAATCTAAAGTTCTTAACAAGGGATATAGTTGAACTACACTTGTATAAAAAAGGTTTCACTAATTACAACACCTGGCACCTGCACGGAGAGCCTATAGTTGACGACTCAGGGAACACTGAACAACATGGTGTAGTTAATGATCATTTTGACGAGGAACTGAGCGACCGAAACCTAATGATGGACATGGTGCTGGATGTTGCCGGTCCCACGTTCGATTGGGCTGCCGCTGAAGAGCAGCCTAATCCACAAGCACAAGAATTCTATGATCTTCTTAGAAGATCTGAGGAACCCTTGTGGGAAGTTACAGCACCCACTCAGGCAGATGTCACAACCTTGTCTGCAGTTGCAGAGCTTCTAAATATTAAGGCAGATTGCCACTTGACGCGCGATTGTATGGATCGCATTTTAGGTGTCATCAAGAAATTGCTTCCAAGAGGAAACATGTTACCCAAGGACCTTTACCATTCCAAAAAATTGGTTAAAGGGTTAGGGATGCCCTACGAGAAAATCCATGCTTGTCCAAAGGACTACATGCTTTACTATGGCAGCAATGCCGATAAAATCGAGTGTGATGTCTGCCATCATCCCCGCTATAAGAAAAACTCCAATCCCAATGCCAAACCAATCCCTTGTAAGATTTTGAGACGATTTCCAATCACCCCTAAGTTGCAAAGACTGTACATGTGTCCTACTACAGCCGAGAACATGCGATGGCATAAAGAAGGAAAGCTTGATAAACCAGAACTGATGGTTCATCCAGCGGATGCACCAGCATGGAAGGAGTTTGATTTGTGTCACCTAGAGTTTGAACGTGATCCTAGAAACATTCGTCTTGGGCTTTCAGCGGATGGATTCACACCATTCGGTATTGGAAGTCCTGCTTACTCAATGTGGCCGGTGTACATATTTCCGTACAATCTGCCTCCAGGAGTTGCAATGCAAAATCAAAACATTTTTCTAGCTTTATTGATACCTGGACCGTCACTTCCCGGAAAAAATATAGATACATACCTCCGACCTTTAATTGATGAATTAAATAATCTATGGAGTGAAGGAGTTGCCACTTTTGATTCGTTTAAAAAACAAAACTTTCAAATGAAGGCTGCTTTGTTGTGGACAGTAAGTGACTTTCCAGCATATGGCATGCTTTCTGGCTGGAGTACTCATGGTAACTTAGCTTGTCCAATTTGCATGGGTCGTACAAAAGCATTTCATTTAGAAAATGGTGGTAAGCCTTGCTGGTTCGGTTGTCATAGACAATTTCTGCCATCAGATCACCCATTCCGATTTGACGACAAATCATTCAAGAAGGATGAAATAGACACAGATGAAGAACCACCCCGTCTTTCAGGGAATCAGATTCTCAAGCAAATTAACAACATTGACTTTACTAATGAACGCAACAATGGGTTTGGGCTACAACACAAATGGACAAAGAAGAGCATTTTTTGGGAGTTGCCATACTGGTGCACTAATTTGATACGACACAATCTGGACATAATGCACATTGAAAACAACAATTTCGGCAACCTAGTTAACACTATCCTTGACATCAAAGGGAAAACCAAAGACAACATAAAAGCACGCAAAGACATGGCTGTACTATGCAATCGTGTCGGATTAGAACTGAAAGATCCAGATAACCCCAATCCTTTAAAACCAGTAGCACCTTACACTGTTTCAGATAGGAATAAAAAGCGTGAAGTTTTTCGGTGGCTGCAAGAATTGAAATTTCCTGATGGATATGCCTCTAATTGGGCGAGGTGTGTCAATGTTCAAGAATGCAAGTTCACAGGACTGAAGAGTCACGATGGTCATATCTTTATGGAGCGGTTACTACCGGTTGCTTTTCGAGACTTGTTACCTGATGCCGTTTGGGAACCATTAATTGAGCTTAGTAATTTTTTTCATGATTTGTGCGCAAAAGAACTCAATTCATCACATATAGAGAAGTTGGAGAAAGATATTGTTGTCACATTATGTAAGATGGAGATGATATTTCCGCCGGGCTATTTTGATTGCATGGAACATTTGGTTGTGCATCTTGCCTATGAAGCTAGAATCGGTGGTCCAATTGCTTTTCGTTGGATGTATCCAATTGAGAGGTCAGTACTCTCACTTTTCACATATTACATTACTTTCATAAGAATTAAATTAACTCTTTTCTATTATATTAAAATGTTTCACATAAATGCAGGTGCATCCAAGAGACTAAAAAGAAAGTAGGCAACAAAGCATATGCTGAAGGTTCAATTGCAGAAGCATACTTGATAGAAGAGATATCAACCTTTTGTGCCATGTACTTTGCTAATGAAGTACACACACGATTGAACCATCTCGACCGAAATTATGTTGAGGTGCCTGTATCTGATTCAAGGCTGGACATCATGGCTTTTCCTGGCAGACCTATTGGAAATGCAGGTGTTCGTGACCTTACAGACCAAGAAATAGAAGTTGCCCAATATTACGTATTACTCAACTGTAGAGATGTTGATCCCTTTTTGACGTAAGTTACTCATTATCATTTCCTTCATAATTACTAGTTTATTTCTTTTCATCTTTTTAGGCTGACCACAATATTGTGTGAAATGCAGTCAATTTGATGATGAGATTCGAAGAAACCATCCTACCATATCTGAAAATACTTTGGTCAGGTGGCGTCAGAAAAAGTTCTCAATTTGGATACGAAATTTGGTTATGCATAATTTAGACATTGATGAGAGAATACACAACCTAGCACTTGGTCCAGATAGGCGAGTTAGGTGTTATAATGGGTACATAATTAATGGTTATCGATTCCATACCAAAGCATATGGTCAAAACAAGAGAACAATGAATAGTGGGGTATGTGTATTTGCTGGAAGTGGGTCTGGATTTGACAAGGACTACTATGGTATAATTGAAGAAATTATAGAACTGCAATACAATGGTGTAAACAATTCCCTTGTTTTATTCAAGTGTCACTGGTTTGACATAGACAGTGGACAACGTGTTGACAAAAAACATGGTCTTGTGGAGGTAAAATGTAGGTCCTCTTTGAAAAAGTATGATCCATTCATTATTGCTTGGCAAGTTAGTAGTCAAGTATATTTTCTGCCATATATTTCAGCGAAAAGAGATAGGCAAGATTGGTCAGTTGTTGTCAAAACAAAACCTCGTTCTAACTTCTTTGTTTTCTTGAGCAACCAAATTCAAGCTTCCCCAATTATCTGCAATGAAGAGTTCTTTCAAGAAGATGGTACTGCATGTCCCTTCAATGTCACGGATGGTGAACGGTTTGCTGTATCTGAACTATTTGCTAACATAACCGAGTCAGTTAGGGTTGATAATGTAGCGACTGAAGATGTTTCTGATCAAGAAGAGTGTGATGAATATGGAAGATCCAAGCGTCAACGTGTAGATGTTGATTCAAGTGTCTACAGTGATGATAACCCTGATTTAGAAAATGTTAAATTCACTTTACTATCTTAATTAATCACGTTAATGTCCAGTATTACATATGTTATGTTAGAACTATTATTTTACTTGATTTTTGTCTTATTTTTTAGGATGACACGTAAACCAGTTGGAAACAAAAGGGACGATGTAAACAAGACTTCAAATAAAAAGAACAAGAGAGGAGCATCTAAACCTGTACCAGCTATTGTAGAATCAGAAGCACACCCTGTCATAGTTATTGAGGGGGGGGGGGGTAAAAATATTAATTTCCCATCCTGATTCACACAATTGGTCTTAAAATAATGTATTAATTCATGCTTTTTCTTGCTTAACTGCAAGACTTTTCGTCGGGAACCATGGGTGAGAGATCCAAATCTCTCATTGTGTATTGGACAAATTGTTAGGCGTTACTATCCTGGAGGTGGTATTACAACATACAAGGATTGGGATGACAAGTTGAAGAGACTGTGCTTTCGAGAGTTCTTAGTAAATTATACTAATAAATTTATCATTACATATGTTTCTAATAAGTTATGCTGATTCACTAATCGATTTTACTATATTCTGTTAACTTGGAGCAGAAGAGATATAACTTGCATCAAGATGTTGACGAAGATGTGGCACGCAAGTTGTTCAATACTAGAGCTGCTGAACGTTTCAAAGACAACATGAAGGATGAACGAAAAAGAGCTATTGATGATATTGGCAGTTTTGATCCAAAAGATTGGCTTAATTTCGAGTCTCGGTGGATTTCCCGACAAGCCTGGAGGGAGCTTTGCCTTGTGTGGGC
The DNA here is from genome assembly GCA_964058865.1 of Eleocharis quinqueflora. Lineage (NCBI taxonomy): Eukaryota > Viridiplantae > Streptophyta > Magnoliopsida > Poales > Cyperaceae > Eleocharis > Eleocharis quinqueflora. Next base: position 250,111 of record CAXKVX010000969.1, on the reverse strand, counting down.
TCGAAAATCATGGAGGCAGATGTCTGAGCGGAATACAGAGAATAGGATTGCATCAGATGACGTTGCTTTCAGCACAACTGGGTCGATGACAGTACTTGATCACAAGTATCTGATGGTATGCAACCTTGTCTTTCTTTCTTATTATTGCAAAATATTGTACTTTGGAATTTACCACCGAGACAACTAAAGTATGTAGATGTCACCTTATATTTCTTTCTTATTATTATAAAATCAATGTGTCAATAGTTCACCCAGTAGTTATATATGTTAAACTGATATGAGAGTTGTAGCAGTTTCTTACCAAATTCACAAACCTGATTCAACAGAGAATATGTATTTGATGCTATGTATGTTAAATGATTGCAAATGTCAAATTTAATTATTTTTTAACTCAAATGTTTACATGCAAATAGGCAAAGGAGAATGGTGGACAACAACCGACCATGAATGAGCTGTTCATTCGTACACACACCAAAAAGGGAACCAACAAATTTGTTAGCTCCAAAGCTGAAACAATGAGTGTAAGTTTGATGCTCATTAATAATAATTATATCAATTGAGAGGAGATGTATAAACATGTATGTGTTTGAATTTTTAGAATGCGATGTATGAGGCTTTGAAAGATAAGTATGGTGATGACTCAACTCAATACCCTGATTGGGATGTTGACACATGGCTAGAAGTAGTTGGTGGCAGGCCTCATGGACATGCTTATGGTCTTGGAAGTGCAATTGACTCTAAAATCGAGCGTCTGCCTAATTCAATTCAGTCACATCAAGTGCATCAACCACCTGGATATTTAGACACTGAGACAGTTCAGAAATTAATCCAAGAAAAAATGGCTGAACTTGAGCAACGTCACAAGGAACGAGAAGAGGAACAAAAGAGAGAATTTGAAATGCGTGAAGCACGTCGAAATAAGGAGTACAAAAGAGATATGCAGTTGGCAATTCGCGAGAGTCAAATGACGTTCATACAAGCCATTAACAATCGTAGTAATGTGAGTATACTTGAAGCATTTCTTTCTAAATTTATTTCACAAAACACTCTAGATGTCTATTTGTTATTTGGGACCTTCTGTGATTACTAAAATGATATAATAACCTAGCAGTTCCTTTATTTTCCCCCCCTCTTCTTTTTATATTTTATGACCGTTTGAATTTAACCATGTTAACAATGTTATGTTCAGTAAACAAAAATAGATAGATGTTAGTACTAAAATGATATAATAACCTAGCAGTTCTTTCCTGCTGACAAAAGAGCAGTGACCAGTAGCAAATTAAGGGCCTCTAAATAATGTATAGGTCTTTTTATTGCTTCTTTGCTGGAGTCAGTTAGAAAACAATGTGGTGCATGGACACTGAAAGTAAACTTTTCAGTTTTTATGTAGTATTTTTTTTCAGTTTTGTTGTCATGCTAAATGGTCCTTTTAGCATTATGTATGAACAACCTACCATGCATTATGTATATCATTTACATTGGATGATCATTTACATCAAAGTGTAGATAATCGTTTTTATTTCTTTTATACTAGGCCGGTGCATCATCATCTAGGCCCCTTCGAGCAGACAAGGCTCCGATAGAAGATTCATATTTTCATGAAGATAATCGTCAAAGAAATACGCATCATCAATCTAACTGGTACGAGTCTGGTTATGATATTTCAGATAATGAGGATGAAGACGAGATCATTTTTCAAACTGACGATGAAGAATAACTCTGTTGCAGCTAGTTTTTTTTAGTTTTTTTTGTGTTGGTACTGCTGAGTAGGAATAATTTTGGTACTGATTTTGCAGTTTAAATTTATTATGATTCTTGTATGCATGGACAAATATGCTTTTACTTTAATGGATAATAAGTACTACTATATTTGATATATTTGTGTTGTCTTTAATTTTGTTTGTGCATGGCATCATTGATAATGTGGATGTTGAAAATAATACAATAAATCATTCAAAAAATTATACTCAAAACCTACTGAAATGTTTTATTACGTCCTACCAAAAGTGGTAGGCAATCCTTCATTTCCTACTGCATAGTTGTAGGTACTAATGATTTTTTTTTCCAAAAAAGTCCAGAAAAAGCTCTTATGCCTACCCTCAATCGGTAGGTAGAAAAGTTAATCCCCCGTAGGCAATTAATCAATCCCTTCCAAATCTGAGGTTGTCAAAGTAATTGCCCACAGCCCCATGTACCTCGGGGGCAATTCCTTCAGAAAATGGTAGGTGATAAGTTTTGCCTACCGCAATCATATCAACTCCTACTGAAATGAGATGAATAGAAAGAATTACCTCCAAAAACAAAAAGAGAGAATAGAACACAAAGAAAGAATAGAACATGCATAATAACTCAAATAATGTACACGATAGTACATAATAAAATCGATATCGATAGTCAGTATTCAATATGATATCTATGTATCAGCTCGCAAATTATAATTAATGAACACTATAATAAACCTTTGGTTTCAATTATTTATGGACACCTCCACTGTTGACTTAATTACGAGACGCTAATTCACTCTTCAAAAACCTTTGGTTTCCATTTCCTGCACGGCTGCATGTATAGTTAACGTGATTATTTAATGGGCTTTGTTTTCATATTTTTATTAAATCATAGTTGTTAACTTTAAAATAATATTTTACTTTTTAATTTAATTAATTTATTGAGTACATCGAAGTAAATTCTTATATTATATTGAGTAAATATAATGTCCACTCTTAATCGTCCTTCTTACATGTCCCTCACTAGAAGACAAAAATAATTAATGCTCTGCTCTATTCGTTCCACCGCATGTCTTTATATTTAGGTTAAAAGTCTTTATATTTAAATTAGCAACAAAACTGCTTCAAAATTTCTAATAAAAAGACTTGCAGCATTATTGTTGCAAGTCTTTATATTAGAACAATAAGTCTATATATTGTTATATGTAAATTTTTATATTTAAATTTGCTGAAAAACCGTTGAAAATTTGTCAAATAGAAAGACTTAGAACAAAAAATCAAGACTTGCAGTAATATAAACACTTCAGTTCAAAATATAAAGACATACAAAAAAAAACAGACAGAACATACAGAGCATAGCGAAATTGGAGCGGATGTAAAAATTGCAAGTCTTTATATTAGAACAATAAAATCTATATATTTTTGCAAGCAAGTCTTTATATTAGAACAATAAAATCTATATATTGTTGCATGCAAGTCTTTATATTTAAATTTGCTGAAAATTAACTCAAAATTTCTAATATAAAGACTTGCAGCAAAAAAAATAAAAACTTACAGTAATATAAAGACTTGAAAGCGAAAGGGCGGACATAACACTTTTGTTGCAAATATAAATATCATACAAAAATATAAAGACAAGCAGAAAAGCGGACAAAACTAACAGAGCAAAGCGGACAGTGCAGAACATTAATTGATTTTGTCTTCTAACAAAGAAAAAATACGAAAGAGGAACAATTAAAGAGAAACTATTAGCATCACCCAATATTTTTTGTATACTACCTTATCCATCTAAATTGCTGCGCCAAACCGATTTATGGAACACCACGTGTCAACTTACAAAACGTTTTCTAAAATAATAATAATTATTATTATTTTAGAGCCATTTTCAAAAGTCCAAAATAAGTACTTAATTTCTAAAAATAAAAAATTGTGGTATCCCACAAGATTTTGATATAAAAAAAAAATTATTAAGCATGATAAATCGATATTTTAACCATTCTTATGTGAGATTTTATAATCAAGCACCGATCCCTAGATGCTTGATCAAACACCATAGCCTGGTTCTATATATATATAGGAGGGATCCGTAGCCGCCATTCATTTCGTAGTCGCTCGCAACCGCTCCATCATACCAAATATAAATCATCGATCCAGACCTTTGAAAATATTCTCCATACTAATGTAGACTTGGAGATCAAATTTTATTTGGATTTTTTTACGATTTTATCGGAAATGTTGAAAATTGGATGTTTGTAAATCGTTAGATAAATAAATTTTCAATCCATCCGATAAAATAGTAAAAAATTCAAAAAAAATGTAAAATTTGGTTTCCAAGTCTATATTAATATGGAAAATATTTTCAACGGTCCGAATCAGTCATTTACATTTGCTACATGGAGCGAAAGGTAGTGTACTATGCATATTTTTTAGGATCTAGGGTGTTCCATGGAGCATCAAATCGCTCGTGCTCCACATTCGTTATCTCCAATTTGGAAATTCCATCGAAATAGTAACGGATCTTCATATTGAAATCTACTTGGAGATTGAATTTTACAACTTTTTGCTATTTTTTCAAGTGGTAGGAAAGTTGGTAATTTTCTTTAAAAAATAGAGAAAATGATTGACAATTAAGATCATCTCCTAGGTAGAATTTTTTTGCACGGATTCAGTTTGTTTAATTTCTTTAAAAAATTGCAAACACAAAACTGGAAACCCTCCGTTACGGATCAACGGTACAAACTCGTATAGAAAATTTCATACGTAGGACAGGATATATAAGTGCTCCCAAATTGAACATGAAATAGTAACGGATGAAATTAGGGACATTTTTGTAGTATCATTACCCTTTTATATGAATTGTGCTAATTTTCCTACATCACCGGAGACTTTTTGCGAGTCGAAACTCGAAAGCCAACGGTACGTGCCACTTGCCAGATCGTACCAATTAAAATGTTATATATGCGGCACTAGCATTAATTGATGTCAAAAGGAAAAAAAGTTGTTAGATACATTAATTGTCACAATATGCAATTTACTATTCAATTATTGGAGGTTTTTTCAATGGTTTGATTAATTGACTAAGCATCTAGGATTTCTTTGTTATCTGTAGAAGAAGATAGTATTGGAGAACTGGAAACTTCAGTATAAGACAAAATTGAGAGCAGAACAACAACAATTATGAAAGTTAGTTGTGAAATTCAGCTTAATTAATTATCTAATTGAAGCATTAAATACATTCATGTATAACACATATAAATATTGATGTAATCTTTCTAATTGAATTGAGATTGAGAGAATAATAATAAAAGATCATTATTTCCTTCTTTGTGATTTTCTTTATGGTATCAGTTTTGACAAAGCAAATGCTTATCATTAATGGCAGATCCTCATCTTCTTCCTGTATCTACTCGAACGACTACTACAATTCAATTCTTTCATCAAATCAATGTAATACTCAATCAAGGTAAGTTTCTTCTCTGGCATTCTAACATCTTGCCTGTTTATAGAGGTCGTTGTCTCATTGGATTCATTGATGGAACCAAATCTCCACCAAATCAGTTTATCACCAGTACAATCGATACTCGGAGCATTAATCAAGAATACGAGATCTGGAATCAACAAGAACAATTCATACTAGCTTGAATCTTCAATTCAATCTTGTCTCCACTACTTGCATAAGTTTTTCATTGTGAGACCTCTACATCAGTATGGAATGCATTAACTCAATTGCATTCTTCTTAATCCATGACCAAGATCTTGAATCTCAAACTTCAACTTCAGACTGCAACGAAAAGAGGAGCATCTTGCTCACAATACCTTCAACAAATGCAAGCCTTGGCATATCGTTTGAGAAGCAATGGTACAGAAGTCACATATCATAATTTAGTACTTTACACTCTACATAAATTGAGATCTGAATTTGAGTCGTTTGTAACAGCTCTATCAATGAGGTTCGAATACCCCTCAATGGTTGAATTAACAAGTCTTCTCCTTACTCATGAAGCACGGATGTTAAAAAAAAATTGAGATCTTCTTCTTCCATTACTGTGCATCTCACCACAAACTCAGCTGATCCTAGTCCAAATCCGCAAAATACAACATACTATACCAATTTCAAACCACGTAATCTTCATCAAGAAAACCGAGACTGATCTTACAGCAATCGTGATAGCAATCGAGGAAGGGGCAGAGGTCGTCAAAACATTGGCAATCAAGAACAGTCTCAAGTTCAATGCCAAATCTGCACCAAATGTGGTCATAATGCACTAGCTTGTTTTCACAGGTTTGATATTCGTTATACTGCCTCTTCCAGTCCATCCCAATCTCAAGTTCCACCACAAGCTCTTCTTGCTGAACCAACTTCATCTACTCTTTTCTTTGAGCAACAAGTTCTTTGTTACATAGACTCAGGTGCCACAACTCATGTGATTGCTGATATCAACAACCTCTCCTCATCTCAGCCATACAATGGGCCATAAGCAGTCCACATTTGGAATGGTGCAAGTTTGTTAATTGGTCATAAAGGCACAACTATTCTTCATAACTCAATTAGACCCCTTATTGTTGAAAAGCTATGGTCATATGACCGTTAGAAATAATAAGGCCCATAGGACCGTTGGAAAAAAACTAGCCGTTAGGCTATTAGCCATTGTGAATTTCTATAAATAGCCATGTAATTGTAAATGTACATATACAACCAACAAGAAATACAATGCAATATTATTCTCTTTATTCTCTTCTCAAATTATAATTTTCTACATGGTATCAGAGCAAGTTGTTGCTCGATCCAGAAAAGCTTCCGCAAAATCAATGGCTAAGACCTCTTCTACCAAAAGCACCGCTGTCCAAGTCAAAGAGAAAGAAAAACTCACTTGGACACAAGTGGTGGCTATGTCCGACAACAAAGCCAACGATAAAAATCGAGCTTGTGCAAAAGCCTTAACTCTTAACAGCAGTCTTCAAGATCAACCTCCCGTTACAGAAATCTTGAGCCTTAATAGAATCTTTATGAATCAAATTCATGTGATGCATGTATTTTTTCTAAACAAACGAGATTACCATTTCCCTCATCAACAACACAATCAAAAGAACCATTTGAACTTGTTCATTCCGATGTATGGGGACCGGCACCCTTAACTTCATATAATGGATTTAATTATTTTGTCTTATTTATAGATGATTTTTCAAAAACTACTTGCATGTATTTGTTAAAATCAAAATCCGAAGTATTTTCAAAATTTCAAAAATTTTGCAACGAAATTGAAAATCAAGATAACACAAAAATTAAGATTTTTAGATCCGATAATGGTACGGAATATATTAACAATAATTTCACCGAATTTCTAAAACAAAAAGGAATCATTCATCAAACCACATGTGTTTATATCCCACAACAAAATGGAATTTCTGAAAGAAAAAATAGACACATATTAGAAGTAGCTAGATCTCTTTTATTTAATAATAATGTTTCAAAACGATTTTGGTCGGAAGCGGTTCTTACCGCTACATACTTAATAAATAGACTACCTAGCTCAATTCTAAATTACCAAAGCCCCTTGGAAATTTTGTACAAAAGAAAATTGATTATAAATCACTTAAGAGTATTCGGGTGCACATGTTTTGTTCACACACAAAGAATTGATAAGTTGGATAAAATCGCTATAAAAACTATATTTCTTGGATATTCTTCAAGCAAGAAGGGTTATAAATGTTATGATCCGATTAATATAAAATTCTATGTTTCTCGAGACGTAACATTTCGAGAAAATGAACCCTTTTATCAAAAGGCTTGTTCTAACAATGGTGAAACCAATAAACTGGACCAAATTTTTTCTATGTCTCCAATTGTGTATGAATTAGATATACCAATAAGAGTTGAAAATACGAATATGCAAGAAGAAACCGAAAATTCGAATCAAGAAGATACAAGTGAGGGGGAGCATGACAACACGTCCCAAATCTCTCTTGAAATCGAAGAAGAAGGAGGGGAGGAAGAAAGTAGCGATGTTGGAGGAGACGTCTCATTGAGAAGATCAACTCGTCCATCAAAGCCGTCTACAAGGTTACGAGATTTCGTAACCTACAAGGTTTAATATCCCATCCAAAATTATGTTTCATACGATAAAATAAGCAATAACCATCGCACTCTCTTAAGTGCAATAACAAAAAATGAAGAACCAAAAAATTTTGACGAAGAAAAAAAGAATCCAACTTGGACTAAGGCCATGAAAGAAGAGCTATGTGCGCTAGAAAAAAATGATACTTGGACAATTGTTCAATTGCCCAAAGAAAAAAAACCCGTTGGTTGCAAATGGGTTTATAAAATAAAATACAATAGTGATGGTACCATTGAACGGTATAAGGCAAGATTAGTTGCCAAAGGTTATACCCAAACATATGGTATTGATTACCAAGAAACCTTTGCACCGGTTGCAAAGATGAATATCATACGAATTTTATTATCCGTAGCAATAAATAATGGTTGGAGCCTATATCAAATGGATGTAAAAAATGTTTTTCTTCAAGGGACACTTGAAGAAGAAGTGTATATGTCCCTACCACCGGGTCATAAAAAAGAATACAATACTAATTTAGCTTGTAAGTTAAAGAAAGCTATTTATGGTCTCAAGCAATCTCCAAGAGCATGGTATGACAAGCTATCTCATTTTTTAATTAATTGCGGGTTTAGAGTAAGCCAATCCGATAACTCATTGTTTTCAAAACATGAGCATGGAGATACAACTGTTGTTCTTATATATGTTGATGATATCATAGTTACCGGAAACAATTGTGAAAAAATTAACAAAATAAAAAAATGTTTGAAAGAAAATTTTGAAATAAAAGACCTTGGTCGGTTAAAATATTTTTTAGGAATTGAAATTGCACACTCTACCAAAGGTCTCTTTATTTCACAAAGAAAATATATCTTGGACTTGTTAAAAGAAACAGGAAAATTAGGGGTCAAATCGGTATCTACTCCTATTGATAGTAATTGTAAATTAAATTCGGAGGATGGTGAACCGTTAGATGATATTATCCAATACCAAAGACTTGTAGGCAAGTTGATTTACCTAACGGTAACAAGACCCAACATATCATATGTCGTAGGTCAAGTAAGCAAATTCATGCATGCACCAAGGAAACCCCACCTTGATGCAATTGATAGAATTTTAAGATATTTAAAGAAATCACCCGGAGAGGGTATATGGATGAAACATAATAATTCTAACGAAGTATGTGGCTATTCCGATACAGATTGGGCCGGAAGCTTTGATAGAAAATCAACGACCGGCTATTGCACATTTGTAGGCGGAAACATAGTCACATGGAAAAGCAAGAAGCAAAATGTCGTGGCACGATCAAGCGCGGAAGCGGAATATCGAACCATGGTATCCACCGCAAGTGAGCTCACTTGGATCAAACAATTGCTTGGAGAATTAAATTTTCCAATCAAGGGTCCGATGAAGATTTATTGCGATAATAATGCGGCAAGACGCATTGCTTCAAATGCCGTATTTCACGAAAGAACAAAACATATTGAAGTTGATTGTCATTTCATACGAGAAAAGGTGCAAGCAAAAGACATCGAGACTCCCTACGTGAAGAGTCAAGACCAATTGGCCGATATCTTCACGAAAGAATTAGAGCCAAAATTATTTAACGATAATGTAATCAAGTTAGGCTTAATTGATATTTATAATCCTAACTTGAGAGGGAGTGTTGAAAAGCTATGGTCATATGACCGTTAGAAATAATAAGGCCCATAGGACCGTTGGAAAAAAACTAGCCGTTAGGCTATTAGCCATTGTGAATTTCTATAAATAGCCATGTAATTGTAAATGTACATATACAACCAACAAGAAATACAATGCAATATTATTTTCTTTATTCTCTTCTCAAATTATAATTTTCTACACTTATACTAAACAATGTATTCACTAAAAACTTACCAAATATTTCACAATTGATCAAAGATAACAATGTAATTATGGAATTCGCATCCAATTCTTATTTTATCAAGGATCAAGCATCTCATAAGATTCTACTGCATGACATTTTGCATAAAGGCCTCTATCAAGTCAGCTTTGAATCTTATCAAGCCTTACAAGTGTCTCGGTCTCAGTCATCAGCAGATTTTTGGCATTAAAAGCTTGCTCATTGCTCCTGTCTAGTTTTAGACAAATTGAAGAAGGCACATAAATTACCATTTTTACCGTCAACAGTTGTGCTACTTTGCCTCTAGAGGTTGTTCATTCAGATTTGTAGGGTCTAGTTGTATCGACTAAATGCAATAGATATGTCATCTTTACTGGAGCTTAGTATATTTTCTTGGTTTTATTCTTGTGCATGCAAATCAAATGTTTCCTCTATTTTTTGTCAATGCAAAGCCAAAGTTAAGAATCTGTTATCAACCAAGATAAAGATTTTTCACTGTGATGGAGGCATTGAGTTCAAACCATTAATGAAGGCATATCCAGAGATTTCATTTCAAGTTTCATGTCCTTATATCCTTGAGCAAAATGATATGACAAAGAGAAAACATAGACATGTGGTTGGCTACAATATTTCATGCCTCAATACCACTGCAATACTGGAATATGATCTTTGAGAGGATATCATTTGTTATTAACAGACTACCCTCAATCCCTATTGACTCTGAGTCACCTTTTGAGAAGTTGTTTAAGCAAAAACCAAACTACAAATTCATACATATCCTAGGATGCACTTGTTACCCTTTATTGAGATCATATAATCAACACAAGTTGGAGCTCAGGTCAGAATCTTGTGTCTTCCTTGGTTGCTTTTCTTTACAAAAAAGGGTATTATTGCCTACATCAACCCTCAAATAGAATTAACATCTCTAGACATGTATTGTTCAATGAGCAAGGGTTTCCTTTTCTGAATCACCTTCAAATCAAGAAGGAACTAGCAATGACTCTCAACCTTCTTCAAGGACACTAGTTGTCCTTCCCTCTAATACCTTAAGCAACACATGCTTCATATGTTCTCACTATGCCTACATCTCCTCAAAACATCAATCAAAATATCCATAATACCCCTCCAACAAGACCTCAACAGTCCGCTCATCCTATGATCACTAGAACTCAGACAAGAACAATTAAGCCTAGAAGGTTTTTCGATCACCATGTTTATTCTGCTGACACTCACCTCTCATCAGACAAACTTAAACCTACTTGTTACTCTCAGGCAATAAAAAGTGTTCACTGGAGCAATGTCATTTTTTTGGTCTTCTAAAGAGGCTGAATACATGAGCATGACAATTACGTCCTCAAAACTCCTGTAGATAAACTCATTACTTGGGTGAATTACATTCAATTTCTTCACAATCACCAACTTTGTGGTGTGATAACTTAGGAACAATATTTCTAACATCCAATCTCATCTTTCATGTTAAGACAAAACACATCGAGCTTGATTTCTACTTTGTGATTGAAAAAGTTGCAAGTCGACATCTCACAGTCAAGTTTATTTTATCAGTTGATCAATTGGTTGATTTTTTTTACAAAAAGCTTAGCTAAAGCACGTTTTGCCTTCTTTTTGACAAGCTTCACGTTTCTCACAATCCTTTGCGCTTGGGGGACCCGTAGAAGAAGATAGTATTAGAGAACTGAACAACTCCGGTACAAGACGGATTGGAGAGCAGAACAGTGATGGTTCTGAAAGTTGGTTAGTTGTGCACTTTAGCTGAGTTAGTTATATTGCTGAAGCATTAAATACACTTGGTGTACAGCACATATAAATACAGATGTAATCTTAATTTGTAATTGAATTGAGATTGAGAGAATAAGAATAAAAGATCATTTATTTTCTTCTTTCTTTCTTTCTGATTTGCTTTATTATCTAATACGTGGCTTTCTCCTAATATATCTACAAATTAATATTATTTTGTTAGATCAGAGTTGACCAATTAAGCATATGGAATATACTTAAAGTGTTGGAACTTCAGCTATATATCCAATTATTCAATAATTAATTACTTGGATCGGATTATAGGACCTACAAAGTATCATTTTCATGTCTCTCTTGTTAATAGCAATAGAAAGGAGCGTGGACTATAAATTGAAGCCTTGTGCTATAACAAGCCCACAACTACTCTCCTCTCCACAATACATGTGCTCTCTGCAAATGTACCTAGTTGTCTCTTGATGCTCAAGTAGATTATACTTTAAATCTCTCTAAGACAGAAACCAAGAAATATAAGCTAGTGTAAGAGAATATAACAAGAGAGAGATGGCGAACGCAACATGTCCGACACAAATGAAGACGACTTCAGAGGGAGCATGGCAAGGAGACAACCCGCTTAACTTTGCACTGCCACTTCTCATAGTTCAGATTTGCCTCGTCGTTGTTGTCACTCGCTCGCTGGCCTTTCTTCTCAAGCCACTACGCGAACCTCGTGTGATTGCCGAGATCATCGTACGTTCTTTGTTTCCATCAATAATATATTTTATAATTTTGTAACCAGAATTGTCATGCTAATTAGTTATTTTAAGGATTTGGTCTTGTCATTTAAGATGCATGCATTCATCTAATCTTGTAACAGAAAAAGATTATGGTTCACCTATTTATTCCCTAGAAAAGTGCAAATAGGTAATGACAATGTTTTCTTGGGGTATCTGATATACACCATGGATGTACCTTAACTGCTGATAGAACAACACATTAGAGGGAGTACTGGTATGACAAAATTAATATATGCCCCGTGAAATGTAGATTAACCAACTAATTTTTTTTCCTCAAAAGTTAGGTAATACGTGCCAACAATGTATTCATTATTCAAATTATCAAAATAAAAGATGGTTATAGTCTTATAGATAATAAAGAAAAGGAATGCAATTATCAGAATAAGAAGAAGAAGAAGACGTAGAAGAAAAATGTATATACATAAATGCATTCATGTGCACGGAAATTGGGTAGTGATAGTCAATAATCTCATCTTAATTAATATTTTTAAGGTCAGTCGTTATATTCATATGGTATAGCTAGAAACAAAGACTTGTGTTGTTGTAGTCGTTTGTATTTGTAATGCCATGTCATGTTACAGAATAGTTGTGTGAAAGCTCCACATTTGAAACCTCGCAAGAAGATGTGAAACGATATTATTTCAAGAAAAGCACTTGTGCTTTTCATACAATAGCTTGGATAGTTTTTTTTTTGATGAAAATAGCTTGGATAGTTAAAAAAACTAACTTGACTTGTCTCTCTATAGAGTTGTGCTTCATAAGTAATCAATTTACTGATTAAGAAAACAAATATATAAAAATGCAAAGTCAAACCTGACAGTGCCAGCAGAGAAGTTAGTTTCTACCTGTTTGCTAAATTACGTTTATAATAGTAGAAAAATATACTTCGTAATCAGATTGCACACTAGTTTAATGATGAGCTGGGAGCTACCACACGAATTTTATGATAACAGTTCATCTCATTTTGACCATTTCTTCTGTATATATAGAGTACTTGCTTGCACGATTGGGACAGGAGAAATGTCTTCTTTTCAATAAAATTAGCTAACTGTGAAAAATATCAATCACCTGATGGTGAAAGAAGCTTGAGGTTTCCTGGATATGTCCTAGTAGAAAACGAGCTACTGGTCATTTTCTAATTTATCCAAAAGAAAACATGAACTTAAATTTCTATGGTCACTATTTCTCTGTCATGATCTTTTGGCCCCTAGTTTAACAACAATAAAACATTAGCAATTTTTTGGGTCTCAGCAATACTGACAAATAAATTAGTTGGTTATTCCTAAATTTCAATACTGACAAATAAATTAAAAGATCCAAAAACCCAAGTATGTTAAAATCCTCTCATTATTAAGGCAGTAGTTTTATCGTATTATTACATGAAATGTAATTCTCCTACCAAAATTACAGGGTGGGATCCTGCTGGGGCCGTCAGCACTAGGTCGAAGCAGCAAATTTCTGAACAATGTTTTTCCAACGAGGAGCTTGACTGTGCTGGACACTGTTGCCAACATCGGTCTCCTCTTCTTCCTCTTCCTTGTGGGCCTCGAGCTTGACCTGCGTGTCATTCGCCGTACAGGAAAGAAAGCGCTGGCGATCGCCGCCGCCGGCATTTCCCTTCCTTTTGCTCTCGGCATCGGCACCTCATACGTTTTCCGTTCAACCATTATCAAAGGGGCACCACAGGGCCCTCTCCTTGTTTTCATGGGTGTCGCGCTCTCCATTACTGCCTTTCCTGTTCTTGCTCGCATCCTGGCCGAGCTCAAACTGCTCACAACTGATCTGGGTCGACTAGCCATGTCAGCAGCTGCAGTCAATGACGTGGCTGCCTGGATCCTACTAGCTCTTGCCATTGCACTGTCGGGCTCGGGGTCTCCGCTTGTCTCACTTTGGGTTCTGCTGACAGCTGCTGGCTTTATTATATTTCTTGCAATTGCCGTTCGCCCTATTCTTGCCTGGATGGTGCGAATGTCCCCAGAGGGGGAACCAGTGCGAGAGGCCTATATTTGCGCCACACTCGTCATAGTCCTTGCTGCTGGATTTGTCACTGACACCATCGGCATACATGCTTTGTTTGGTGCCTTCGTGGTAGGCATCATAGTGCCTAAGGATGGGCCTTTCGCGGGAGTTCTAATTGAGAAAGTGGAAGATCTAGTCTCCAGTCTCTTCCTCCCGCTATACTTCGTCTCAAGTGGACTCAAGACCAATGTGGCCACCATTAGTGGTGCTAAATCATGGGGTCTCCTCGTCCTTGTCATCACCAACGCATGTTTGGGAAAGATTTTTGGTACCTTTCTTGTCTCTATCCTGGCACGGATCCCGTTCCGCGAAGCTGTTGCTCTTGGTTTCCTGATGAACACAAAAGGTTTAGTGGAGCTGATTGTATTAAACATTGGAAAGGACCGCAAGGTGCTAAACGATGAGGCGTTTGCCATACTAGTGCTGATGGCACTCTTCACCACCTTCATCACCACTCCAATTGTCACAGCAGTGTACAAGCCGGCTCGCCCTGTTGCTCCTTACAAGCACCGCACCATCGAGCAAGCAACAGCAACTGACAATGAGTTCCGTGTCATGGCATGCTTCCATACGAGCCGAAATATCCCCACAATGATCAATCTAATCGAGTCATCACGCGGTACTAAAAGACGTCGCCTGACAGTTTATGCAATGCACCTAGTTGAGTTGTCGGAGCGATCATCTGCTATTTCCATGGTCCAGCGGGCAAGGCGTAATGGGATACCTTTCTGGAATAGGGGTGGCAAGGCAGCTTCTGCTGGAGGAGAGATGGTCGAAGTGGCTTTTGAGGCATACCAGCAGCTGAGCTCGGTATCAATCCGCTCAATGACAGCCATCTCTGATCTCAGCACAATTCATGATGACATCATCACCTCTGCACTTGAAAAGCGAGTGGCACTTGTTATCCTACCTTTCCATAAGATGCTCAAATTTGACGGCTCATTAGAGTCAATCGGTCATGCATACCATGTTGTTAACCAGCGAGTCCTACGCCACGCCCCTTGTTCAGTTGCAATCTTGGTTGACCGTGGTTTCGGTGGGGCTGCTCAAGTTTCTGCAAAAGATGTAAAGTACTCCATCTGTGTGGTGTTTTTTGGAGGTCGTGACGACCGTGAGGCACTTGCATATGCTTCCCGCATGGCCGAACACCCCGGCATCTCATTAACAGTGGCCCGCTTCATGACTGCAAATTCTCTCAATGTACCACTAGTCAGTGAAGACAACACAGCAGATGAAATGGCAATGCAGGCATGCAAGGCCAAGGCAGAAGCAGAGGGAATCATTAAGTATCAGGAAACGGTTGCGGGAGGTCATGATGAGGTAGCAGCAGCGATAAGAGACATGGGAAAAGGCACCAACCTATTTGTGGTAGGTCGGTCACCACCAGTGCCAGAACCTCTGTTGGAAAAGCAAGACTGCTCAGAATTGGGTCCAGTGGGAGGTTACCTGACCTCAGGAGCATTCACGGCCATAGCATCAGTGCTGGTTGTCCAGTGCTATGATCCCGATAAGGACATATACTCAAAACGACACATTGTAGAGGCAGAGTCAGCCGTCGCGCCAGCTACAACGAATCGAGATATTGAGGCTGGATTAGACTAAGATGCCAACTTACCAGAGAATCAACTTCACCAGTGTGTGTACATGCAAGAAATAAGATGGTCTCTAGCAGGTGACCTTCCGTTGTTGATAAGATATTACATGTAGCCTCGTGACAATGAAGAGCTGGAGATAATAACAGCCAACGAGGATAACAATTAATCATTTAAAATATATATATGAGTGTCTATTCTGTTCGGAGTGTATATGGCATTTACAAGATGTTATTTCGTTTGTAGTAGTATGATAATTGTAGGAAATGTAGTTGTTTGACATGTTTCGCAAGGTTTGCAAAATTATAGATTAAGATAAATACTACAACAACATCAACGAAGTCTTTAGTCCCAACTTGTTGGGTATACTAGAACCGAAACCCAATCAAAGTGATGAAAACAAATATAAATAACAATAATAAGTAAATAGTAATAATAACTATGTTATAAATTCTAAGAGTCTAAACAATGTCCTACGTCTCTGATCGTTACGAAAATTTTTACAACTTTACCAATATCAATTCTAACCTAAGTCATGATTTTGTTACATAAATTTCTAATTTCCACGCATTTCTATCTGAAGCTAATTTTTTGGATACGTTCTATGTTTTTAAGTCTATTTTTATTGCTTCATTCCATATTAATCTCGCTTGACTCCTATCTCTTATTGTGCTTTCGACGCGGATCAGAACTGTGCTTTAGAAGATCTTTATTGCACATGTCCATATCATCTCAAGCAGTATTAGACAATCTTAATTGAAAATTCACCGATTTCGCCAACACATGCTTCGACACTAGCCATGACGTCATTGAACATATGATATCCTTTATAAAGGGTAACGTACTATTGCTTTCTCGATACATTGCCATACGTTTTCTCCAAGTCGATGAACATATACACCATGTGCATATCATTATATTGCTTTATATATCACTTCATAAGTTGTCTTATCAAGAAAATCGTCTCTGTAGTCGACTTACCAGGCATAAAATCAAATTGATTTTCCGTAACGCTTGTTATCTTTCTTAACCGATGCTAAATTACTCTCTCCCAAGCTTCATTATATGACTAATAAGCTTGATTCCTCGGTAATTAGTACAACTTTGAATATCTTCTTTATTTTTTAAAATAGATACTAATATACTTCTTCTCCACTTATCGAGCATCTTGTTTAACCGAAGAATGTTGTTGACCAACTTGGTAAGCCATATTATCCCTACGTCTCCAAGGCATCTCAAACCTCGATCGAAACGTTATCAGACCTAACGCCTTACCTACTTCCATTCTTTTTAAAGCCTCATTTATCTCTGACTCCTGAATTCTTCGAACACATCGCCTATTCGTGTCATCAAAGAAGTCATCTTGTTCAACCATATTGCTTTCATTCTCACTATTGAATAACTTGTCAAAGTATTCTCTCTAACTATTCTTGATTTCGTCGTCTTTCACCAAAAGGTTATCAGTCTTATCCTTGATACATTTGACTTGGTATAAGTCTCTTGTCTTTCTCTCTACTTTAGCAATCTTATAGATGTCATTTTCGCCTTCCTTCATATCTAGTTATGATATAGATCCTCATAACCCCGACCTCGTGCTTCACTCACATCTTTCTTTGCGTTCTTTTTTGTCGCTTTGTATTTTTTATGTTGTATTCATTTTTGTCATGGTGCAACCACTTGTAGCATTCTTCTTCTCTTTGACATACTTTGAGCTTCCACCACTTTGTCCTTGATATTTTGACACATTTGTCTCGTCGACCAAGTATATGTAAGCAAAAATCTAAACCACAAGCTTGTGTTGTAGAACAACACATCTTCAGGTATAACCTTACAATCTACACAAACTCGTTTGTCATGTCTCCTACTAAAAACAAAATCGACCTGCCCGAGTGTTGACCACTGCTGAAGGTAACTAAATGTTACTGTCTCTTTCTAAAGAATGTGTTAGCTATCATGAGGTCATAGACTACAGCGAAGTTCAAAATGTTTTCTCATTCTTGATTCCTATCTCCATATACAAAACCTTCATGCACCCCTTCAAAACTCCCACTAATTATACTAACAATGACTGTTGAAGTCTCCTACTATAAGAAGCTTATCATTGCTAGGTAAGCCTCTAAACATCTCTTCTAGATCTTTCCAAAAATGCTTCTTAACGTTTCTACATAAACCTACTTGTGGTGCATACACACTAACGACGTTTAAAAATAAGTCTCCAACGACCAACTTGACTAGAATAATACGATCTCCTTGTCTCCTAATGTCGACAATCTCGTTCTTAAGGCTCTTGTCAATTAAGATACCTACTTCATTTCTGTTTCATTCGGTCCCTGTATATCATAGTTTGAAACCAATATTCTCCACCTCCTTTGCCTTCTGGCCCGTTCATTTAGTTTTTGAAACGCATATAATATTTACACGTCTCCTAATCGCATTATCCACTAACTCTCTCAACTTTCTCGTTAAGGACCCTACATATCAAATACTTAAACGAAACATATTCTCCTCGGCTAGCTTCCTTGCTCCTTGCCCCTCGCACTCGCCGAGTAAAGTACGAAGACCCTTGCTTATTTGACCGATGTAGCGCACCACCAAAGGAGTGACGATCTGGCCCTTACAAGTTTAAAACCATATCTGAGTTCTGATATGGCGCGTCGCTAAGAGGGTTAAGCCTCAACGAAAATCTATCGAGTTTCATCTCCATGAGAATAACTAGAACTTTTTGTTGGCTCGCCAAGCATATCACAACCCTCCTCCTTTATTCGAGCTTGGATATTAAAACAACATAGACAGAGTTAATAATTTTGATAAATGCTTTTGTTACGAACTTAAAATACAAAGAAGGCATGATATCATGTGAAACAAACATCAAAATGAGCTCTAAATCCATTCCCCAATTATTCTACACAAGGAAAAAAAATGGGAAAAACCAAAAGGATAGAAAAAACCAATTGTTGCCAGTGTAATTTGAAGAAGGTTTCAGGCTTTCCTGTGACAGCAGCAGTACTCAATATCCCCCGAGAGCAGTATCAATCTTGCCTATAAAGAACTTTGTAATCTTGGTTTCTCACTGTTAAATAAACTCAAAATTACTAATATGAGCAAGTATGAAAAGAGTTGTCTATGGTCAAACTTTGCTGCTCTGTTTTTTTTTGTGTGCCGACTACAATCTGGAGACACTCCAGAGGGCTGCCGACTATAATAATTTTTTTTTTTTACATCTAGCTCATAGTAGCTATGTCGGTTAATACTAAAACCGACTTTAGGTGCTATAAATAGAGGTGCATATGAAATATGTAATTTGTAACTCGAAATAGTATAATTTGAATTTGCAGTTTTAGTGCTTGATATATCTTGATCCTCTCTTCCATTTCTCAATTGGAATCTTATTTGTCAAGTAGTTCTTGCCAACAAATTGGTATCAGAGCCTTGTTGAGAGCCTCGTTAAAATGGCCACTAGAAATCCGAATGTCTCGTTCCAATATCCAATTCTAACTAAAACCAATTATGATCAATGGTCGTTGCGAATGAAGGCCATTATTGGTGCTCATGGCCTGTGGAACATCGTCGAGGAAGGCATTAAAGAACCTGAAGATGATAGCCAGCTCACAATAACTGAGTTAGACTCCTTGCAAAAGAAAAGAAAAGGAGATCAATGCGCGCTAAGTATAATCCATCAAGGATTAGATGATGACATGTTTGAGAAGATTGCCAATGAAACAAGTTCTAAGAATGTATGGGAAATTTTTAGAAATTCAGTTGATGGAATTGATAAAGTGAAGAAGGTGCGGCTCCAAACTCTAAGAGCCGAGTTTGAGACAATTGTAATGAAGAATAGCGAGTCCATAGGAGACTATTTCACTCGAGTATTGGCGGTAGTGAATCAAATGAAAATGCTTGGTGAAAAGATGCAAGATGGGAGAGTCGTGGAAAAGATATTGCGCTCTCTCAATGCAAAGTTTAGTCATGTGGTGGTGGCAATTGAAGAATCAAAGGACACAGAATCCATGACGATCGATGAGTTGAATGGCTCATTGGTAGCGCATGAAGAGAGAATGAAGAGATGCCAACAAGAACCCATTGAGCAAGCTTTGCAAGCAAAAGTTCCCTTTAATCCTAAAGGATATGATAAAGGAGGAAGAGGACAAGGTCGTGGAAGAGGCCGTGGTGGATACAGAGACCATGGTTATGGTCGCGGTAGAGGCCGCGGTCATGAACAAGATGAAAACCAGAATAAAGAAGAAAGAAGTCAAAATAATTGGCGTGGTGGAGGACGCGGTCGTGGAGGATACGATCGTACATATCGTCCTAATGTTAATTGTCATAATTGTGGCAAATATGGACACTACGCAAGATATTGTAGATCTCCGAAGAAGGTAGATGAGAATTCAAACTTAGTGACAGAAGAGCCAAAAGACAACGGTGTTCTTATGATGGCATATGATGAAACCACTCCCGACAGCGATACAATATGGTATCTTGACATCGGTGCCAGCAATCATATGAGTGGGCACAAACATCTGTTTGTGGAGATGGAAGAAATTAAAGATGGACACGTATCATTTGGTGATGCGTCGAAAATCGGAGTAAAAGGCCGAGGTGAAATAAATTTTCTTCATAATGGAAAAGAAAGTACAATTGAAAATGTGTACTATGTGCCGGATATGAAAAGCAATATCCTGAGTATGGGACAGCTGATGGAGAAGGGTTTTTCGGTTTATATGAATGACCGGATGATGTATCTAAAAGATAAAAGAGGTCGTTTAATAGCACATGTTGAAATGGCCAAGAATCGCATGTACAAACTCAATTTGAGAAACGTGTGAGAGAAATATTTGAAGATCGAAATGAAGGACAAAGCCTCACTGTGGCATTTATGGTTCGGGCACTTGAACCAAGACGACATAAGAGAGCTAGCTAAGAAGGGCATGGTCCACGGGCTACCCGACATGGACTATTCGAGACCATTCTGTGAAGGATGTGTCCTCAGCAAGCAAGCAAGAAACTCATTTCCTAGAAGGTCAGAGTATCATGCAAAGAATATTCTTGAATTGATACACACAGACATATGTGGCCCGATCACGCCTCAATCATTTGGAGAAAAGAAATATTTCATCACTTTCATTGATGACTATACAAGAAAAACATGGGTATATTTTCTAAAAGAGAAATCTGAGGCATTTGAAACTTTCAAGAAGTTCAAGGTGATGGTTGAGAAAAGAACAGGTCATTATATTAAGTCATTACGATCGGATAGAGGTGGTGAATACACGTCAACTACCTTCACAAGATTTTGCGAAGAACAAGGAATCAAGAGATTCTTGACTGCACCCTACTCACCTCAACAAAATGGTGTAGCAGAAAGAAAGAATCGAACTATTCTTGACATGGTTCGATCGATGTTGAAAACCAAAAACATGCCGAAAGAATTGTGGGCAGAAGCGGTGCATTGCGCCGTATATGTGCAAAATCGATGTCCACATACGAAATTGACGAATCAAACACCACAAGAAGCTTGGAGCGGAATCAAACCAACTGTGTCACATCTGAAGATATTCGGAAGTGTGGCCTACGCACACGTGCCGGATCAAAGAAGGACCAAGCTAGATGATAAAAGCAAAAAATATGTATTCATCGAATACGACGAAAGGACAAAAGCTTTTAGGTTGTTTGACCCAATCGAAAGGAAAGTGATTGTGAGCAGAGATGTGCATGTGAATGAAGAAAGTGCCTGGGACTGGAACAATCAAAACGAAGTAACTCATGAAGAAACAGAACCATCAACCTCTGCAGAAATAATTACACCATCAAGTCATTCAACTTCTGATGATGAAGACGAACCAAGACAACCAAGAACTAGGAGCTTGCAAGACCTGTATGAATCAACAAGTGAGGTGCACTTGGTATGTCTATTGGCGGGTGCTGAGAACATCACTTTTGAGCAAGCTGTTAGAGATAAGAAATGGCAAGCTGCAATAGATGAAGAGATCACCGCTATTGAAAAGAATGACACTTGGGAACTAGTAGAGTTGCCAGAAGGACATCAACCCATAGGAGTTAAATGAGTATACAAAAAGAAGATAAATGCTGAAGGCAAAATTGAAAGGTATAAGGCGAGACTCGTTGCAAAAGGATATCGATAAAAGGCCGGGATCGACTATGATGAAGTTTTTGCTCCAGTTGCAAGAATGGAAACAATTCGACTTTTTATATCACAAGCAGCTCAATTCAAGTGGCCAATATATCAAATGGACGTGAAATCAGCATTTTTAAATGGTGTGCTTGAAGAAGAAGTATATGTCGAACAACCACCTGGATACATGAAAGCAGGAAAAGAGACGAAGGTGCTAAAGTTGAAGAAGGCGCTCTATGGTTTGAAACAAGCACCTCGAGCGTGGAATACCCGAATCGATACATATCTCAAGAAGAACGAGTTCAAGCAATGTCCATATGAACATGCACTATATGTGAAGGAAAAGAAAGGTAATTTGTTATATGTTGCCTTATACGTTGATGATCTCATATTCATGGGGAATGATGAGAAAATGATAAAAGAATTCAAAGAAGTCATGACTCGAGAATTCGAGATGACAGATTTGGGGTTAATGAAGTATTTTCTTGGACTACAAGTCATGCAAGGAGAAACAGGAATATTTGTATCCCAAGAAACATATGCTAAAGATATTTTAAAAAGGAGCAAGATGGATGAGTGCAATCCGATATCAACACCGATGGAGCTCGAGTTGATGATCTCATATTCATGGGGAATGATGAGAAAATGATAAAAGAATTCAAAGAAGTCATGACTCGAGAATTCGAGATGACAGATTTGGGGTTAATGAAGTATTTTCTTGGACTACAAGTCATGCAAGGAGAAACAGGAATATTTGTATCCCAAGAAACATATGCTAAAGATATTTTAAAAAGGAGCAAGATGGATGAGTGCAATCCGATATCAACACCGATGGAGCTCGATACAAAACTCTCTAAGTTTGAGGGAGGAGATCGAGTAGATGCAAGCAAATATCGAAGCTTAGTTGGAAGCTTACGGTATCTAACATGCACAAGACCAAATATTGCATATAGCGTCGGCATGGTGAGCAGATTCATGGAAGAGCCGAAATACTCGCATTGGAAAGTGATCAAGAGAATCTTGCGATACATAAAAGGAACAGAGACACACGGGTTATTTTATTCAAAGTCAAATGAATACAAATTAATGGGCTACTCTAATAGTGATTGGTGTGGAGATGTAGATGACCGCAAGAGCACCTCAGGCTACGTGTTCTATTTGGGAGATACGGCATTCACATGGGTTTCCAAGAAGCAGCCGATAGTTACGTTATCGACATGTGAAGCAGAGTATGTAGCAACATCTTGGTGTGTTGGACACGCAATTTGGTTAAGGAATTTGCTGCACGAGTTAAAACTTTCGCAACATGAGGCGATTGAGATACGAGTCGACAATAAATCAGCGATTGAGTTAGCAAAGAATCCGGTACATCATGAGAGAAGTAAGCACATAGATGTTCGATTCCATTTCATTCGGGAACATATTAAAAATGGAGATGTGCAAATGAATCACGTGGCGAGTCAAGATCAAGCAGCAGATATTTTCACGAAGGCATTGCCAACGGAGCTATTTAATAATTGCAAGACAAAGATCGGAATGATGGACGGAAGTAATTTTGAGTTTAAGGGAGGAATTTGTTACATAAACTCAAAATTACTAATATTATGAGCAAGTATGAAAAGAGTTGTCTATGGTCAAACTTTGCTGCTCTGTTTTTTTGTGTGTGCCGACTACAATCTGGAGACACTCCAGAGGGCTGCCGACTATAATATTTTTTTTTTTTTTTTTTTTACATCTAGCTCATAGAGCTATGTCGGTTAATACTAAAACCGACTTTAGGTGCTATAAATAGAGGTGCATATGAAATATGTAATTTGTAACTTGAAATAGTATAATTTGAATTTGCAGTTTTAGTACTTGATATATCTTGATCCTCTCTTCCATTTCTCAATTGGAATCTTATTTGTCAAGTAGTTCTTGCCAACACTCACTTCACTGACTTGGCATGGAGTGCTAACTGCACCGAATTAACCAAAATATCTATTACTCTTTGACCCATCCATCACAGGCACTCATGCATGCAAAATGGGAAACTCTGTCATCTCATCAATCTCTGTATGTATATTTCATGACTTGTTTCAAGCTGCCGGTGTGGGTCATCAAGCGAATTGAGAGGATTACAAGAGATTTCTTGCACTTTTTGAACATGGATTGAATTTGAATGGTGAGTGAACACGGTGTAGATTTTGCTCTTTTTTTTTCCTTCTTATTCGGTTTAAATTCTTATGGGCCGGATTACTTCCTCATCTTGCATTTTTCGATTTCAATTCGCTGCGACAAGCCCACAACTCCTCAACTCGAGGTATTTAAAAAGACCCGGATTACTTTCTCATCTTGAGTCTTGACAATAAAATTTCAAATAACTTAACAAAAAAATCAAAAATAAAAAACACGCTCATCAATATATAGATTAGTTTTATTTTAAAAATAAAAGCTTAAAAAAATTGAAGACGAAGCATCACTTAGCATCACTTGCAATTCTAATAATAAAATTTTAAATTTTCGACTAAGATTGAAAATAAAAAAATATATAAAAATTATGAAACATATAGATATCTTAACAATCAATTTTCATGAAATTTGGATATTGCTTGTGGTGCATCGATGGTTGTTCATTTAATACCTTGAATTTAAATCAATTGATGTAATAAGAAACATAAATTATTTTTCATACGTGACGTTTAATGAATGACAAACCTACAACAGATGGTACGAGACTCACCTCTCTACTGAAAAAAATAAATACATATAGGAGTTAACGAGAGATCTTATGTCATATTTCAGAAGAATAACGACATGCACACAAATGACTTTAATAATAAATAAATTGTACAATAATAGTAAACAAATTAGTGACACAATGCATAATAAAGTATAAATTTTATTGGTTACAAACGTTTCATGTACATACGTCAAAAGCGTATCAGTATAGCTGAAGCGGAAGAAAAGAAATAAACAAAAAAAGAATGGTTCGCTGATACATCGGTGACCACTCGTCTATCTATCCTATTGTGAAACTGGAGAAAATATAAAGAAAAGAAAAAGTCAAAATGAACGCATGTGATCTCCATCCTAGAGCGTCCTCGTCAAAAGCTTTAAAGCTCCTCACCTGGACCCCACAACCACCGTGAAAACGAGTAATTAGAAAATTACTCAGTGCGAATTTAGGTCCAGCATTTAAGCTCATATCTTCCTCTAAGATTGGACCCAAGTCAACAATTGATAGATAGTTAAATAACTTTTACTTAAGTTGATAAATAAAAGTATTTTGGAAAATCTATCCAAGTTTGAATACAGTCGTTAAAGAAACCCAAAAGAAAGTGAATAGTACTAAAATATACATATAATACGAAAATTTAAATCAAGCAACTCGAAAGTTAACCCCAAATTGTAGGACAACGTGATCCACCTCTTAGGGCTGGGGCACTATACAACATCCCTCATAAGCTAAGGTTTCATTTTTAGGTGTGGGGCACTATACAGCAGTCTTCGTAACCTAAAACAAATCGGTCCCCCAGAGGAAAGATCGCCCTAGAAAGTACAAAGACTCGATCAAAAGAGAATCATGTCCCTACCTCACAAAATTATAAAGGATAAATATAAACTCTCAGCCTCAGTTGACATACAGAAATAAAGAACCGACTATCCGTTTGAAAGAATAAATAATAATGGGAACTCCCTGTACCAACCAGGGCCAAAGGGGAGCCCCAGACTTTCTATGTACCAACCATGATCCAAAGAAGAAAGCCATTCGAATATTCGAGATATCGTAACACCGTCTAAATATAAGAATATAATAATAAAACAGAATAGCTCCAATAAGTCACATATGACACGCATATTCTAAACCGAGATATCGAACCTTAATCACTCAAAGGAGGAAGTTATTGTTGGGTTACGAACAGTTCAAAACCCGTCAATTGGCCTAAGCAGCGGAAAGACCGTAAAACAAAAATTTTACGTCCGATTTAAGCCGAGGATTAAGCGGGGTATGTCGGATAAACCACAGAAGGTGTCCACCTCCCGTTTATCCCTAACATCAAAACCCTACTTGATCCCTAAACAGATCTACTCCTTAATTGATTTTCTAAAACTTTAATCTACTTACAAATTAAATAGATTAATATAACATTAATACCTTGATCCAAATTCGAATTGGACCGCAGAAGACTCGGAAGACCGAATCACAGACGCTCTTCTCCTCGGAGTATCAGACGTCTGATACCTCTACCAGATGTCCACCAGGACGACCAGAGACCGGCTTACTTCTTCTGCCAGAAATACCGAAAGCCGCGATATCCCGCAAAAACACTATTCACCGAGATATGGACTAAATAAAATATCTTCGTGAATCGCAGTTATCCAAAATATGGAATACCGCTCTAACACAAAAATACTATTTTCTGAATCCCGTAAATAACCGTATACGAGAAAGGGAGAAAGTATATTTATCGATACGAATCCGAGTTAACGAGTCCGAGTCGATTTTGGTGCTTCTTTCTCTCTCCCCCTACCCCTCTATTTATAGAAAAATGAGGAGGTTACATTTTTACAAATAAACCCTTGGAAAAAGTGAATTTCCAAAAATACCCTTAAGGATAAGCATGATGACATGGAATTTTTTTATTAAAAATTCCTTTATCCAAACATGCCAACCTTAATATATTTTTTTTTAATTTTTTTTAATATTTATTTATTTATTTTTAATTAAGATTTTAATTAATTTTTAATTCAGGTTTTAATTTTATAATGACTTTCATCTCAAATTCAAAACCATAATCTATAATTAAAATCTAAATTAAATATATATAAATATACATAAACATATAATTGTTCTCAACAATTATATTTCTCAAGGTTTGGTATTTGTTTGGTTGCGGTATGATTTTATACAACGTATCGTATATGTTTATAAATTCAACCGTTGTTTTTGCTTGTCATCTTATATGACATATCCTATGCGGTGTGACCTAATAGGATATGTGTTATGTTGGTAAATAGAATTAAAACCATTTTAATTTCTATAATCATAGGAGGCATCTGACATCTGCGCTATGACCATCCAATTACACAGACGATGTTGTACTTATGCAATATCACGATCCACTAAACATTTTAGTCGTGTTAATTCTTTCGTCTCACAGTATCAGATTAGTTTCAAGGTAGGTGTGTGTCATTCTTGCAAACTTAATCTTTTCTCGATCTTGAGCAGACTTATCAAATATAATTACTCTTGTAATTATACCGCATGCATATAATATTACTCTATCAAGGGGCCCAGTGATACTGTAACTCGTATCAAGACACGAGGGACAATAGTACTTTCAGTAAACCATGTTCTTCTAACATGCATTTATATGATTAAAACGACATCTCATGTCTATGGTTTGTAAAACTTAACCATCTTTTAATCCACATTCTAACCTTGTAACGGTAAATTAGTGTTCCTGCTAATTACCTTGGTTAGAGACTTTTAAGAGTATATATCATCTGTATTATGAAGCTTCACAATTCCAGTTATTGACTCAAGTCAGATAAATGAATGATTCATAAATTCAATAATACTCAAGGTAACAAAATGACAGTTTATTAATCACTCGATTCATGAACAAAGATTTATGATAATTTATCGTATTATTGACTTCTAGATTATTACAAACTAACAATCTCTCACTTAAGCTAGAAGCCAATCATCGTAGGCTCTAGTTACACGAATCTCTAATTTTTTTAAAAATCTCATAGATCTAAAGAAAGTCTCACAGCCAATCTCCTATGTGTCTTAGACCCATAGAAGCTGTGTGCAACTGTTGCTTGGCTTGAGGAAGAGATTACGTGAGTGGATCAGCTGTGTTGCTGACAGTGTCAACTCTACATATCTTTACATCACCTTTATTTACGATTTCTCGTATCAGGTGATAATGTCGCAGAACACGTATTCGGACTGTGATCTCGAATCATCTTGATCAGTTTAGAAATTTGTATCAATGTAATCATTTATTACGAGCTCGGTGTGACCACCATAGACGAGAAACATATCCTTAGTTCTTCTCAAGTACTTAAGGATATATTCTTTGTAGCATTCTAGTGCTTCATGCCTGGATTAGCCTGATATCTACTCGTCACACTTCAAGGCGTACGAGACATCAGGGCGAGTGCACAACATGGCGTACATGATAGAGCCTATAGCCGAAGCGTATGGCACTCTACTCATTATGCTTCGCTCATCAGTTGTCGAAGGACACTGAGTCTTGCTAAGCTGCGAACTATGATTCATTGGCAGGAATCTTTTCTTTGAATCTTGCATGCTAAACCTATTTAGCACTTTGTCAATGTACGTGCTTTGACTTAATCCTATAAGTCTTTTCGATCTATCACGATAGATCTTTATGCCTAGTATATAGACAGCCTCGCCTAAGTCCTTCATCGAGAACACTTTCTTTAATGAAGACTTAGCCTTTTGCAACATAGGAATATCGTTTCCCATTAGGAGTATGTCATCTACATATAAGATTAAAAAGGCGATGACACTCCCACTAGTTTTTCTGTACACACACGGTTCTTCTTTGCATCTGAAGAAGTCAAACTTTTTGACTTCTTCGTCAAACCGAAGATTCCAACTCCGTGACGTTTGCTTCAATCCATAAATTGATTTACGAAGCTTGCATATCTTCCCAGCGTTCTTTGGATCCTCAAAACCCTCAGGTTGTGTCATATACACATCCTCTTCTAAATTTCCATTTAAGAAGGCGGTTTTGACATCCATCTGTCATATTTCATAAACATGAAATGCGGCAATTGCTAGGAGTATCCGAATTGACTTAAACATAGCCACGGGCGAAAAAGTTTCATCATAATCAACTCCTTGAATTTATTTGAAACCTTTTGCAACCAGCCGTGCTTTGTATACAGACAACTTACCATCCATGTCTGTTTTTGTTTTAAAAATCCATTTGTTTGCTATATGTTTCACCCCATCAAATGGCACAACTAGGTTCCACACCGTGTTGTCATACATGGACTGTATTTCGGATTCCATGGCCTCTAGCCATTTATCAGAGTCGGGCCTATCTATCGCTTCCGCATAGGTCATAGGATCTTCAGTATCATATACTGAGACCTCGTGCAGTCCCAAGTACCTCTCAGGTGCTCGGACTATCCTTGCAGACCTACGTAGCACTTGACCTTCGGGTTGTTGAACTTGATCTGCAACTATTTGCGGATTTGGTTCTACTTCAACTTGCGTTGAAGTACTTGAGCTCGGGACTAGAACCTCCTCCACAACTACTTGTGGATTTGATTCTTCCAGATGCTCTTCAACTGATGTATCAAGCGGTGGGTTAATCTGATCTCGTTCAGATACTGTATTGTGCGATGTATCTCGAATTTCTTCAAGTATTACATTACTCCCACTACTTCCTTTTGCGAGAAACTATTTCTCCAAAAATACACCAATACGAGCAACAACTATTTTGTTCTCGGCCTGGTGATAGAAGTAATATCCTTTCGTTTCCTTAGGATATCCTACGAAAAATCATTTGTCAGACTTGGGATCAAGTTTTCCAGACGTCGGACGTTTGACAAATACTTCACAACCCATATT
Organism: Eleocharis quinqueflora; assembly: GCA_964058865.1. Classification (NCBI taxonomy): domain Eukaryota; kingdom Viridiplantae; phylum Streptophyta; class Magnoliopsida; order Poales; family Cyperaceae; genus Eleocharis; species Eleocharis quinqueflora. The sequence continues at coordinate 220,559 of CAXKVX010000969.1, read as the reverse complement.
TTAAGATAAGACATATTTGGGGCTTTCCCAAACCATAACTCGTATGGAGTCTTTTCTACTGACTTAGACGGGACCATATTTATCGTTCGTGCTGCAGTTTATAGTGCGTACCCCCAAAAGGATTTTGGAAGAGTGGCATTACTTATTATAGATCGGACCATGTCTAGCAGGGTTCGATTTCATCTCTCAGAAACACCATTCCATTGTGGTGTCCCCGGAGGCGTGAGTTGTGAAACTATTCCACATTCTTTTAAGTACGTTATAAACTCATGACTCAAGTATTCGCCTCCACGATCAGATCGTAAGGCCTTAATACTCTTGTTTAATTGATTTTCTACTTCAGCCTTGAATTCCTTGAACTATTCAAAGGATTCGGACTTATGTCTCATCAAGTAGACATAACCGTATCTACTGTAATCATCAGTAAACGTGATAAAGTAAGAATAACCATTTCTTGTACAAGTACTCATAGGTCCGCATACATCAGTATGTACGAGTCCCAGTAAGTCACTTGCCCTTTCGTCCTTTTTGGAGAAAGGCGCTTTGATCATTTTTCCACGTAAACAAGATTCGCATGTGTTAATTGATTCAAGATCAAAATTTCCAAGAAGTCCATCTTTATGCAACTTCTCGATGCGTTTCTCGTTTATATGACCAAGGCGACAATGCCATATGTAAGTCATGCTTTCATTAGACGCTTTGAGTCGTTTGTTAGTTATGTTGAACACGGGTTTTTCTATTTCCAATATATACAGACCATTCATCATACAAGAGGATCCATAATATAATTCTCCTTTGTATATTGAACAACTATTGTTCTTTATAATAAAAGAGAACCCATTCGTCTCTAAACATGAGACCGAAATTATGTTCTTGGAAATGCTAGGAACAAAATAAACATTTTCTAGTTCCAATACAAGCCCGCTAGGCAAATACAACTCTATATTTCCAACTGTTACGGCTGCAACCTTTGCTCCGTTTCCAACTTGGAGTTGTATTTCCTTGTTACGTAACTTCCTCATATTCTTTAGTGCCTGCATATTCGAACAAATATGAGCACATGATCCAGTATCTAATACCCAATCATTAATAGAGGAAGTAACATTAACTTCAACGACAAACACATCCGAGGATGAAGGTTTGGAACCATTTCCAGACTTTAAGTCCACCAGATACTTTGAGCAGTTCCCTTTCCAATGACCCTTTACTTTATAGTAATCGCAGTCAAAGGCAACATAAACCTTTACCTTGGGAGGATTGGGTTTAGCAATCTTTTTCCCTTTGCCCTTGTACTTCGAGGCCACTTTCTTCGGTGATTTCTTTACCTTTCTTTGACCAGCCCGGATCATGAGGACGGATGTATTCTTCTTTATGTCATCATCTGCGATCCTCAACATCCCCTGCAACTCTTGCAGACTCTTCTCCATTCCCAGCATATGATAGTTCATTATGAAATTCGAAAAGCTGGGAGGGAGGGAATGAAGGATAACGTCCGTTGCAAAATCTAATTCCAACGGAGCGTTCATTTTCTGCAGCTGCTCAACATCGCTTGTCATACGAAGCATGTGAGAGCTGATAGAACCACCTTCATTTAACTTATGATTAAGTAGGGATGTGACCACTTTATATTTCTCCGCACGAGCCTGCTCTTGAAACATGTTCTTGAGCTGCTCGCACATCTCGTAGGTCTTAGTGTCCATGAATCGACGCTGCAATTCAGGAACCATAATTCCTACCAGGAGACTTTGTACATCAAGCTCATCATCTTTGTGCTTGTTGTACAAAGCGATCTGATCTGCTTCGCCTCCAGCAGGCCCAGCAGAGATTGGTTTGTTCAGAACATAATCCTTTTTCTCGCGTCTTAGTACGATGGTGATGGCACGGAACCAATCAGTAAAATTTGATCCGTCCACCTTCAGAGTTTGTTTCTCGAGCAGGGAACGCAGTGAGAATGACGATTCTTTAGCCATATTTCTACAACGTTAAAAGTAAAGATTTTAGCTTTGTTCATGTTATGTTCTATTTAAATAATAAAACTCCCACTGCAAATTTGTTCTATTCCCTTTTGCAGTAGGACCAAGATCCCTATTTTCACTAATATAAGAGTCAGCTGTTACGCATAACCCGGCTATTAGTTATTTTAGGTAAGCCATCTTGCTAATCACAACTCTTTGCGATTCTTGGTTTCGTTAAAACATCGTATGTTTTTAACGAAGACTTTGCCCCAAGCCCAAAACGTTTTTGGAAATCATTGGTAAGTAACCTCACTCTACTTGGTTCGTTATGTCTTACATAACCCTTGACCACCAAAGGTAAAAGGCGACGCCTACTGAGTAGAGAACCGTCAACCGATGAATAATAGTGTGAGAAGGATAGAGTAGGAAAGACATACTACTTAATTCGTGTGGGTTTGTTTTTATGTTTAACGGTGCAGGCTTCATTAAAAAGGTATGTCAGATAAACCACAAAGGGTGTCCACCTTCCGTTTATCTCTAACATCAAAACCTCTTTCATAAGCTTACGTTCGTTAAGCAGTCAGTTCTTTAAACTAATTGTAAGACACTCTTACGGATACGTGAAAAACCGTCTGCCAGAAAGATCATCGTGAGTTCCTTCACAAATCTATCTTTGACATCACGCTCTTTCACGTTTCCTTGAAAGTGATAAATCTCATTTATACATTTCGTAATATCTCGGTAAATCTCAATTTACGTATATATTTGGTTCGGTATATCATTTATCAGTTTCTAATTCTTTATCTCGCAGCAATGCTCAGTTCTCATTTATACCGTTTAAAAGCACATAAACAATTTATATGATTTTGCAAACAGATATTCTTTCCAGTCCATAAAGCAATTAGTAATGTGACAAAGTCCCCATTTGGACCTGATGTCGTATTATGGAAAGGGGCTCCCAGGAAAGATCAGGGTCACCGGGGACCTTATTAGTTCTAATCTTTCCTAGACATAACCTTCTTTCTCATCGTACGCGCAACAGCTCTTACTTTGAGTACTTTATTGCTTCATCACACTCCTCAATTTACTTTACTTATCCGAAGGTTTTCGAAATGCGAAAGAGTTACATTTTGCCATTTCAAACATATTTGAGTAATTTGGTAACGTGATAAAGTCCCCGTTTGGGCCAGCTAATCAGGACACGTAAAAGAGATCAGACGAAAGAGTCCTAAGACACCTCTCATGTCATAACCTTTATCTCTTACAGGTGGAGATTAACAGTTCTTACTTTGGGTACTCTATTGCTTCATCACATTCTTAGATATACTCAAACGCGGTTGAAAGTGTCATAAAATGAAAACTTTAATAAAACATACAGAAAGCTTAAATCACATTTAACTTTCTCAGTCGGTAAAACCGAACCGAGGAAATCTCATTTCATTTCGGTTTTGGACTTAAGCTGCAATTCAAAGAATTAAACCGATATGCGGTATATGCACCTAATTTGCATAAGTTATAACTTTTAGAAAATCAATTAGCGGGAGAGCCCGGTGCTCTGATACCACTGTTGGGTTACGAACAGTTCAAAACCCGTCAATTGGCCTAAGCAGCGGAAAGACCGTAAAACAAAAATTTTACGTCCGACTTAAACCGAGGATTAAGCGGGGTATGTCGAATAAACCACAGAGGGTGTCCACCTCCCGTTTATCCCTAACATCAAAACCCTACTTGATCTCTAAACAGATCTACTCCTTAATTGATTTTCTAAAACTTTAATCTACTTACAAATTAAATAGATTAATATAACATTAATACCTTGATCCAAATTCGAATTGGACCGCAGAAGACTCGGAAGTCCGAATCACAGACGCTCTTCACCTCGGAGTATCAGACGTCTGATACCTCTACCAGATGTCCACTAGGACTACCAGAGACCGGCTTACTTCTTCTGCCAGAAATACCGAAAGCCGCGATATCCCACAAAAACACTATTCACCGAGATATGGACTAAATAAAATATCTTCGTGAATCGCAGTTATCCAAAATATGGAATACCGCTCTAACTCAAAAATACTATTTTCCGAATCCCGTAAACAACCGTATACGAGAAAGAGAGAAAGTATATTTATCGATACGAATCCGAGTTAACGAGTCCGAGTCGATTTTGGTGCTTCTTTCTCTCTCCCCCTACCCCTCTATTTATAGGAAAATGAGGAGGTTACATTTTTACAAATAAACCCTTGGCAAAAGTGAATTTCCAAAAATACCCTTAAGGATAAGCATGATGACATGGAATTTTTTTATTAAAAATTCCTTTATCCAAACATGCCAACCTTAATATATTTTTTTTAATTTTTTTTTATATTTATTTATTTATTTTTAATTAAGATTTTAATTAATTTTTAATTAAGGTTTTAATTTGATAATGACTTTCATCCCAAATTCAAAACCATAATCTATAATTAAAATCTAAATTAAATATATATAAATATACATAAACATATAATTGTTCTCAACAATTATATTTCTCAAGGTTTGGTATTTGTTTGGTTGTGGTATGATTTTATACAACGTATCGTATACGTTTATAAATTCAACCGTTGTTTTTGCTTGTCATCTTATATGACATATATAATTTAATCATATCATATATAATTAATTATAATCATCTTAATATTAATTATAACTATTTATAATTAATCATTAAGATTCTCTGATTTAGCTCCTATGCGGTGTGACCTAATAGGATCTGTGTTATGTTGGTAAATAGAATTAAAACCATTTTAATTTCTATAATCATAGGAGGCATCTGACATCTGCGCTATGACCATCCAATTACACAGACGATGTTGTACTTATGCAATATCACGATCCACTAAACATTTTAGTCGTGTTAATTCTTTCGTCTCACAGTATCAGATTAGTTTCAAGGTAGGTGTGTGTCATTCTTGCAAACTTAATCTTTTCTCGATCTTGAGCAGACTTATCAAATATAATTACTCTTGTAATTATACCGCATGCATATAATCTTACTCTATCAAGGGGCCCAGTGATACTGTTGTTGGAATAATGGCCTAGAGGACCAATTATTGTACTCTTGTTTTTGTCATATGCATTGGATATTTTATCTTGTTCCTTGAGTTATAAATGTATTACTAGATCATTTGTGTTGATAACTTGGAATTGTGAAACTCTTTTAAGTTTTATAACTCTAAATATGTCCCTAGCTAAATCATCAGCAAGGAACACTGCTTGAATATATAAGCTAGTGTGTGGATTGATATGTGATCATGTTTCACAGATCATTGATACGGGGTATCTAATCAATCACACGAATATATGTATGGGATACATGATATTGGACATGACCCGCGTTGACTTGTTATAGGATTTGTGTAAGTCATTAGCATGTCACAAATAATATTGATTCTTTTCATTGAGATAGTTTATAGTCTTGAATAATTTGTGTATATTTGTGCAATTATCAAACGCACTTTTAACCGAGTGTTATAAAGATAGTTTGTCAATATACATAGATTATGTCAAGAGCTGTAAGATTATCACAATGATCATTTGTCCCTTTTACTTCTTGTAAAAGCAATGATATCCCTGGGCCCCTTGATGCAATGGTAATTATCATGCGCACATTTGTGATTATGGGATAATACAAATGGATGATTATGCATTGGAGATCAAGAAAGTGATTTAATTGTCAAGAATGACTTAAACCTAGTCTTGACATTGAACATTGGTTATCATGTGACAAAGGAATTAATATAAAAAGATATAAGGGATCATAATGTCTGTGTTTGATCAGATGTTCATAATGCATTGCTAGATGCCAATTATGAACTTGTGAATATTTATTTATTTACTGCTGATCAAGACATGGATCCTACAGGGTCACACCTTAAGATAGGACTGAAGCATGGAATAAATTAATTATGTGGGACATAATTAAATGGATTTGAATAAGGGTTTGGTTTTGGATCAGAAACAATCAAAATCTGCATTTATGCAGGTTGCCTGCGGGCCGCGTGAGGGTCCTGCTGGCCGCAGGGCACTACCAACGGGGCGCAGGAGGGTCCAGCGGGCCGCTGGGCTGAGAGTGCTTGATTATGTCGGTTTAACTGGACGCAGGCTGTCCCTACGGACCGCAGGAGGGCCCTGCGGACCGCAGGAAGCAAGTCGGTTCAGGTTAAGTCGGTTTCTGACCTTCTGCTATAAATAGAAGGGACCAGGTTGAGGTTTATCATCGATTTCCAGAGATTAGACAGAGATCTAAGACGGTTATTCCCTGGTTAACATCCAAAACCTAACCCTAGATTCATCTCCTCTCTCTCTCATGTGTTGAGAACCCTAAAGAGAGAGAAAACCCTTCCGTTGACGATCTAGCAGTCGTGCTTCGTCTTGTCGGGGTGCGCTCCTTGTAGAGGCTTCACGCTTGGGGAGCTTGCGATCTTTTGCTGTCGGTTGGAGAAAGAGGATCGCGACTACACATCATAAAGGTCGAATCTTTATTGTTCTTTTATGATGATCTTGTGTTTTAAATTGATCTATGCAATTGATCCTTGGGCAAACATGGGTTTTGTGTAAAAATTTTAAAATTCCGCATCTTTACACATGGCAAAACCCTAACAGTGGTATCAGAGCATAGGATTTGCATTTAAGATCTGTTTAGAACTGTTTTATAGATGGGATCTATAAGGAATTGAGTCTTTCGGTCTTTTGAGATCCTAAGAGTTGAATTCTAGATTACTTTGATAAGTTTGAATAAATTAATGGGATTATTTTATTTAGAATGACTTGTTTAAGTATTTCTGGTAGTTAAATACGATTCTAGGGTTAGAATTGGGTATTTAATCTTTTCTGTTTGGGAAACGGAGAAGAAACCAGAAAACCGACTCTGCCTGCGGGCCGCAGGGACCACCTGCGGGTCGCAGGGGCTGCCTGCAGACCGCAGGGTCCTCCAGCGGACCGCAGGGCAGTTATTTTTCCATCTGTTTGGGAAACAGAGGATACCATGGTTGCCTGCGGACCGCAGGGTCCTCCAGCGGACCGCAGGGAAGTTATTTTTGGCCTCTGGTTGGGAACGAGAGTACATAGTAATGTTATTTTTAGAAAAATCATTGTTTTGGGAAAACACAAGGGTTATATGCATAGATTGCATGTGATTACATGAAAGGTGTGCCATTTGTGTGATATGGCGCACCATACTAACTCTATTTTGCAGGGAATTGAGTAGTATGGCAAATGATCAATGCCTTGTGTGTTGTAATTGATTGATATGATTGATGTGTGTAAGCGGCCTAAGGTGCCCCATGATAATTAATCTATTTCATTAATTAATGGCAAATGTTAAAAGCCAATATTTGTGATTTGGGGCTTGCATGCCTATTAGGATAGTCTATGTATTTTATTTATTTCTGAGAGAGTAAGGATTTAGATTTACACATAGATAGGATCCTAGATAGGTGGAGCTTTTACCATGGTGTGCAAGGGCGCTTCAAGACATATCAAGATGCCATACTACTCAATGCTTGATTGATTGCATGGGATGTAATTGATCCCCTGCTTGTTATTGTTTATTTTTATGTTGAGTCCGTAGTTGTGAGTCTTAAAAGTATGGGTGTATGCTTAACCAGACTTGAACCAACTGAACATATTAATAAACAACCGTCCCCTTAAAAACTAGAGCGTAACGCACTTCCTACTCTATCCCTTTCAAACCATTGGCATTAGGTTGATGTGTTCCTACTCAGTAGGCATCTCCTTTTATCCTTTGGGAGTTGGGGTCGTGCGGGGCACATAGAGTGAGGTTTGTCTAGTAGGGTTGTCATGCCGCCGCTGAGCCCTAATGCGTAGTGTCAATTCATACGAGGTATGCTTCTGACACACCGAGAGTCATGTTGCGGGGCACATGATTAGACTGGGAGTCTTACCTAAATAAACCCTTTTCAAGTTTCACGCCGACGCTGGCTTGATTTGGTAAAATATGGATCTCGGCCCTGCTGTACAAGGGACATCACACATGATTGTACAGTAGGTGTGTTCATCTTAAAGTTTGTGAACACTAAAACATATGACAAAGACTAAATCTTTATTTTTTTATGTCTTTTAGATAATGGCTTCTAAAACACACTCCTACCCACTTTCATCTGTCCTGGAACAAAACAAATTGGACGGTACTAATTTCAACGATTGGTATCGTAATCTGAAAATTGTCCTAAAACACCAAAAGAAAGAGCATGTTCTGTATGCTCCTTTACCTGACCCACCTGCTGCTAACGCTTCACGCGCTGAAAAGAATGAATATGATCAACTTAGAGATGACTCGAATGAAGTGAGCTGTCTCATGCTCGTGTCCATGACACCCGACCTGCAGCGTCGGTTGGAAGATTGGACAGCTTATGAGATGATACAAGAGCTCAAGGGCATGTATCAAGAGCCAGCCCGTGTTGAGAAACATCGTGTGGCAATGGAGCTCTTTGAGTGCAGGATGGCTGAGGGGGCCTCAGTTCGTCCACATGTCCAAAAGATGATCAGTCTGGTAGAGCAGCTTGGGAAGCTGAACTACAAGATAGACCTAGAGATGGCCACAGACATGATCCTTCATTCTCTGCCTCCCAGCTATAGTATGTTCAAGATGAACTACAACATGGCGGGAGAACTAAAGCCGTTGAATGAGTTGCACTCCATGCTCTCCACGGCTGAGTCGTCCATCAGGAAGGCTCCTGAGGTCATGGCGGTGAACAAAGCTGGCAAGAAGGTTGGTAAGAAGGGCAAGAAGAAAAAGAAGGCTAAGACCGGAGGCAAAGGGAGCGCTCAAGCTGGGAGCAAGAGCACACCTAAGCCAGTGAAGCTTTCCACACCTACCGCGGACACGGTTTGCTTCCACTGTAATGGCAAGGGTCATTTCAAGCGGGAGTGTCCGAAGTTCCTTGAGGAACAGAAGACTGCCAGGGTGGCATCTTCAGGTATTAATGTTGTTGAAATAAACTTTGCTATTTCCTCTTCTAGTTCCTGGATCGTGGATTCAGGAGCAGGCGCTCATATTTGTTCAAATATGAAGGTGCTCAAAAGAATTAGGAGACTTGCAAAGGGTGAAATGCAACTCAAGTTTGGCAATGGCGCGCTTGTTGCGGCTGTAGCTGTAGGAGACTTGGAGTTGATTTTACCATCTTGGCTAATAATAGAACTTTTTAGTGTTTATTATGTTCCTTGTGCTAGCAAAAACATTATATCTGTGTCTTGTTTAGATTCTCATGGTTTTGAGTTTGCTTTTAAGAACAGATGTTGCACCATTAGTAGTAATGGTTTATATTATGCTAGCGCTTCCTTTGTGAATGGTTTGTATGTGATAGACCAAGGAACGCCCATCAACAACATAAATACTAAACGACTCAAAATAAGTGATAATAACTCATGTTTTTTGTGGCATTGTCGCTTGGGTCATATAAACGAGAAACGCATCAAGAAGCTCCAAGATGATGGACTTCTAGGTCAATTTGACTGGGAGTCAATGGACCGATGCGAGTCATGTTTACTTGGGAAGATGACCAAAGCACCTTTCAATAAGTACAATGAAAGGGCCACTGAACTCTTAGCACTTGTTCATACTGATGTATGTGGTCCTTTTGGGACTAGTGCAAGAGGCGGGTATTCGTACTTCATTACATTTACTGATGATTACAGTAGATATGGCTATGTCTTTCTGATGAGACATAAGTCGGAATCCTTGGAGAAATTTAAGGAGTTCCAAAGTGAAGTCGAAAATCAACTTGAGAAGAAGATTAAAGCACTACGATCGGATCGTGGTGGCGAATACCTGAGCAATGAGTTTAAAGATCACCTTAAGCAGTGTGGGATCATTCCACAGTTGACTCCACCTGGAACACCACAATGGAATGGTGTGTCCGAGCGGAGGAACCGTACATTGTTAGACATGGTACGGTCCATGATGAGTCGTGCGGAACTACCTTTGTCCTTTTGGGGGTATGCTCTAGAAACTGCTGCTTTTACCCTTAACAGGGTACCCACCAAAACAGTAGACAAGACTCCATATGAGATGTGGACAGGGAGGGTCCCTAACTTGTCGTTTCTCAAGATTTGGGGTTGCGAGGTCTTTGTTAAGCGATTAACATCTGACAAGCTTGATCCTAAATCTGATAAATGCTTCTTTATAGGTTACCCAAGGGAAACCAAGGGTTATCACTTCTATCATAAGTCGGACAACAAAGTATTTGTTGCACGACATGGTACTTTCTTGGAGGAAGAGTTCCTTTCCAAAGAAAGTAGTGGGAGCAAGGTAACACTCGAAGAAATTCGAGACCCACTACCTGATGCTTCGGGTCAAACTGAAGCTGAACACGTTCCAAGCGGGGCTGAGGAACAAGTTCAGCAGGTACCAAATGTTAGAAGATCGGGGAGAGTGGTCCGACTACCTGAGAGGTATTTGGGATTCCACGAGATATTACATGTTGATGATATCGAACCCTTGACCTACAATGATGCAATGTCAAGAGATGACTCCGATAAATGGCTGGGAGCCATGAAATCCGAATTGCAATCCATGGAAGATAACCATGTGTGGGACCTGGTTGATCTGCCTGATGGGGTAAAACCTGTCAAGAACAAATGGGTCTTTAAGAGAAAGACCGACATGGATGGCAACTTGACTGTGTATAAAGCACGGTTGGTAGCGAAAGGTTTCACACAAATCGAGGGGATCGATTATGATGAGACTTTCTCACCTGTTGCCAAATTTCAATCAATTCGGATCCTTCTAGCTATTGCTGCATTTCATGACTATGAGATATGGCAGATGGATGTCAAAACCGCATTCTTGAACGGGGTTCTTGATGAGGACGTGTACATGGTACAGCCCGACGGTTTTGCCGATCCAAGACAGGCTGAGAAGGTGTGCAAGCTTAAGAAGTCCATTTATGGACTTAAGCAAGCATCTCGGAGTTGGAACATAAGGTTTGATGATGAGATCAAGAAATTGGACTTCGTCAGAAATCCAAAAGAACCTTGTGTTTACAAGAAATTGAGTGGGAGCACTATTGTATTTCTGGTGTTGTATGTGGATGACATTCTGCTAATAGGAAATGATGTTCCTATGCTTGAGTCTGTTAAATCATCGTTGAGCAGGGTGTTCTCGATGAAAGACCTGGGTGAGGCTACCTATATTCTAGGTATCCAGATCTATCGAGATAGATCGAAGAGACTCATAGGTTTGAGTCAAAGTACATACATAGGGAAAGTGTTGGAGAGGTTCAACATGCAAGATTCCAAGAGAGGATTCTTACCTATGTCGCATGGCATATCTCTTAGCGAATCTCAGTGTCCGAAAACACGTGAGCAAAGAGATAGAATGAGTGGGATTCCGTATGCTTCGGCCATAGGATCCATCATGTATGCCATGTTATGTACTCGCCCAGATGTGTCGTATGCATTGAGCATGACTAGCAGATTTCAGAAAGATCCCGGGGAGGATCATTGGACAGCTGTTAAGAATATCCTTAAGTACTTGAGAAGAACTAAGGATCTGATCTTAGTCTATGGTGGTGAGGAGCATCTCGCAGTTACAGGGTACTGTGATGCTAGCTTCCAGACCGACCGTGATGACTCGAGGTCACAGACAGGGTATATTTACTCACTTAATGGTGGAGCTATCTGTTGGAAGAGTTCCAAGCAGAGCAGCACTGCTGATTCCACCGTTGAGGCTGAGTATATGGCTGCTTGCGAGGCAGGCAAAATGGGAGTGTGGATAAGAGAGTTCATTGATGAACTTGGTGTGGTTCCCAGCATTGTAGAGCCGGTGGAGCTCTATTGCGATAACACGGGAGCAATTGCTAACGCAAAGGATCATAGGTCCAGCAAGAGGACTATGCACATCAAGCGCAAGTATCACTTGATTCGTGAGCTTGTTGAACAGGGAGACATAAAAATGTGTAAAGTAGGCACGGACAGTAACACAGCTGATCCACTAACAAAACCACTTCCCTTAGTCAAACATGAGAGGCATGTTCGAGCTATGGGAATACGGGTCATGAGAGATTGGCTTCTATGACTGTAAGGGATAGAGTTTGGATATGGGATATCTGATTGGCTCTAGTCCAAGTGGGAGATTGTTGGAATAATGGCCTAGAGGACCAATTATTGTACTCTTGTTTTTGTCATATGCATTGGATATTTTATCTTGTTCCTTGAGTTATAAATGTATTACTAGATCATTTGTGTTGATAACTTGGAATTGTGAAACTCTTTTAAGTTTTATAACTCTAAATATGTCCCTAGCTAAATCATCAGCAAGGAACACTGCTTGAATATATAAGCTAGTGTGTGGATTGATATGTGATCATGTTTCACAGATCATTGATACGGGGTATCTAATCAATCACACGAATATATGTATGGGATACATGATATTGGACATGACCCGCGTTGACTTGCTATAGGATTTGTGTAAGTCATTAGCATGTCACAAATAATATTGATTCTTTTCATTGAGATAGTTTATAGTCTTGAATAATTTGTGTATATTTGTGCAATTATCAAACGCACTTTTAACCGAGTGTTATAAAGATAGTTTGTCAATATACATAGATTATGTCAAGAGCTGTAAGATTATCACAATGATCATTTGTCCCTTTTACTTCTTGTAAAAGCAATGATATCCCTGGGCCCCTTGATGCAATGGTAATTATCATGCGCACATTTGTGATTATGGGATAATACAAATGGATGATTATGCATTGGAGATCAAGAAAGTGATTTAATTGTCAAGAATGACTTAAACCTAGTCTTGACATTGAACATTGGTTATCATGTGACAAAGGAATTAATATAAAAAGATATAAGGGATCATAATGTCTGTGTTTGATCAGATGTTCATAATGCATTGCTAGATGCCAATTATGAACTTGTGAATATTTATTTATTTACTGCTGATCAAGACATGGATCCTACAGGGTCACACCTTAAGATAGGACTGAAGCATGGAATAAATTAATTATGTGGGACATAATTAAATGGATTTGAATAAGGGTTTGGTTTTGGATCAGAAACAATCAAAATCTGCATTTATGCAGGTTGCCTGCGGGCCGCGTGAGGGTCCTGCTGGCCGCAGGGCACTACCAACGGGGCGCAGGAGGGTCCAGCGGGCCGCTGGGCTGAGAGTGCTTGATTATGTCGGTTTAACTGGACGCAGGCTGTCCCTACGGACCGCAGGAGGGCCCTGCGGACCGCAGGAAGCAAGTCGGTTCAGGTTAAGTCGGTTTCTGACCTTCTGCTATAAATAGAAGGGACCAGGTTGAGGTTTATCATCGATTTCCAGAGATTAGACAGAGATCTAAGACGGTTATTCCCTGGTTAACATCCAAAACCTAACCCTAGATTCATCTCCTCTCTCTCTCATGTGTTGAGAACCCTAAAGAGAGAGAAAACCCTTCCGTTGACGATCTAGCAGTCGTGCTTCGTCTTGTCGGGGTGCGCTCCTTGTAGAGGCTTCACGCTTGGGGAGCTTGCGATCTTTTGCTGTCGGTTGGAGAAAGAGGATCGCGACTACACATCATAAAGGTCGAATCTTTATTGTTCTTTTATGATGATCTTGTGTTTTAAATTGATCTATGCAATTGATCCTTGGGCAAACATGGGTTTTGTGTAAAAATTTTAAAATTCCGCATCTTTACACATGGCAAAACCCTAACAACTGTAACTCGTATCAAGACACGAGGGACAATAGTACTTTCAGTAAACCATCACTACCTCAACTAAGCTATGTATACCGAAAAGTTACCGTTATGACTACGTTTTACCGACAGCGTTAGATAACAATCACACATACACATCTCTTAGTAGGAAAGATGAATACCTCATACTTTAGAAATTAACACTGAATGAAAAACATTAATGACACGTACACAATTCCATTTAATGTTTCATTCGAGGTCTGTCAAATACCATGTTCTTCTAACATGCATTTATATGATTAAAACGACATCTCATGTCTATGGTTTGTAAAACTTAACCATCTTTTAATCCACATTCTAACTTTGTAACGGTAAATTAGTGTTCCTGCTAATTACCTTGGTTAGAGACTTTTAAGAGTATATATCATTTGTATTATGAAGTTTCACAATTCCAGTTATTGACTCAAGTCAGATAAATGAATGATTCATAAATTCAATAATACTCAAGGTAACAAAATGACAGTTTATTAATCACTCAATTCATGAATAAAGCTTTATGATAATTTATCGTATTATTGACTTCTAGATTATTACAAACTAAAAGTTATAATAGAATATATATATATATATACACATGAGGAGAAATATAATACCTCCATTTTTATGTGCCTCCAAAATCAACACCATTCATCATGCACACCTTTTTATGCAACTAAATCTAGATCATTCATTGATTTTAATGAATGGTGTAGATTTGGAGGCATCATAGAGGCACACAAAAATGGAGGCATTATATCTCCCATCTTCATATACTAATATGAAGATTTAAAAGTAAAACTCTCTAACAACACTACGAGCCATCAAGTGATGAACTCGTTTGGTAGACATCAGCCGAATATCCTTGAAGACACCCCGACAAAGAAATCCCATGGGCACAACCGACACCATACGTAATATGTCCCGACAGGATGCCCTCAGACCAAATCCAGCTGGTGATCACCGACGCGTCACTCAACACTCCCGATGAATATATATAATATTTACATACATATCTACCTAATACATAATTATCTATACGATATGTATATCATATCTCACATGCAAATATGAATGCAATGACATGAATGAAGGTTGGTCTTGTCAATTGGTAGTATTTATCACATGCTAGATGACACGTCAAGCCCTATGGTCCTTTATCAAGTTCAGGTGAGTTTGATACCACAGTTCAGTTAAAAGCAAAATAAAGGTTTGTTGAGTCCGGTCCTATACAAAGAAAAAAAGATATAAACTTCAGAAACTCGCACCTGATAAAATCGGAGAAGATTGCTTAGTCGACTATGTTCTAGGGGTAGCTCCGCTAACGTCAGCGCCTATGTCAGCGTCGATAGCTTCGGGAACAGTCTCGTCACCCGCGAGTGGATACGAGTCAATTAAGTCTCTAATTGTTACATTTAGGGTTTAGGTTATATAAGTTTTCAAGTTGTATTGATATCTTATGGTAACAAAATGTAAACTAAGTTACACGTTCACACGTTTCAATTTTGATACTTTTATTTTGGCAAATCTTGTTTATGTACATAGGATATTTATCAAATCTTGGCAGCATCTCTACTGCATAATGAGTGCGGGGATTCTAACTTACAGTTCAAGTAGTTTCCCATTGTGTTATTCACTTTTATTTATTTTGTGTTAGTCTTTTAACTATGTTTCTTGTTAAGTTTAAGGTGATCAAGGCATCAAGACATTATAAGAACAAGCAACAAATAGAACACGTCAAGAAGCAAGCATGTTACAAAATTAATTATTTTTTTGTTGGACTTTTAATTATTAAACTAAAAAAAAGAAGAAGAAAAATAGTATTCTAGGGTGATAACTAATAGATACGTATTTTTATTTATTTATGTGCTTATGGATAAATTGATTAGTATATGTAATTATATTTATATAATCACTTAGTCATATTTCAGTGGATGTGTGGGTGTTGCGTATATTTTATTTAATATGATATAGAGAAATTGATCAATATATGTAATTATATTTATATAATTACTTAGTCAAAGTTCGTGTTTGCGATGTCTTGTAGTTATTCTACTTATAATTGTTGTACTAAGCAATGTCTCAATTTGTCGATTTGCAAAATCAAAATCATTTAAACTAACCATTTGATTTTGAGTGTCTTCATTAGATTTGAATTTAGAGAACAAAGAACTCAAGATGCAACATTGAATTCCAAGAAAGCATCAAGGGATGAAGATATGAAGCCTAATATCTATTAGATACAAGGATGAAGATTAAAGAGCGTCAATGGATGAAGATATGAGGTTTAATCTCCATTAAGTGCTATAAATAAACATGTCAAAATATTTTAAATCAAAGAGTTGAGCTAAAACAACAAGAATTGGACTTTTGGCACTCATAAAGTTGCTTAACGTTTTACAATGTTACACAACGTTATGAGCAGGTTGTAAAACGTTGTCCAACGTTGTCCAACGTTATACAACGTAGTGCAGCCAATACTGTCATGTTAAGTGATCATAACGTTGTACAACTTAGCACAGCAACATTGTACAATGTTATACTTCATTATGTAACGTTATAGAGAATAAGGACAAAATAAAACGGTAAGATTTCAAAATCCTAACAGACTGGCTACAGCACACAATGTTGTATAACGTTGCAGAACGTTAAGTAACGTTTTAACACAAAAAGTCCAAAAAATGAGGATTTTACAGCACATATAAAAGGGAAACATTCCATCTTCATTATTATCAGATTTAACATTGTAAAAATACCTTTCTCTCTTAGCCACCATTGTTGCATCAAGCTAAAACTTTCAAAACCATTTCCAAAGCTCAACTTCTTGATCCAAAGTATTCAAATCAATCTAGAGAGGGTTAAGAGATTATTGTTGCATTGGTTATTTGGCATTGTCTCTCATCCTTAGTGTGTAAGAGGGCAAGGTTCAACTTTGTATTGCAACTTTATTTACTGGAGCGGATCGGGCTTTTTACCGCAAGAAGCGGGGGCGCCGGGGACCCGAAGACGTAGGCGAAGCCATTAGTGCAAGCCGAACTCCGTCAACACGCGATTGAGCTATCTCCTTACCATTACTCTCTTTTAATTTATTAATTTCTAATTTCTTGGGTGAATTGTGCTTGAATTGTTTAATTTGGGATTAGTGAATTGTTGTTTAAATTGGCCAATTGGAAAATCGATTGAATTGCTAATTATAACTATTTGAGTTAAGCCACATTGATATACACACTTCTCCAATTCATTGTTGGTTATTTGCATTTGAGAAGTGTTTCAATTGAATTGATGAAAGTTGCAATTAGGACCTCGTAAGTTTAATCAAGCCGAAAATTAGCCATAACCTAGGCCGCCTAAGTTTAAAATAATGTGATACTTAATTAATGTGTTAATACATTTATTTAATCCTATCATACATAATACAATTATTTTATTTGTCATTATTAAATAATGGTGTTTAGTACTATTTTCAATACTTATTTATATATAGAGATTGATATAATCAATTTCGTTAATCACTTTATTAATTGTCAATTCTACATATTTAGTCATATACAAGTTTGTTTGATTAATCATTCTATCTAATTCCTAAATATAAATGCGTTCGTATAATAGTGTGTATAAGTGATACATATAGATATAAAATAGATAGGAAAATATAATGAAGTAAAGAAAATAAAAGAAACTCAATAATCTCAAATAAATACATGTTGGTTACTTTTAATTGTGTTTTTTTATTAATGTTTGTTAGGCTCAGAGAATTTCAAGACTTTTACGTGACAATGTATATGTTCTCGGTAGTATCTTTTCGAGTTTTGCTCGGATACCTCTCTCCATCATCGCCTATTTTTAATTAGAGTCTAAGCGAGTACCTAATCATTCTTATTGTCTCCGCTTATTTAATTATCCGTTTATTGGGTCAATTTAATTTAGGATCTATTTATAACTATTGGGTCGGGCCTTCTTTATTTTATTATTATCCAACTTAGCCCACGTGTCACAGGCTCAAATCCAATAATTATAATTTATATTTTATCAAGTCCAAATTAGGCCCATTACACCATTTAAATTCAGCAAGGCCCAATAGAGCATATAATTATTTATTTCAAGCCCAATAAGACCCAACAAGGTATTTTATTTGTAAATAATTATTAGGGTTCAGAAACGGCCTAAAGCCCAACGAACCTCACTGGACTGGGCCCAGTCATCACCTTTGGGCCCATCTCTCTCGTAACACAGCATACCTAGCGCAAGAACCAACACTACACTGGTGCTGGTATAATAGTGCAGTGTCATGCCAGTAACCATAGGGTTGGTAAATGGCAGAAGACCAGACACAACCCAAACGCCACGCAGGCACTAGTAAAATACAAAATGAGCCAACAATTCAGAACAATGCAAGGACAAGGTGCCAGTATCAGTAACTAGAGAACAATTCACAAGAAGTCACAACACCTAGTAACCCCTATGCACAATCAGATAATTTTCAAACATTTCAGATCAAATAGATAAAACAATTCCACTTATTTAATCGTTCAGTTCGCTAGCATCAGCAAAGCAAGGACCCATCCAAATAAAGTTCAGATCATCCCAAAAAAGTAAAAGAATGGCATCGAATAAAACATTTCACTCCTCACAAAACAAAACATAAAGGAAAGCAAGTAGATAACACACACAACAAAGACGAAATTGGCGATCTGGATTTTAGGTTTACCAGTAAGACTTTGGAGTCGGTTGAAAGAGAGATGGAAAAAGGTTCAAAGGATCACCACCACTTCACCGGCCTCCTCCCTTCCTCCTTCACTTCCCCTTTAGTTCATCTCCAATTTCAGACGGGATTTTTTTAAGTAAATAATTCAAAGCCAGAGTTTAAGTCTCAACACATGAGAACCAAAACCCAAAGAGGGGATTAGGAGAGTTCAGTGGAGCTTTATGGCCAAGGAAGGGCAAGCCAGGCGAGTGGATGCATGGACGACGATTGGATGAGAGCTTTCCATCTGTCAGACGGTTCGAATCACAATAGTGCACAAGGTAAACGACAATTTCAACGACGAGTAGTTTTAGGGTGCTTGAGTGCTAGAGAGTTTACAGAGAGTGTGTAAAACCCACCATTTTTAACAATTATAATAGTAAATAATTATCATGTTAATCATAAAATTTATCATTAATTAAAATATTAACTCTAATCTAGCATAAGAAAAATGCCAAAATTTAAATCTTTTCTTTTATTTGTACCTTACAAAATTTTTGAACAATATATATATATATAGAGCATGGCTAAAATAATATGCATAGTACACCACATAACGTACTATGCGTCCATTTGTATTTAATTTGGTCATTAAATTGATATTTAAGTTGCTCAATAAATTCTTCATATCAAAATCTTGTAGGAAATAAAATTTCGTGATTTTTAGAGCTTTCTTGCTATTTTTTAAATATTTTTAAAAATCAGCCCAGAAATGGCACTTTTGTAGTATTAGATCTGGACTGTTTTTAAAAAATATTTAAAAAATAGCTAGAAAGCTCT
Source organism: Eleocharis quinqueflora (assembly GCA_964058865.1). Taxonomy (NCBI): domain Eukaryota; kingdom Viridiplantae; phylum Streptophyta; class Magnoliopsida; order Poales; family Cyperaceae; genus Eleocharis; species Eleocharis quinqueflora. The sequence continues at coordinate 201,348 of CAXKVX010000969.1, read as the reverse complement.
AAAAATCACGAAATTTTATTTCCTACAATATTTTCATATGAAGAATTTATTGAGCAACTTAAATCTCAATTTAATGACCTATATCTATATGCATAGTATAAAATTGGGTGTACTATGCATATTATTTTAGCCATGCTCATATATATATATATATATAAAGGGATATTTATTTAACATAGCCCGTATTTAAAGAAGTAAATTTAAAAATAACATAACGTACATATAAACTAAAATAAAAAAATAATTGAACAATAGACAGAATAAGATACAAGCTAGTTTAATAATGTTAAAATTTAGAAAGTATATGATGAGATGAACGAATCTATTAACATCGTGTACATATTTAAAATTTCAAAACAAATAAATAAGTATGTATAACTAGATGCTAGTTCAAACTTTATCCTTATTTAAATACAATGAACGTATGGTCTTATGAACAAGTTACAAATTTAATTAGAAAATTTCCAAGAATTTTATTATATAATTATCACCTAATTAAATCAGTTTTTAAGTCAACTAATTAACTATAACTAAATTACACAATTCTTTAGAATATGTGTAACGAGTCGTGCAACCCGTCTCAAGGTTGATTCAATTAACAAACGTGACCAGGCGCACCATCGTGGCCTCAATAGACCCGAAAATATCATTTATAAACCCTTAGAATACCTTAGAAATTCATGCTGCAATCTTATGACTCATTGGGTCAAGAATTAGTCTTGCAGCTAGTTGACACACAAATGGTCACACGTGTGATGCTGCAAAAGCAAGCGACACTGCATTTTTAGTACCCTAACTTGATCACGTGAGTCTAAAGACCCTGAAACGTGTCGTGGCCGGTTCGGACGGGTCACATCACACAAGGAAACGGTCAATCACACGAGACTACACAAGGAAATTTGTGCAAAGAATCCCAATCGACAGCCCTGAAGAACCGCCTTGGAGTCTTCGCACTACCTTGAATCCTCTACGACGGAATTCAATATATGGTTATAAAACGGGTTAAGGTATTTTGTGTAACGGGTCGAATCATTAACTGCCACAAGGATGAAGCGACAGAGAATCTGATCTACCCTTGAAATCTGTTGGGTTCACGCTTTCCCAGACGTCCTTTTTACTTTCCCCATGCAACCTTCTCTCTTCATTCCCTTATTTCTCCTGTCACTTCCCATTTGCCTCTCATTAAATGCTCATTTAAGAGCCGACCCTCATCTCTTCCCTCTCTCTCGGTCACACTCTCCCTCTCTCTTCTCGATCTATCTGTCTCACTCTCTCTCGATCCCGTCGCTTCCCATCCCCGTCACCTCATTTCTTTTCTTCCCTTTCTGCCTTTCTGCCTTTCCATCTCTCTCTGTACCCTCAGTCCCGGACTCCCGGGACTCTCCTTTATCCCTCTCCCACACCTAAAAGTCTTCCCTTCTCTCCTTATTTCACTCCTCGGCTCACAGTCATAAGTTGTTGCTCTCGGTTACCTTCTAGCTATTGTGCCGTCCCATCTACCTTGACTTCGTACACACCGGACTATTCACCATTGATGGTGAAGCCATCATGACCCCCCAGGCACTCACGGGAGACACGCACCAGTGAGCCGCCTTACGCACTATAACCCACTTCTCCTCCTCTCTATTTATATCCCTAAAATCTGCCTCGGTCTCTCTCTGTTAGGACAACTGCTCATGCGTTGAGATTTTATCCACGGTTTAAAGGTTTCATTGATAACTTTTCGGTAAACTCCAGGAAACAGAGAAGAGAAGAGGCCGAGGAGGAGGAGGAGGCTACCCCCCCCCCCCCAACACACACACACACTCGACTAAAACGTGCTCTGTGTCTCTTTACTGGGTAAACAAACCAGACCCCTGAATACCCATGATTCTCTTATTGCATTCTGTAATTGATTTCTTCTGCTGTTCTTTGATGTGTGTCACTGGTGTTGAGTTGTTATGGTCTAGTTATTTTTCTGACACCTTGAACTGTTATCTGAACCCTGGCTTGAATCAATTAAAGGCCAGAGGTGTACAAAGCTTGATTTGCTTGTGTTGTTTATGCTGCGTTACGACTTACGAGTTACGACCTTGTGGTCTCCCTGCAACCTGTCTGGTTTTGGGTTTTTCCAGTGTCAGTATCTGCTGACCTATGTACTGGATTTTCTGTTATATGCATGAGAAAACTTCTGGGCCCAGAAGTGATGACTGGGCCCAAGTAAGTAACCCTGACGGGCTTTGAAATTATTAACCAATAATATGAATGTTTTTTATAATAGACAGAAATGGGCTTTGGGCCCTTAATGGCCCAATGATCCCTGCTGGACACTTATTGGACTTGGAATAAATTAATTATAGGGTTTTGGGCTTTTGTTGGATTTAAATGGTTTAATGGGCCTTTAAGGCCCATTGGACCCTTGTTGGATGAAAATAACAAAGGGTAAATAGGCTTATGACCCATTGAGCCTTTGGACCTTGCTGAATAAAAATAATAAGAACATAATATTATAACTTTAAATTCTTTTTAGGCTTGGGCCCTACTTGGGTCGAGATTGTTATATAAATAAGTGCTACAAAATGTTGGCCCGGCCCACTTTGAATCTAACAGTTGTAATAAACTCGAATAAAAAGATCGAGAAGGGTATAAATTGGGAAATGACGATTATAAGCCTGTGCGGTGAGAGCTACGGCGATGACGTATGAGTTTCGGGCTTTCGATCCCACTCAAGATTAACACAACAATAATAAATTAAAAATAACCAACTTGTGTTTCTTACTATATAGTAGGATAGTGGTGTAGGTACGACATCGTATCTAACATAATGACATTGACTTACAATTATAAGTGACGATTAAATTAATTAAATATTTATAACAACATTATTTACTAATTGTAAAACAAGTTAAATATGACATATATAAATATATATAGAGGTGGATTACGGTGAGTTGCGTTCTACCATGTAATATTTGCGTCGAGTTCGGGAATTGTCAGATCACGTCAACGATCGTGCTGAACAGATTAGCGAGTTTTTGTTTTTCGTCTCCTCCATTTCAAATAATGTCGCTTCTCTTAAGCCATTCTTTCTTCGTCGTCGCCAGGTGAATTGTAGGGTTGTCCATAGCTGACTTCGCTGTCACCAGGTGAATTTTAAGGTTTTCCTTTCTCTCTTAACTTAAGACTTTCTTTCTTCGTCATTGCCAGGTAAAATTAATATCGATTGTTTAATTTTTAGGGTTTTCGATCGCTGACTTCCTCTCGTGCTTTTAACATTGCCCTTAACTTAGTTTCTCTATGTTCTTGCTTATTCATAGATACTTAGTAAAATATGCAAAAAATACCACTTCTGTCTTATTTTGTAACAAACAGTGCCTCAACAAACAAATCAAATATTTGGCATCTCCTATTCTTAATTGTCATTTCACATACATGTACCTGAGCTTCCTTTTCGTTCCCTATTGTTCTCATTTCTTTTTTGTTCAAATAAAAAGGAGGCAACTATAATTTTGAAGTCCCTGCTCAAAGCTTGGTTCTTATAACCCTGACTAGTGTTCGCCTTTTAATCAAAGCTCACCTTCAATTCATGCTTCTTTCATTTTGAATAGTGTGGAATGGAGAAGGGAGTGCTGGCTTGAACTCGTTGCTCGTTATCTTCATTATTCACCGGTAAAATTCAATACACAATCAAGTCATTTAATTTCAATTTTGCTTGCTGATTTCTGTAATTTGGTCATTGATTTGTGCAATTTGACGATTCAAATAGGAAATTAGTTTTTGTCAGTAAATAGATTATGCTGGCTAGCTGATTTGTGCAATTTGGATGGTTGTCTTGTGACATTGATTTGGCGAAACTCTATTTAATTGTTCATTGTGCAATCTGGAATTTGGTCATTAATTTCTAGAATCTGGAAATTAGAAATTTGCTTTGGCAAGCTGTCCTATTTGATACAAGTAACCAAGCTGGACTTGATTGTTAAATCGAACATGATTAGATATATTTGATCTGTAATCTGGATATTAGTAATTTTGATTTTTGCAAGAGATGTCAATTTCCCCGCGAGTTGAAGCATGCCACAACTCCGAATAATTGTACCCTTGCATTGTGACTGAATGTTTTTAGTTTCTGAATGTTATTTCGATTTATGATCAGTTTATGTTTTTTCTCCCCTGTGTAGATCTGTAATATGTAGATGTGATTGATTATTTTTAAACTACTTTTGGAATGCAATGACTAGTTATTGTTATGCTCACTTGTATTATTATGTATGCAAAGACAGTTTACAGACGTACCTGCGAGTTCATTAGATGAGCCCTTTTTATCTAGACGATAAAATTTAATCTCAACAGAGGTTGAGATCATAGACTGATATTACTACAAAAGTTCCACCATATAGGATGTAAATATATACATGGATACAAATAATGCACGGATGCCTCCTAGGTAGTTCAGATACAAAATCTAAACCTTCCAACAAGAACAATGAAGATGCCTTAAAAACATAATTTCAGTGCTTTTACCAACCTATAATTCCATTCTAAAAACATAATATTATTACAGACGTGTAATTACGAAGCTATAATATCATTCCATAAAATTAATGAGCTGGTACTTCAACACACTCTGCAGATCTCGCCACGAAACTAATGAGTGTTAATTGGTAACGTGGTTGAACTGAATATATACTAAAATAAAATACAGAGATATCGCTAGATAGCACAGAGATATTAGTTTGTTCTCTTTTCTTCGTGATTGACACATAGAAATAAATTTTTTTCTTAATATACTAGGATGAGGTTGAAACTGATAAGAGATCAAATAAAAGTAAAGTCAATGAAAATGTTTCGAGTAAGTTTGGAACCAGTCTTCAGCTTTTTGAAAGTCGAAATCAATTCTTTCATAGAAATCATGTAAAGTGATTGAATTAAAACTGTAGTCATATAGATTGTTGGTCAAATATATGCAAGGGATTCAAATTTCAAATATATAAAACATAAAAAATCGATCCAATTAGAAAAAATGTCAGAACCAAGTGAAAACTGGTGATATGGAGTTGTCCTGTGATGCAAATAAGATAAAACAAACTTTTTGAAATCAAATCAAGGCTAAAACTCATTTGAATTGGATCAGGTAATGCTTGAAAATATAGAGGAAAGTTTCAATTTAAGAGTGACGAATGAAGAAGCCCCAAGATGGTGTCATTGGTTGCTGTGTATTCCCCCTCATTGGTCCCACTTCCTCCGGTCATCATAGATGCCAATACCATATCAAACATGATCCTCTGGTGTCTAAGATGATCAAGTGCCCTTCTTGTCAGAAATCCAGACTACCAATCGCCCAAATTGAAGGCACCATCACCATGGCCTAATCTGCTGCCCACAATGATTAGTGCATTACTATGTGCATGGCTGAATTTGATTTATTTTAGTCAGAGATTCAGCTCAACCACTTTACCAATTAAAGCTTCTAAGCGTGTCACTAGTTTTTGTGGCAAGGTCTATAGTATACAAGTATCAGCTGAACCACAAACGAAGAAGAATGACATTGGATATAAGCAATAATGTGACTTTTCTATGGGGATATTGGATATTTTGGTGTTTTCATGGGTAAATTGGTTATTTTGAAAGTTTAGATAGGTACACCAGTAATTCTCCCTTCATTAATTTTAATGTTTCACCAAAATGAGCCCCAAATCAGTTAGAACTGATGAGTATACCATACCATACTAGTATGCATACCATACAATACCAGTATGCATACCCACCATAATAAGCCCCAGGCTAATTTCCACTCAAGCTTTTCTATCCAAGATTGACCTTGCGCATACCATACCACTATGCATATTTTAGAACAGGTTAATCAAATATCTCCTTCAACAAAAAAATGATGGCCGGAGCAAGATTGAAAGACAAAATATTAAGCATTGCTGAACACTAATTTGTTAATCATATATATATAGTATCGCTGAATAATAATTTTTTAATCATATATGGCGCTAGAATGGACAACCATATATATATATCCCTGAACACTACTTTCTTATACAAAAAAAAACCCTACCTTTATGGTGCTAGAATGGACAATTGCTACAGGAATGATGGAGCAAGATCTCTAGAGGTTTAGTGGAGCAATATCGTATGGACTAGAATGGAATGAAATTGAATCGCTAGAGAATCGCATGAGAGGCAAACAAGGCTGGAGAAAATAGAGGGAATTTGATCAGGCGCGAAATTGAAAGGAGATGAAAGAAAGCCTTACTGGAGAAAGAAATGGAGGCGATCAGGGCTGTGTTTTTTGGGCTGATGAGAGTTTTGATCGCGTCTCGATCGAACGGTTCTCCAACTCGACGCACAGCGAAAATAATAGAACGCAACGTAGCGTAATTCACCTCAATATATATATATATATATATATATATATATATATATATATATATATAGGCTTGGGTGCTCCATGGAGCACCAAACTCCTAATGCTCCACACCGTATCTCCAATTTAAAAATTTCAACGACCGATCCGAACCGTTGAACATGATCTACATATTGAAATCTACTTGGAGATTGAATTTTACATTTTTTTTTAATTTTTTTGCTATTTTTTAGAGAGGTAGGAAAATTGCAATTTTTGTTGGTCCAGAAACCGTTTGATTAGCAACTTTTCTACCTCTTTAAAAAAATAGCAAAAAATTTCAAAAGAAATGTAAAATTCAATCACCAAGTAGATTTCAATATGTAGATCATGTTCAACGGTTCGGATCGGTCGTTGAAATTTACAAATTGGATATTACGAAGGTGGAGCACGAGCGATTTGGTGCTCCATGGAGCACCCTAGCCTTTCTCTCTCTCTCTCTCTCTCTCTCTCTCTCTATATATATATATATATATATATATATATATATATATATATTAACAAATTATCACACATCACCAACCTAATTAGACTAAGTAAGATAAGGCGGCAGAAGATTGATAAATCCTAACGTTAATTAGAAAGTTTAGTAAACTGATATTCGGCCGCAGAAGATAAGGCGGCTCTGGACTATGTGGGCGTTGATATTGTCGATGACATTGCAGAGGTCCCCTGAGTAAACGCTTAGATATCAACGCCGTACTTCTTTAACATGTGTGGATTCTTGGGGATTATATTTCTTTCTCTCTTAATTAGGACCTACCAGTCTTATCTAAATTGAATTGCGGTACCAAACTACCAACAATAACTAATCAGGCCCGTAGGACTTGAACTGTCATAATTTCATACCGTAATTGTACCAACTATTGAGACAAACCTGCATCTCATGTCATATGCATTTCATGTTGCATATAAGATTCGATATACAGATCGTATAGGCTATTAGCTACTTATAGGTAGTTGCGTATGAAATACTATATATATATACTCATTGGGAGTCATGACAGTCGGGCCGGTGATCACCAGCTGGATGTGTGGCTTGAGGGCATCATGACGGGTGGATTACGTACGGTAAACGGATTCGCCTGTGGGATCCCCCCGTCGGGATGTCTTCATAGACATTCAGCCTATGTTACTCGGATACTTCATTCTCCTAGCCGTACGCGTATCGGATACGACTCGAATACAGATACACCTTGGATACGCCACGTGGCGTATCCGATTATTTTATATTATTTGACCGACGGATTCGGTCAAGATACGTTTTAGATACGCTTTGGATACGTTTTGGATACGAATTGAGTTTTTTAGTAATTTTAAATAAGCAATTGTGTATATTATATAATATTAATCACGCCACGTAATTTGTATAGTATTATTTTTGATATAACATGAACTATTTTGTCAATAAAGTGTTTAATCAAATGCTTATATTTTTTTGTTATTTCATAAGTATCAATATATATTAAAAAAAGTTGAATAGAAAAACAAATTTCAAGCATTTTAATATATAATATGATTTTTTATTATATATATATCCGCACCCGTATCCGCGATTTTTTAAAATTGCTGTATCGGCGCACACGCACGTATCGGATACGATACGCGCACCCGCACTCGTGCAACACAACATTCAGCTGATGCTCATCAAACGTGTTCATCACTTGATGGCACGTAGTGCCAGTTCGAGAGTTTCATTTTCTAAGAACCTTATTAGTATATGTATTATAATACTTCTTCATGTGTGATTAAGGTTCGGATTCTTAGTTTAGAGTATGCGTGTCATATGTGAAGTATTGGAGCTATTCCGTTCTTTATATTTCTATTAGCCGATGTTTCGAGATCTCCAAATATTCGAAGGACTTTCTCCTTTGGCCCCTGGTTGGTACAGGGAGTTCCCGTCTTATTATTATTCAAACGGGTAGTCGGTTCCTTATTTCCGTATGACGACTGAGACTGAGAGTTTAAGTTTATTATTTTCTCTTTGTGAGGTAGGCTTCTCGGTTCGCTTTTGATCGAGTGTGTGCTTTTATAGCTGCTCTATTTTTACTAGGGCGTTTCGTTCTGAAAACTCAGAATTAAGTTAGATTGGCGGCTGATATACTAGACCCGTCTAACGATACCCTTAGATTTGGCGGCTGACATACTAGACCCGTCTAAGGGGGTGAATCCTGAAGTCCTACACCCGGGTCTTTTCAAAAATTTGATGATCTGTTCATTTGACTGGGAGCTTGATATTTCCTCATATTAGTTATTGTATACTATTATTCCTCATAAATATTTTGGGTTTCTTTATCGTATCATCTCTTTGGATAGGTTTAATTATTTATGTTAATTGATTAATGGTTAAACAAAACACAAGCTAGGTGTAGTAGCTAAAAATAAGTATTCTCAATAAATGTGATTGGTCCCACCTTGAATCGGATATAATCCCAAAGGCTAGACCTTAATCCACACTGAGTAATTTTTATAAATTACTCACGTTCCACGGTTGGTTGTGGGGTTTAGGTTAAGAGCAGAAGATTTTTTGATGTCCAGAGGAGAGTGTTAGGATGGAGTCTCCGGCGTCTTTCGTTTTGCTTATCATTTCGTCTGTTTCCTTTTTATTCTTTTGTTAGGATTAGTTTGTAGTAGGATAGCTAGGACCGGTTCCGCGTCCTTTGATGGGATCGTCTTCTTTTATATGTATTTTATTTTTGTTTAGCTTCCGCTGTAAACTTTGTATCCAGACGCTGGATTATATATATATGTATTTGTTGGATGTTCATGTATTGTGTGTGAAATGTGTGTTTTTCCTTAAATTAAGTATGATAAACTATTCTTATTTATACTTTCGAGTGGTAAATTAAGCCTTTCGTGTACTTGTAAATCAAGTACACGTGGCGAGATTAACACTCATAAGCTAATCATTATTTCTGAGGTGTGACAGAGTGAAAGCGAGAAGAGAGAGTTTTCGAGGTGCAAGGAAAGAGATAGATTGAGATAATTAGGAGAGTCACAAGAAATGGGAAAGAGAAGAGAGAGAGATGACAGAGCGATCAAGGGAAAGAAAGAAAAAGAGACAGATGGGAGAGAGAGTGGGAAGAGGGAAACACGTCAGTATACGCGGAGAGAGAGAGGAAAAGACATGTGGGAGGTGTCATCGAGGATGAGGGTGAGAGAAAGAGTAAAAGAGAGAGAGAGGAGGGGAGTTTCGAGAGCGGTTTATGTTAGAATATGTGATGAGTGTGCGAAAGTGATTTCAATTCAATTTAAATCTTTTAGACTTTAATCACCTAGCCAATTAATAGAGCAAGCAATCAATCACAAAAGTTAAGATGAAAGAGCTAAAAGAGAGAGAGAGTGTGAAGAGAGAGCAATTAAGAACAAGTGAACATGCTATGTAACGTGGTTCGGTCTAGCAAAAGAAATTAGGCATACGTCCACGGGTCTCTCGGAATAAAACGTCATTCGGGCCGTTTCACTATAATCAAGTATCTTTTACAAAGGGGCAGAGACGATCTTTGACTTCTTCTAAAACAAGTAAGCCAATCTTCTTCTCCTAACTCGATGCACAGAACAACACCTCAATACATTGCTACAAGGTCTGATTGACTACACAATCAAGGACAGAGATGCACCACTTAACAACATTAATGTGGTGCATCAAAGGCTAATCAAATAGCTAAAGAATATTATCTCGAATAGACAATAAGAGAATAGTAGCTATCCTAAGTGCTCTTAGGTTTAGGTAGTTGGAGGAGACTTGAATCAGGCTATCTCTAGTGCTCAATTGCTAATGAGAAGCTTGTATGAATGTTTGGATAACCTTTTGGTTCGTTTCTGCATCTCTATATAGACTGAGCACTTCTTGGAATCTTGGAGTTGTGAAAAATACTCCTAGCATTACAGGAAATTCCATAACGAGTTGCAAGGCGTTATAACGCCTTGGGCTTGTTCCCTCTTTGCCCTTCTGCTGCTGACATGTGGGCCAACAATCTTCTAACTCGTTATAACGCTTGGTTGAGGCGATATAACGGATGGCAACTCGTTGTGACGTCTTGCTGGAGCGTTACAATAACGCTTGTCTCGGGAAAATCCAGCATCTATTTTTTCTCTCTCCTCCTGAGGCGTTATGACGCCTTAGGAACTTGTTAGAATGCCTTTGTAACCCGTTATAACGAGTTGGCTAGCGTTATGGTAACGTTGTGCTATGTTTTGTGCCTTGAAGCATTTCCTTGATGCTTAGACCATGTCTTAACTTGTCCAGAGCATGTTTGAGCATGTTTGACATTGGTTTGTACCTATTTTAACCTGCATCTTCACCAAAAATTAATGTGGAAGGTTAGTACTTTATGTATTTTGCAAATTGTCAAACAAGAGATGAGTTGTTGAGTTTAATCCGACAGACTCTTCTTTTGACAATTTGCAAAATCAATTGAGATGTGCATATTAAATGATGCACATCTTTCAGTTTATACAATACCAGAGGTCATCCCTGGTTTTGGGTTGAGTGGGTTAGGGGATTGGGTGTGACTGGGTATTCCCTATCCTCCGTGTGGCAGGTTAATGTCAGAGAGATAAACTGACCCATCACAAGGGGTGGTTAAATGTTCTAGATGGCTTTTCGGCTCTGTTTCGGCTATATTAATGTGGCCCGTTGTGTTATGGGTTGGTTTTGATCTAAAAACGAGTCATATAATTCACTTCATGAAGCTTCTGTTCTAAACTCAGATTAATTGATTGTATTTAGTTACTAATAGTTAAAATTCGAATTAAAATATGAAAATTATTAAAAAGGGATTGAAATAAATTTATATATGCATACTGTAGCTTATCTAAAATTTTATTGTAAGAATTTACTAATTTACTTCTCTTCATTATTTATTTCATCCTACTTTTGTTTAGATATTCTTCCACTTTTGAAATTTTAGGATGACTTTACTAATTGAATTATTTTTTTGAGAGTCTAATGTAAAATTTTATATTCATAAATTATGATTTTGTTTAGTCCGTATTTACAATATATTTTTTTCTTTCTCCATAAATTATTTATATGTGAAAATTTTATTATACATGTCATAAATTATCAAAGTTGGTCAGAAAGTTAACGTGATTGAGCTGTTTAAAATTTCTCGAATTTCACACCTTATATACTAAAAAAAAGAGTTAACGTTTACAATATTAAACTTCAAACTTAAGATTTTTTTAAAATCATCAAAATAACTAATTTCCAAGTAATTAGCTCTTAAAACTGATTCTTTACATTTGAGACTGATCTATGTTCCTAGTTACCTAGAGTACCGACACTACGGTCGTGACGCAATTAAATATGTCTAGTTTGAGAATCTCCATTAATCTCGCTTGTGATACATATTTTTTTAAGGAAAATATTTGGCGGATACCAACTTCAATATAAATATATATCCACTGAACACGTCCAGTTGAGTTCCGACGAAAATTGTTTTACTTATAATGTATATTATTTTCGTTATTATGCATGTTGTTTTTATTATTGTGCATCTAATAACATGCATAACAGTCAAATACTTATGATTTATATGCTAAGTTCATTATGTTTTTTGTCTACTTATGATTTATTATGAAAATTTGTTTTATGTATGATGCATATTGTTTTCGTTATTATGCATGTTGTTTTGTTATTGTGCATCTAATAACATGCATAACAGTCAAATACTTATGATTTATATGCTAAGTTCGTTATGTTTTTTTTTTGTTATACTTATGATTTATTATGTTTTCGTTATTATGCATGATGTTTTTGTTATTTTGCATGTTATTTACTTGCATAATAACAAGAAATAACATGCACAATAACAAAAACAACATGTATAATAACTAAAACAATTTTTCAAAATAAATGCAACTGGATTCGTCCAGTCCGCATCGATGAGCGTAGCGATCCGCGTCGGTGAGCGTAGCGACATTCGTTTTCAGTGGAACGTCCGATCAATTATATGCATAATAACAAAAACAATATGCATAATACAAAAAACAACATGCATCATAAAAAAAATAACATGCAAACTGAATTCAACTGGATCTGTTCTGTTGGTATCGATAGATGTATCAACGAAGGTATTGATGTATCAGCTCTTTTTTTAATTATATTATTCTTGCGAATAGAAAGAAAATGCCAAAATGAGCCTCCTCCAGACCTCCACTATGTGAAAGTAAGAAACGTGTCAACTAGTTACAGCCTGAAAGATTATTCAGCACAGGGAAATGATAAAAAATTATCTCCTAAAACCCTTTGTATTCCTTTTCTAAAAACAAAATTATCTCTTGTTTCCATTGTTGAATTTGTCCCCAAAAGGTAACAGCAAATGATAGATCCCCACTATCTATGACTATGAGGATGAAATATGGCAGGAGGCGTCAGAAATGCACACATGTGGACAATCAAAATAAAATGGGAATCCATGATTGGTGCTACCAGAAGGCCAACCAGAAGTTGATTGACACATCAGCATGCAACTAATAGAGAGATGGCACATCAGCAAATGCAATTTTGTTTCTCTGTTATAGGTTTGGCCAGCACCGGTTTGACACATCAGCATGCAACTAATGGAGAGATGACACATCACTACATCAGCAAATACATTTTTGTTCTCTGTTATACGGTTTGAGAATTGAAAAAAAATCATGTTGAATTCATTCAAAAACTGGAAAATTAAGAATATTCAAAATTAATTCAATTAATTAATATTATATATACATGTACTTTTGATGAAAATAACCACTTTGTAGCAAAAACAATACTACTGGGAGGGTGCATGTTGGAATTTTTTTAATAGGTTATTAATGTCAATATCTAAATTTGAGTTGCTTGTCTCTCATTTTTATATAAATTCCACATGCGACTCGGTGAGATATACATTTTTTATAAATAATTATGTAAAAAAAGTAATATAGAGTATCATTTTTTTGTCGATTAATGTGATTGTTTGCTTGATCTATTTATACAAGAAAAATAAGAATTTAGTTAATTAATTTCCAACAGTGAGAATTTGGTTAATTATTTTTATTTTTGGACTGAGGAGGATGAAAGATGGAACTTGAAGAATAAAGAATTACCGATTATTATTCATTCAAATAATTGATCCAACGATATGTATTAACTCTGAATCAACATAGAAGTTTCAAGCGTAAAAACTACTTTCATTAAAAAGTAAGGATAACAACTATCATGTTACGTGTTGATGCATCAAGGACGAGCTGACATATAAATACATAACTATATCTTATTAAAAAGAGACTAAAATTTTTGAACCTTTATATTCAAATACATATATGATATGTTCATTTTATCGATTTATCCGATCCATATCATATTCTAAGACGATCAAGTATGGGTAATTTTTTTCTTTAGACTATCGGATATAGGTACGGTATTGGTAAATTTAATTTTCTCGTTAATAAAAAAAGTAAGATACTAGTAAAGACTATTTCTTATTCATTATCCCCTAGGGTAAATTACAAAAAAAATGTATTATACTTTTTCCAATATAAAAATGTCCGGGAAGTTAAAAATTATGTCTTGTATTTAGTTTCTTCTTATACAAATGAAATTTTATTTGATGAAAGTCCTAAAATTTTATTGTACTGATGAATAATATATAAAACTATCTATTTCATATAATCGTTATTTGGTAATTTTAACTGATAATGATAGAGTACGGATAAACAAAATTTTAACAGATAAAGAGAAAATAAGAATAAGACTAATTCAAACGAAAACAATAACAAAAAAAATACATCCTGCCAATTTGTATGATACCTATTAATACCCCAAGTATCAAACCCAAGCCCCAAAGACCCTATCAAGGAGACTTTTTTTAAGAAATGTGAACCTTGTTTCATCTGCTTTGATTTGTGTCAACAAGAATTTGAATAAATTACTTTGTAGCTTCTACCGATTGCAATGAAATTGGTGGGTTAATTACACACATTTTTTTCGAAAGAAAATAAAATATTTTTTGAATAAATTACTTCCATGCATGTTCACTTCATTATATTTTTGTAGCTTATATGAGTGACAATCTTTTTGTTGAATTTTCTTTTGCTCATTATATTTTTTTACTTAAAGTGATGTAGATTTCTGAGTGCGACGTAGTATTTTTTCAGGGACAGTTAGTGACGGAATTTGGATCACATAATTGGGAGAACAAAATATATTGTTTTAATTTTTGTTATTAGTGTTATTATTATTATTATTAGAAATGTAAAATAGGTAGAACAAGGCCTATCTTAATATTTTATTAAGAAGAAGAGTTATGAACGAGGAAAGTAAAAACTTACATATGTACAAATTGCTAAAAATTTGGGTACTTCAAAATATAGGTATACTAGTTAATCTGGCTCAATTTATCGAATTTAGTGAAAAGTGATTTTTTTGAAATAATTTAAATAGGTCAGAGTACTCAATGTAACTATCTTTTGGAATACCTAAGTTTTTGCAGTATAAATTTCATCTAAGATCATCCAATTTTATTTTTCACTTATGTAAATTATGACATATCAAATCTAATGGATTAAAGTATATATAATTTTATAGTATAAATTCATCAAACTCTTTAAAATAAAATATCTTATCTCAAAATTTTGACTTCTGTTCCTGTAAAAGTCCACCACGAGATACCAGATACGAGATACGAGATACGGATACATCATACATGTGTATCATTTAGATAGATCACAACATGTTGTGTACCAGGAGTTTTGATTGGAATAAATGATTGTAACGATATATATGTCAATATATGGTCTGCTTCAGTTTATAAATTTTAATCTTAATATATAACTTATATTATGTCATATTGGATACCTAACAAATATTCATTAAACTAATTTATATATGCAGCCTCTTTTGACCCTTAATTTCATAGTGATAGATAGCTATAAAACTCGAGATAAGTAGATAGGGATGTCTATAAAACTCGGTTTATACAATGAGGATTGTTAACAAAAGTTGGAAGAAAATCTTCCAGTGATTTCCTCTCTGCACTGTATGAATATTAATTAATAGGACAGATCGATATTAAACCAAGAGTGCTCGATCTAATCATCTGAGTAATTAATTAATTACTTAATTGGTACGTTGGTACGTAGGACCTAGCTAGCTTAGCAAGCAAGTACCAAATTCACGGTTCGATCTCCTCTTTGTGCATGCCCTAAACGATTACAGTATAAATAGACTTTCCATGCACACATTCCTCTTCACAAGACATAAATGATAAATGCATGCATGCTTGCTTGTCTCTTGATGCTATATATAATTAAACTGTGAACTCAATTTGCAGTCCCTCTAATTAAACAAACAAAATATCTTAGAGACTACTATATATATAATTAAGAAGAGCTAGCTATCGACATGGCAACAGGACCGGTATCATCAAACACAACATGCCAAGGTGCGATGAAGACGGCGTCGGAGGGAGCATGGCAGGGAGACAACCCGCTTCACTTTGCACTGCCATTGCTGATTCTTCAAATTTGCCTCGTAGTTGCTGTCACTCGCTTGCTTGCCTTTGTTCTCAAGCCCCTCCGCCAACCTCGTGTCGTCGCCGAGATCATTGTATGTTATGTTATGTATCTCATCACACCTACATGCATTTATATATATATATATATATATGTCCATAGTTAATCTTATGATTTCAATTTGATTGATTAATTAGTTAGATCATCTAAAGAGCATGCGCACATATTATACATATTTATTGTTCAGCAATCTATTAATTCTCTAAAAAAGAAAATAAAATAGTTTCAAATCTATAAATCCGGATGTTATACCAAGTTCAGTATTCAGAAATAATTAATTAGATGAGATGTACAATCTACTTTTCTGGTATTATCAACGTTCAGGTATACATGCAGTTAATTCATCGATCGGTCTCAATAGAAAGAATGTTGATATTGAAATTGAATCGAAATTGAATCGTATATTAGATGGGAAAAAGAAGTTGATGGACTGTAATCAATTTTCTTTTAAGTAAATGCTGTCTGTTTGGATATTGGCGAGAAGAGAGAAGTGCAAGTGCTTCACAAGTCAAACTTGAAAAGTGCATGATGTATGTCAGAGTGAGGATTATAACACACCTACAAATAAATTAGAAAATAAATTTGAAAAATTCATTCTAAAAGTAGCTCAGACCTCTCTTTTGAGACATTGTACACTTCTCATCACTATACTAGATAGAACTTGACAATTCTAAAAGTTTTATTACCACTAGACCAATACGCACTACATCTTAATTAATAGTATTATTTATTATAATATTAATAATAATCGAATAAATTCTGATTGTCGAAATGCCCACTAAATAAGCATGGAATTAAGAGCTTCCGAATCACATGTAACTCTCAAGCAACTTTCTTTGGACGCGTAATTAAAATGAACCACATCGTTTTCATTTCTACAAATGTTAAGAAATAGTTTCTTTCATATTATATATATAACATAATCGTTGAGCATTAACTTTGTTCATATTTTGTCGTATTTTATTCTTATTAATTATACTTTAAAATTAAGTAACAAAATATATTATTATATATAATTTACGTAATCTAATTTAGACATATAAGTTGAATAAATACATATACCAACATAAAATTTAACATGTCATGACCACGAAGTGATTTACAAAATATTTTGTATGATATATATATCAAAAATTAAATTTCTTTGACAACGAGAAAATAAATGAATAAGTTTAATTTGTTTGTTATATGGGTAATTCCAGTGTAAAATTATCTGTTTTATTGTTTTATTATAACACGTATATCAAATTTGAAAAATAGCTACCTACCTCTTTTTGAGAATTCTATCAAAGATTTAAACATGTGGGTATGCCAATTTGATTGTTCACAAATCAATTAAGGTAAAGTGTCAAATATGCCAAAATGTTATCAAGCAATCGGTTCAGGTTCTAATTTTCAAAAATCCAAATCATTAAAAGAACTAGACACTATAGAATTCAACCATTGACCTAACCACACTACTTCAAAGAATTATGATAATCAAATCGAACCAACACAAAGTCATCTCAATATACTAAACAATCTCCAACCATACCTAAATGCAGATACAAACTCCCAAAAATCCCCTTCAAGCTTAAGATCGTGCAACAAGTAGATTTTCCAAACAATACAAAAAAAAAAAGAAAATGCTAAAAAGTAAAGAGCTTGTCTTGCCTCTCAAGAAGCGCTCGGTTTAATATCGTAAGCTCGGTCGTGTTCCATCTCGTCAGTCCATTTTTGGGTGAGAGAAGGGTGCGCCCAATGGTGGATCCAATGTAAGCCAGGGGGCAAGTGCCACTCTGGAAATATTTTTGCAAAATAACAATATATTTATACGATTTGTCAAAAAAAATTCAAAATAATCATGTATATTTAAAAATGTGCATCATTTTGTCTCCTGAAAAGAAAAAAAATATAGATTTTTGCCCTCGTGACGAAAATTCTGAATCTGTCCCTGCATGTGTCTTCTCTTCAACCGACTCGCCATGTTTGTTGAGGTTGAGGTGCTGCTCATCGTCTTTGTATGAACTCCTATGCACGGTCCAACTTTCCTTCGCTCCTTGATCGAGCATATGTTCTTGTATAGTCAACTCAGCAGTTGTCTAAAAAATTCTCTTTGATTGCCTTGAGTTTGATCACAAGTTAATTAAGTTTGTAAAAGTTTACCTTATGCCATGTCTTTGACCTTGATCTCTTGGTCTGGCATCTCCGAAAAGGTTTTAGTGAGATCAGATGTAACCTTATCCGAGAAAAAAAGACAAAATGGAAGATATGGAGGTTGTCTGCTTTGTATAGCCTCAAAAATAATCAATTTAATTTCAAATTAACTAAAATCTTATAACTCATATCTAAAAAAAATTTAGAATTTAAATTTGCCTAACTAGTATAATAAGATTAACAGCTTCCTATTGACAATTTTTTGTGTTGTGTTTAACCTCAAGGCATGCGCCTAAGTCCTAAGTTCATAGATTAAAGATGCTTTCCAACAACAAAAAACAGAACCAAAATCCAAATGTATGATCTATGGATATATTATATATCACTATTAATACCTGCGAAAATAACTATGTATACTTAATTCTCAGGAAGCAAATCAACTCGTTATTCTAAAAAAAAATGTAGTTCTAATTTATTAAAAACAACAAATTTATTTCTTAATTATTACCAAATTGCAGGGCGGGATCCTGTTGGGGCCATCAGCACTTGGTAGAAGCAGCGCATTCCTTAATTCCATATTCCCAAAACAGAGCTTGACAACACTAGAAACAGTTGCCAACATTGGACTCCTCTTCTTCCTCTTCCTCACCGGCCTTGAACTCGACTTACGTGCTATCCGTCACACCGGGAAAGCTGCCCTGGCTATTGCGGTGGCTGGCATTCAGCTTCCTTTCATTCTCAGCATCGGCACTTCTTATGTTTACCGATCAACAATTATCAAAGAAGCACGTAAAGGTCCTCTCGATGTTTTCATGGGGGTGGCACTTTCAATCACTGCCTTTCCTGTCCTAGCTCGCATCTTGGCTGAGCTCAAGCTGCTCACAACTGAGCTCGGTCAGTTGGCCATGTCAGCAGCTGCGCTCAATGATGTGGCAGCCTGGATTTTACTGGCCCTTGCCATTGCATTGTCAGGTTCAGGGTCCCCACTTATCTCAATTTGGGTCCTACTGTCGGCTGCTGCCTTTGTTATCTTATTAGCAGTTGTTGTTCGACCAATTCTTGCTTCTATGGTGCGAAGGTCACCGGAGGGAGAACCGGTCAAGGAGATCTATATTTGCACCACACTCATCATAGTCCTTGCTGCTGGATTTGCAACTGAAACTATTGGCATTCATGCTTTGTTTGGTGCCTTTGTGGTTGGCATCATGGTACCCAAGGATGGGCCTTTTGCGGGAGTTCTAATTGATAAAGTGGAGGATCTTGTTTCATGTCTCTTCCTCCCACTGTACTTTGTATTGAGCGGCCTCAAGACCAATGTGGCCGCAATAAGTGGTGCCAAATCTTGGGGTCTCCTCATTCTTGTCATTGCCAATGCTTGTGTGGGAAAGATTTTCGGCACCTTCGTCGTCTCAATCATTGCACGAGTCCCGACCCGGGAGGCTATTACCTTAGGTTTTCTCATGAACACAAAGGGTCTAGTGGAGCTGATTGTATTGAACATCGGCAAGGATCGTAAGGTGCTGAATGACGAGGCGTTCACAACATTAGTGCTCATGGCACTCTTCACGACCTTCATTACCACCCCACTTGTCATGGCAGTATACAAGCCGGCCCGTCCTGTGGCACCCTACAAGCACCACACTGTTGAGCATGTAACCAAAACCAACAGTGAGTTCAGGGTCATGGCATGCTTTAACACGACCTGGAATATACCGGCTTTGATCAACCTAATTGAGTCATCACGTGGAACTAAACGGAGTTGCTTGACAGTTTATGCCATGCAACTGGTGGAATTATCAGAGCGATCATTTGCTCTTTCAATAGTCCAGAGGATGAGGCGTAATGGGTTGTCCTTCTGGAATAGGAGTGACAAGGCTGCTGGTAGCAATGGAGGAAGGATGGTTGGAGTGGGTTTCCAGGCTTATCAGAATCTGAGCACTGTATCAGTCCAGCCAATGACTGCCATATCTCATCTGACCTCAATTCATAAGGACATTATCGAGTGTGCACGCAACAAGCGAGTGGCCCTCATAGTCCTTCCTTTTCACAAAATGCTTTGTATTGATGGCACATTACAGTCCATCAACAATGCTTACCATGTTGTGAACCAGCGGGTCCTATGTCACGCCCCCTGCTCTGTGGCAATCTTGATTGACCGTGGATTTGGTGGGGCTGCTCAGGTCTCTGCCATAGATGTGAAGTACTCCATCCATGTGTTATTTTTCGGAGGTCGCGATGATCGTGAAGCACTTGCATATGCTTCCCGCATGACCGAACATCCCGGGATTTCCTTAACTGTATCACGCTTCATGGTTTCTGATTCCCTTAGTCTACCACAAGCCAATGAAGATGCAACAGCAGATAATAGGGCAATTGAGGCATGCATGGCCAAGGCAGAAGGACAAAATATAAACTACCTGGAAAGTGTTGTCAAAGCATATGCTGAGGTGGCAAGGGCAATCGGAGACATAGGGAGGGGCACAAACCTAATATTGGTAGGTCGGTCGCCACAAATGCCGGAAGCACTGTTTGAGAAGCACTACTGTCCGGAACTGGGTGCAGTGGGAGGTTACCTGGCCTCGGAAGAATTCGCTGCAATGGCATCTGTGCTTGTTGTCCAGTGTTATGATCCAAATAGAGACCCCTGCTCAAAACAGTACTCTGGGAAGGGAGAGGCAACTGTTCTGTCAGCTAAAACCGATCGGGATATTGAGGCAGAATTAAACTGAGGGATACTAATTAAACATTTACCAGATCATCAGCTTCACTCTAATATTGAATCTCCGTAATTGGGTCATTTTGCTTTTCTGGTTTTTTTCGGGGGTTTTAATTTTCAATAAGATATTGCATGTACCTTCATCACATATGAGAGCTAATAAACAGCCAGTGAGGCTAACTGTCGCTATCTGTAATATGTTATCATCTAATACTTGTGGCAAGAGCTAATTTAAGAGTTTAATTATGTGACTGTTATTTTTATTTTTTTTGTAATAATTTGTTATCGCTACAAAATTATAGGCCCATATATTATGTAACTATCTTTAATATGAAGTTGCATTTTCATCCATTAATTTCATATTTCGCTGTGCACCCAAAATTATAGGCCTATATATTCTGGCTTTTCTTGTTGAAAGATTATATGTGCGACGAGTTTGTAACATTGGCAAATTAATCTGCCTCAGCACTATTCATATTCTTTACAAGAATTTTGTACATAAGAGGCAACTTCGTTGCTTAACACTAGTAATATTTTGGCAAAGAATTGTACGCAAAAACATAAGTTGAAACCCCAAACAATTCCGGTTCAAAATGAGGTCCCATAATTACCGGCATTATTAAAAAAAAAAAAAGGAAAGAAAAATCAATGTTCATGGAAGCAACGGTTCTATCGGTACGTTCAAGGCTTCTTACGCTTATCATTCTCAATTTCGATCGGGAGTCGAGATCTTTGATGTAATTTTTTTCCTTTTCCACCATGGGCTCCATCTATGCCACCACCTCCATTACCTACACCATCACCTACTAACGCTGTGCAGCTAAGTGGTTATGACATGTTCTTTATATTAATGGAGTTGGAGGGAGGAAGATAAAAGGGGGGCAGGTTGCTTCCCAGCGTTACTCTTCCGTTTTGAGCTGAACATTGTAGCGCGCCTTCACTGCTTCTGTCATGTGCCAATTGAGCAGCCTTTTCTAATGATGATCTGGTCGAGAGAGTACGATACATCAGTGTCAAAGGGTACAACAAAAAGCCTGGGACGAAGACGATACATCAGTGTCAAAGGGTACAACAAAAAGCCTGGGACGAAGACGAAGACGAAGAGGAGGGTATGAAGTCATGAAATACAAGCTCATCTCA
The DNA here is from genome assembly GCA_964058865.1 of Eleocharis quinqueflora. Taxonomy (NCBI): domain Eukaryota; kingdom Viridiplantae; phylum Streptophyta; class Magnoliopsida; order Poales; family Cyperaceae; genus Eleocharis; species Eleocharis quinqueflora. The sequence goes on along the minus strand of CAXKVX010000969.1, from coordinate 179,425 downwards.
GCATCAGATGACTTTTGAATTGGTCTTCCCCACTCTCTCTGCAAAATCAGGAGCAGCAGAATTACCACAAAGAAAGCAAGAATGCAAAACACATCTGTGGCTCCAGATGTTCCAGAAATGAGAATTGTCGCACAATGCCTAGCATTAGATGTTCCAAAAAATGAAACCAGTACTCGAATATGTACAGTATTTGCACAAGAGATCAGCTGATAACTATAACCACCACCACTGTAATTTTAAGTTGTTAGTTAAACACCTAACATGATTAAATATTTCACAAATTTCTGACATTATGCCCTTTGAATTTTCCCCATCTAATTCAGAAATCTTTTTCAAAAGCTACAATGTACATCCTATTGGAAAAATAGAAGTTTATTGGTTCCACCATCAATGTTTAAGAATGGAAAAGGTTCAATTAATGCGGCCTCGACAAGAGGAAGAACCACAAAAGCATGGCTGTCCCAACGTATCTTTCTCCTTGCTTCGGTAGTCAAAATCCAGCTCTTCCCCAACATTAATCTGCAAATGACAGAATATAACTTCACATTACACAAGGTAGAAACATAGTCCAACCTCAAAAAAATTCCAAAGGGAAAATACTAGATGCCCCTGACATTTTGCCCCACCGCCAAGTTCAAAACACTCCCTATGAATTCAAAGAGTGTGGACCTAGCATGCTTCAGCTAGTTTCAATCCAAAATAATCATCAAGTTTTAAGTGCCACTGACAAGCTTCAGGGTAAAATACATATAATGGTTGAAAGAGCCATAATTTTTGCCAAAAATTAATGAAAAGGAAAAAATCCTACATCTTGGTTAGCAAACAAGCCAACATGAGCAAGTTGGCAGTCCATGCTCTCCACCAACACCAGATAACTCGACAAATTTGGACAACAGCTGTCATCAGTGAATGAATAATAGACAGAAAGAATATCAGTACCACAATAATAGAGCAGAGAAAATTTGACACCACAGAAAACTCAAAGATCAAACAAACTCGAAATTTCTAAATCATCAAACCCAAACCTAAAAGTCATAAGATCCGAACTAGATTTGTCAGAAGCATAATAAAAATTGACCCAAATTCAGAAGTCAAACATTCTTAACTAAATCTTGACATAAAATCCCAAACGACCCACACCACAAGTTGACCCAACCAAAAAATCACTAAAACATATGAACTCATTTAAATAGATCAAATCCTAACTGAAACTTAACAATTACACCAGACCTGAAATGACTGACCAGGACATAGATAGATAGACCCAACCACAAATCATCTCTAATAGAGCTTCTTAAACAACAAAAATAAATAAATGAACAAGTAAACAAACATATGGTATTATTATGCATAAGGGTTTGCATCACCACAATGCATAAGCACCCTTTTTTTTCTTTTAATGTATTGTATACAATCTCTCACCCATATTCTGGTATGTACTGGCAGGTAAAGAAGTTAACGATTCAGAGGTACCTGTGATTTATGAAGCGAGCAACATTGCCATACTTGCTTGCATCAATTACACATGGCATAGGCTCCTCACAATTACCTCCAGCATGACCCATGTGTGCTTCAATCTCACACAGATATTGACAACCATCCTTGGATTGCCTGCAAATATATATATTAGTCACACAAGATATCTTACACAGAAACACAACTATGCACAGAAAATGGGGTAGAGACAATATATGTTCCCATGCCTACCTCTCCCTTCTTTCACTGGCTTGCTCCCCACTGACAACTTCTCCTATGTACTCACAAACAAAGGTACCACGGGGGATTGCTTCTATGGCCCTAACTCCCCAACCCTAAAAAATGCAAAATATGTATGTTACATATTTTTTACTTTGTTTTACAATTTGCAGCAGAACAGTTGGTCGCTTCTTAGCAGGATAAATTCTGAGCATGTTTTCTCCGTACCTTAGATTTGGTCCTGAAAACTTCGAGCTTGACATTAATTCCATTCTGGAGAACTCTGTTCTGACAAGAAGCATCGCATTTACATGAAGAATTGCACTCGTACACAGGGTACCCTTCCTACAGTATAATTTGTTTTCACAAAATTAAGTTCTGCTTCATTACTTTGCATCAGCACCAAAGATGCAAGGTTTTCCCACACAGTGCCTCTATTTTATGTCTCATTTGAGACTGAGCACACTTCTTAACAACCAAACAAACTCAAAAAGGACAAAGGAATATTGAAAACCACGAATGATATATAAGGACAAAAGAAAAATGGAAAGGCATCCAAACAAAACTTACAAAGGTACTGAGGAGATTACTGGAATATAAGAGAAGTATAGACTACCTCAAGAACAATAACACCCCTTTCATCAATAGCAAACTTTCCAAGCATGGGTTTGCCAGAATTATCCATAGCATTTTCATAGTCATTGTCGAAGAGGTACACATGATCACAGCTCTCTTGGCTACATTTCTCCTTCGCACATCCACAGCCCGACACTTGATCCTACAGAAACATTTACTTTTACTTCTTTGATAAAATACTTCATTATCCTTCAACTTGTCAACAAATGTTTCTGTTTCTTATTTATCTTTTTTTCCTTGTGTGCAAAAGAGGCAAATCATGCTGAAAAAATATGAAACCTAAAAAGAACAAACAGAGTCTACAGAAGATATATCACTATCCATTGGATTTACCTTTCCAGAGTCACCGAGAGATGGGTCAATGACCCGCTCAGTTACATACGTGAATTCCTTCCAAGGCATCAAGATATCATCGGTTAGACTCTCTTCACCTTCAAGAGAATCCCTTATTTCTCTGTCTATAACACAAGGTATAGTAACCTTCTCTTTGCCAAAACTCACATCACCACATAGCAAAACAACACCATCCCTCTTAAGACTCCAACCAAAATGCTTTGAATCAAGCACCACATGGTATTCATCTTCCTCAAAATCCATGATCATTTGTGAAAGCGGCTCTCCGATAGGGCTTAATGGCCCCAGTGGTGGATGTTCAATAGCTTTACACCCCTTTGGGCATACAAATCCCTCTCGATGCCACTCAATACGTGTGTCCGTCTCGCTACAAAGTTTTGCAGCCTTAAGATAGATGTTTTCAGGTAAGGAGTCATATTTGGCTTCTAACTCAGCAATTAAGTTTATTTTACAACAAGTTGAACGGGCAACTGACAGTATATCTGAGTTGCTAGGATGGGGTTTTGATTTATGGATATCAGAAAACAGAGCCTCGGCCACTTTAGAACACTCCTCATCTGTCAGCTGGCGGAGGCCAGTTGCTTCTGTGTCCACTGATTCTTGCACCAAATTCTGGTTTGAAATCGTCAATTTGATGGAGTTTTTGACACTGGTTTGATTCTTCTTGAATTTGAAGGAGGGTTGTTGTGGGTTCAACAGATGCCTGTTGCGATTGAGCTGGTATTTCCCTCTTCGATGTGTGTACGAAGCAGAACCAGCACTTGCTTTGTCATCCATATGGGCCAATTGGTGGTGCTGACCGAGATCAGCCAGTAAATCAAACTTCAACCCACAAACCATGCAGGTGAGTTTCTTTGAGCTGTCATCAGATATTTGGTTGCTAGGTGGCACTACTGAATTTGTATGCTTGTTGGCCTCAGTTCCAGTGGCAGTAAACTCGGACACATGAGAGGAGAGGACATGCTGCCACAGCTGATCAGGTCTGGGAAAATGGCAGTTGCAAGACATGCAACGAAAGAGAGTTGACTGTTGCACTGCTTGCACAGAACCATGCTTCTCTTGCACATGTGATTCTAAAACCTTCCTCTTATTGAATCCCTCCATGCATACTGCACATGCATAGCCTCTGAACAAGGACCGTGCCTCTCTTTTATGCACATCCTTCCAGTGCAAACCTAGTTTCTGATCATCAAAAAAATCCTGGAAGCAAAGTTTGCACATTAGTTCCCCAACATTCTGCTTTGACCCCTCACCTTGTTCTGCTATTTTAGTATTACTGAATCTATACCCAGGAAGTGGATTAAGATCAGTGCCCAAGCCACATATCGAGGCTAATTTATCTTTCTCACTAGATATCAATTTTAATAAGTATCGACCGACCTCAGGGTCTTTAGACACTACACTGGAAATCAGGTCTGTCTGGTCAGTGGGATCCAGTCGGGGGCGCCGAATCAACATCTTGCTCTTCAGAAATGAATACAAGAGCTCACAGGCACAGTGCAGCAGCAGCTTTTCTTGCGTTGACGTACAGCTTTTGAAAAGCTTTATAATCACTTCCTTAGTGATAGGCCGGCTGCGGCCGTCCCTTGCCCGTTTCAGAAATTTTGGAGTATGATTCTGGCAATAGAGGTCAAACTTCTTAGCAGCTTCCTGGCATTCACTGAATGCTTCATGGGGATGGACGCGCTCACCAATGCACCGCGAGACAGAAATTGAACTACTGGAGCCAACCACAAGAGCAGAGTTACAAGCTAGAGGAAGAGCATTGGTTGCAGTAGGGGTGGGGGCAGGAGCAGGAGGTTTAGGGCTAGATCTTGGCATATTGGTAGGGCTAGCTATAGTATTATAATAATTATCTGGTTTCTTTTCAATCAGGGTGGTAGTCTGTCCAAAAGTCGGAGATAAGATGGCCGAGGTAGATGGTCCAGCACTGCTCTGGGCCCTCTGACTTAGTGGACTATTTGCACAATCTTGAAGCTTATTACTAAATGAGATGATGTCCGATGATGATGAAATATTAATCTGAACATTTTCCGAGTCAGCGCCAGGCTGGAACCGGTGCTTCTTGCAGAAAACTGAACCAGGCTTGGCACGGTGCTTGCAGTTTGTACCGTTGGTGGTTGTACCACTGCATAATGGGGCATCCACTGGAGCCCTCCTGTCATACGCATCAACACGTACATTGAGATGAACACAACAATAGATATCTCCATCATTTGCCCACCTTTCGCACTGCCTTCCCTTTGCTTCTATGAAAGCAGCACATTGCCTGTATGTGTAGCCCTTCGGAGTTGCAGTACTGGCACTTGCTGAGTCTGCTGATTTGATAACTGCAACCTGTTTCTCGGTATTTACTGGTGTAGTGGTAACAGTGTCCTTTTCTGGATGTGGAGCAGATGAAGTACTGGCTCGGCGTATTTCAAGTTTTGGGCGTTTTCGGCTAATTTGGAACTCTGGACTTACAGGCTCGTCACCGATTGGGCGTTTTGTCTCTTCACGAGACGCAGCAAACCATTTTGTGACATCTTGCTTTACGGTTTTCCATTCAGGAGCTAGTTCTGGTTGCATGAAACCGTTATACAGCTTGTGCATCTCTTGCCACAGCACATTTTCCCCCAATTCCTAGCATAGTAACAAGAGAGTGAAAGAAAAACAATTATCAAAAATAGTCTCTGGACCCATTTGTGGAAAAATAATACTCAAGATACAAAATAGGGGGAAAATTTTGCAATAAGTTAGAACAATGTACCTTCATAAGAGTTTCAAGAGACTCGGTACTCACTGCAGAGCGACACCTCTGAACCCATGAATCAAATGAATCTGTCAGCCAATTGCTACTTATGTAATCTGGGAGTATCATCTACGAGTAAATGTTGGTAAAACAACGAAATGATCAGATCAATTTTTTTTCATGAACTTTTGCCTACATTGCAGAACTTAGAAAGCTAAAACCTACATTGCAGAACTTCACAAGCATCTCTCCAAGCTCAGCATAACTTTTACAAAACGAAGCCTCCCTGGCAAAGCTTTGCCATGTTTCTGTCTTGCGTGCAATTTCAATCACAGCCTAACCAAATAAAATAGGTATTCAAGTTCATTTCACCAAAAGATCAAAGTCAGGAACATCGAATTGTCTGTCAAAGAGAAGAGTGAAAAAAAACCTGGGAGTGTAAACTATCAGTGAGATTAAGCATGGCCAGAGCAAGTTGCTGCAAGGCATAAGAACGGGGGATGTTCATGTCATGAACCATCTTCCTCCACTTGCTGTGATTGCCATTAACAAGGGGCGTGGGGGAATCGTCAATGGGGCGAACAAGGACAGTGTCAACCCAGGAGTGGGCCTTGCTGCGCGGAAAAAACATGGCAATGTACGTCTTTCTATCGTGTGTTGGTTTCGCACCCAAGGTCACCGAAGGGCAATCGCCTCTTGGGCATCTTATTCCTGTCTGCCACTTCCCTCTCCACTGCAGACCAAACAGCTCAGTTATCTTAACATCGCTATTAGCAGCATCCCTTTTTGTGTAAAATTTCAATGTGAAAGAAACCTTGCAATGAAAGAGCTCCTACATTTCCAGAATTTAGAGGGAAAAAAAACTATCTATTGGCTGAACAAAAGAGGTCCATGCTGTTGGTTTGACTATAAAGTTACTAGTATATTACCTTAAATTAAACAATTAACAATGAGATAATGACTAAAGTAATTGTTAGAAAATTGTATCATTTTTACTAAAGTTCAATGGACATTTTTGAAGGGGCTAGACAAGGACATTTTCTATTTCTGGATCCAAAAAAAACAGTTCATTAGTCTATCATGTAATCTGTAGTGATCCAAAAAGACAGTTCAGAGTGTACTAAATTGAACAGGGTAAATTTTTCAGAGGTCCCTAAAATTTATATATGAGGTACACATTTGGTCACTGAACTTTCAATTATCCATTTTAGTCACTATGTCATTTTTCCCATTCAATATGCTAACTAAAGTTGATGTAGTGCCTACATGACATCTACTTTTGGACAACTATACAATTGTGAAGATTTTAAGAAACAATAAGATACAACTTGAATATAATCTATATATAAAGGTTGGATACGCTTGGGAACAGTTGCCATAAATAGTGTTTTCACTGTACCATTTTTTTTTTTCCCCCAAATTTTTTTTGTAGCAATTTTTTTATTTTTTCCCAATTTTTTCTGTCATTTTTTTTTGTAGTTTTTCACGCGGAGCACGAGCTCAACGTCTAGTAAAAAGTAAAAGATACCAATTTGTCTCTTAAAATCTTCATAACAGCAACTCTAGTTAGCATTTTGAATGGAAAAAATGACACAGTGAATAAATTTGAATATATATCAAAGTTCAATGACTAAAATGGATAATTGAAAATTTAGTGATCAAATGTGGTTTTCACATGAAGCTTAGGAGTTTCCTAGAAAATTTACCCAAAAACATAAAATTAATGATAGTCTCGTACTTAAATAGATCAGCATTTCCACTATATTTGAAAAACACATAAAAAAGAACAGCAGGCCTGTCATGAATGGTGACAGGTCTTGCCTCTCTATAGAAACACTTGAAAAATAATAAATCCCACAGCTAACAGATAAAAAAATAGAAAGGAAAGAAAACACATAAAAAAGAAGAATTACTATGCATAGTTTATTTTCAGTATACATAACTAGGAAAAAAATGCATGAATATTATCTGTGAGAGAATAGACAACAGTACGAATATCCGATTAGGAAATAATCAACAAGCTTGTCCAAACAAGTAATTATAATAACATAAACTTGTACCCAACCTTCCTTTTAAATATATGATCTACTTGATCCCTGCTCTACCTGTGAGACAGCGATGCAGATTTTGGGGTACTGGAGAATTAACAATTATCTAATTTAATTATGAAACATTTTAACTTTTAACACAAGGACAATCAAGGATTTCAAATATGGAAGATTTTGTTATTCTGTTACTTTAAGCCCCTTCCTGGATGAATAAGAATTACACAGTTGAAGGCTCAGCAACACGAGAATAATTTCTAGATTTGATCCTTCTACCTACAAGCCGCATTTCAGGTTGCACAACCTTAAAAATGTGAGCTGCCAGTGTACCAATCACCGAAGTCAACAATCAGGGAATCTTTACAAATAAGACATCTAAATTCCAAAATCTTTTCCCAGGGCCAATAAAAGAGAAACAAAGAAAAACAAAACAAGGTAGGCACCTTGCAATTCAAGAAGAGAACAGAATCACCTTGGATGTGTCTACAAGAATCCAAAAGGTGGCTGAGAGGCTAGGGTTTTTCTTTATTTGCCCGGAATGGTGTATATAAATTTAAAAGGAAATAGGAGGGGGTATATTTTTCATTGGGCTTCTTTTAAGTATTCCTTTAATTGCTAAAATCAAGTTTATGGGCCTAATTTTTATTGCTTTAGGCCCTGATTTTGCATGTAATTCATAGTGCCGAATCTGGTTTTAAAATGTATGATCTTAAAATTGATAACAAAGGGAGTATTCTGAATATCAATCTTCACAAATTCACAACATTCAATGGCCTTCCCATTATACAAACAAAGACTCATCTTCAGTGGTCATCCCAACTTATCATCTAACTATCCCTACCCACATAACATATAACAAGGGCCACAACATAACACAAAATCCTACAGATACGTGCTTTGGGTACCTAAGACAAGGAAAATTCATAAGTTCTCCCACACTACAATGGTTAAATTAGTAAATACACAAAACATGGGGGTATTCTTTTTTTGTATACAACCATTGAGAATGATAGTGGCTGGCCTTTTGCAGTTCTATGAAAAAAATAAGAGAGAGGTGAAAGAGAGGAAATGAAAATCATGCATGTACCTTGACCCAAAGTGGAAGGGCAAAATCCTCAACACCTTCAGAATTGGGGCTGTTTTCTGCATTGTTATTTACATGAAGGTTATTTTTTGTGGCTTCATGCATAATAACATGCCCACTATTTCCATTATTAGTGGATGCATGTTTGTCCTCGCGCTCCAGTTGAATCTGGCACGCCAGCTCAGACAGATGTTGAAGTGCACATTTCTGTCTGTCAATCTCTCTTTCGCCATCTTCTTCAGAACTTTGGCATTTCAGGGGAACATAGTTATTTGTTGTTAATGCCACTCCATCCTCTTTATGATCATCGCCCTGCTGAGAGGTGTTGCTGTTACCATCTATAGGAGTGGTAGTAGGTGCACAAGATTGCTCCTTCACTCCCTCTTGATCACAGTGGGCCATTGCATATAGAAAATGGCCGAAGAGAACTACAGAAAGAAAAAGCATAACTTGTGCATTAGATTTGTATACAAGTAAAACCAAACCATACTTTAAAGGACTTCAAGTATGATAGTAGTAATGTTAAGAAAGAAGTATTGTTTGTTTTCAAAGAACTATCTTCTATTTTAGACTTCCGCACAGTTTTTTTGCGACTCATTCATAAAGTTCAAATCAAAGTCATTCAACAGTTACCTCTTTCTTTCCTGCCATCCAATGTTGCCAGATAACCTAGTCAACAAAAAAGAAGATGGCTGCACACAGGTAAGTTTTTTCAACTGACACCTTATTTTAGACATTCGCAAATCTTATTTCCATGCAAAACCGCTCATCTTAACACCTAACTGGTTAGCATAATATATTTTTCCTTGCAAAATATCTGTTCACATATTCTCTCCGCTGTGCCGCCTCACTCCCCTGTCCTCTCTGATTTCACCTGAAACCTAAACCACAAGGTGCCAGGCAGATCAGGCCCTGTATCAGCCTCTCCTCTTCCCTAATCCAACCCAAAAGCCAAATAAATTACTACTTCCTGAACTGCTATTTGGCCATATCAGGTGAATGAAGGCATAAATGGTCTTTACCTACTTGCATATCTGTAACATCTTGTGTTTTGTACTGAAATTTGAATATTATTTGATTTTTCTCAGCTTTTCATCAATATTGTCTTTGATCCAGGATTATTTTCTCAAAAAACCAGGAAATTTGAGAAGTTAATCGGCATGGTTCAGTACCAGGAGATTTGAGAAGTTTTTACTTGTGACGTTGGATAGTACATTTTAATTCTAAGTCGTTCCATATATGTTGTGAATTGTCTTCATGAACAAACAAAATACCTCTGTAAGTAAATCAAATCATCAGATACCATTAACTCTTGGTAAGTTTTATTGTCAATTTATTAATAAAAAAAAATCGTACCTATTTGGTGTAAGGATTCAATTATTCAAATCACCTACTTTTCAAAATAAAAAAGTAAGACCCTACTATTCTAATATAAATCGTTGGATTTCACCGAATGGATCAGATTTATTTTAGAAAAGGCCCCCTCGGTTTCAACTCGTGTCGATCGGATCGTCCATTTTCAATCCGACGATCCAGATGATGATAACAAGACCCTCCTTTTTTCTCAAAATAATAGCAGATTCGGATCCTTGGTATAAACAAAATAATTACTATATCATGTTAAATTCAATACAAACAACAACAAAAAATTTCAAGTTGATAATGTAATTAGGGTTTCTTCAAAAGACCTCATTCTTCAATAACAGACATATTAATTGATATTCAATTTTGTATCCTTCAATTATTTCCATTAGCATAAAATCTGAATTCTCTTATACATGGAAATTTTCAGTTAGACCTTAATACAACTACATGTATTACTAAATAAAATAACAGCTTTTAGCAGTAAACTGATTCCAACTTTCTCTAGCTCATCTACATAAATATTCCCCTAATTTGCCCTTTCTTCAATTGCTTAATCCTAGGTCTGTCCCTTACTGCCTTTATCATGTTTTTTGCTACATATATCAAATAGATGGTCTTAAACTATTCAATAGGAAATCACAAACGAAAAAGAAGAAAAAATATACAATAAAAAAATTCCATTAGTTGTATTAATAATTTTCTAATTAAAAAAGGTGGTGTTAATAATTAGCAAAGATACATAATATTTAGCGAATATTTACTAGTAAATTTATTCTATGATGATTGCAGAAACTGGTCAGGTTTGGTCATGGCAGAAACTTTGTCCATACGAGTATGCAATCCTTCATATGTGAACAAATGTTGAAGCGACAATTGACATGATTCCATGAATAGTACCAATCCACGTTCAGTGAGTAAATATAGAGAAGGAGAGAGGGAGAGGGGTGAGGGAGGGAAGGAGGGAAGGAGAGAGAGAGAAAGAGAAAGGGAAAGGTAGACTAACCTGTAAATCAGGGAAAGGGGTTAGAACTTGGAACGGCGAGGTTAGAAAAAATTGTGACAGCAAAATAGAGGGACAGGTCGAGGAAGAGATCGGCCAGGGTAGTAGGGGGGCACGAATCAAAATCTCGCGCATTTACTGCTACCAGTACCAATCAATGTTGCATTCGCATATCTGCTCGCTTGGGAGTTGGGATTTATTATTTGGCAAGGAGAAAGAGAACAGGTATCTGTATCTGTACCGTTGTATCGTGTCGGGGCGGAGAAAGAGGGGGAGGGAAGAGGAAATGCCGAAATGGGGAACGTGACAGCTGAGGCTTGCCCTTGCGACCAGGCAACAAAGGGAGACAACGAGGCGGGGGATGGATCGATCGGGTTGGCTTAGGGTTCGCTCATGCTATTGGTTCGTGACTTCGTGTCGTACGTAGTTGTCGGTTCTGGGTTCGCGCACTGGACCGTAGTGAACCGGACCAGATACAGTCGCGATTCGCGATTTGCGATTTGGAACTTGGAAGTGGCTGTGGCGTGAATGCGTGATGGCGTCCGTGCTTTTTTATGCTTTGCGTAAAGTTTGACATAAAACGTGAGTATAAAAATATATGAGATGAGAGTGCATGCCAAGTAATTTAATTTTTTTTATTTAAGAAGTTATCTTTTAAAATATATGTTGAATTTTAGAGTTAAAATAAAGTTGATGAAATAAAATTGTATTGCATATACATTTATTTAATTGAGTACAAGAGAGCTTATATAGCTTATAGCAGCTCTTCAAAAAAAAAAAGGTAAATGTGCATCGGCTGGTTGCCTCCTTATTGGGTCTTGTTATCCAGCGGTCATTGGACAATTACATTTCAAATCTATTTTTTATTTTAATATTAATATTATGTTTCAACACTTCCCTCAAGTTAAACTGACAAAACTGTAGATTTGATTCAAAGAAGAACTTATTCTTTTTTTATTTTTCTTCTTCTTTCTTCTTCTTTTGTGAATTCTCTAAGTTCTAACTCTTTGTAACTGACTAAATTCATGTAAAGATCTATTGCTCTCTGCCTAATAACTAATAATATTTAAAGAGAAGCAAAATTCAAAAATAGACTATTGCAACTGCTCATTTGTGCTTCTGCGCAGGTCTATTGCGGGAGAAATAACTTCTCTTGTGATCGCAATACATATGTGAGTTGGAGTTAACACCTCTATGCCACCTTCTGCATGTTCTATTACGGGGGAGCAATAGAAGTTATTACGGCCGCAATGCTCTTGAGTGGCAACTTCCATGAACTCATTAGTGCTCTGCCAACTTTCATTGCGGCCGCAAAGATATACCTTGCGCCTGCAATGAAGCTGGTTTTGGCTTATGCTCTCTTGATAGTGGTTTGCAACTTATATTGCGGTCGCAAGGATGTACCTTGCGTCTGCAAACAAGCTGCATGGGTTATTTCTGATCTATAGAGGTTGATTGCGGCCGCAAGGAAGGTTCCTTGTACCGCAATTGACCTGGCAGATGGTCAAATTGCTTCTATTTACATCCTAGCTTCCTCCAGAGTCTTCAATTGTGTCTATTTTGCTCCAAATATCTGTTTTTGCATTAAAACACTGCAAGGTAGTGACTTGAACTCTTTTTGGGATAAAAACTTATTTGTTGAACCCTGATTTACCCTAAATTTGGCTTAAATTACACAATTAATCCTAGATAAATGCATGCATAATTTGGCTTTATCACCAAACCGAGGAAATATCACCTTTTTGAAAAGTCGTTTCACGACTTTGGAGTCGGCGACGGGGCAAGCAATAGCTTCAATCCACTTAGAAATGTAATCCACCGCCACGAGAATGAACTTGTTGTCATAAGAGCTTGGAAATAGGCCCACGAAATCAATACCCCACATATCAAACAACTCAATCTCAAGGATGGCACTTTGGGGCATCTCATGCCTTCGTGAAATATTGCATGTTCTTTGACACTTGTCAAAAGAAGTCGGATTGGAGGACTTTAGAGGTGGTTTTGGCGGTTGAATCATGACCACCGTAAGGAGAGGAGTGACAATGTGCAAGAATGGGTTGGACCTCGTCTTGTGGCACACACCACCTATGAATACCATCGACGCCAAGCTTGAACAAATACGAGTCATCCCAAAAGTAATGCTTCACATAAAAAAGGAACTTCTTCTTTTGTTGGTACGTTAACTCGACTGGTAATGCTCTACATGCGAGATAACTGGCCAATTCTGCATACCAAGGCACCAAGGTTGACTCGACCCGATAGAGTTGCTCATCCACAAACGAATCATCGATCAGCAATGTGTCGTTGTTGAGGTCAAGTTGGATCCTTGAGAGATTATTCGCCACCAAGTTCTCGGTTCCTCTTTTATCTTTGATCTCTAGGTCGAATTCCTGCAAAAGAAGGATCCATCGAATGAGTCGTGGCTTGGCATCCTTCTTAGCGAGCAAATACCAGATTGCGACATGGTTGGTGCAGACAACAACTTTCGAACCTACAAGATAAGAACGAAACTTGTTAATTGCAAAAACCATCGCGGGTAGCTCTTTCTCGATTGTCGTGTAATTGGCTTGTGACTCTTCTCGAGCATTGCTCGCATAGTATATCGCACACGGGACCTTGTCATTCTGCTTCCCTAAAACTGCACCGATCGCATAATCACTTGCATCGCACATGATCTCGAAAGGCAAGCTCCAATAGAGCAGTTGCAACACTGGTGGCGAGCTCAAAGCCTTCTTAATCATGTCAAATGCTTCTAAACAAGAATCATCAAAGATAAAAGATGTATCTTTAATCAAAAGATTAGTGAGAGGCTTAGCAATTTTAGAAAAAGGCCAGAGATGTATCTTACGGGTCGCAAAGTTTACCCCACCTCTTTGGACTTAGCTGATTTTCTGACTTGGGGCATGTTTGCGACCCGTAAGAATATGTTGCGACTCGCAAAGTTTTCTATGTTGAATTTGGATAACTCGTGGAATTAACTTGCAGACCACAAAGATCTTATGCGACCTGCAAAGAAGTACAATTTAGCTCAATTTGCTCCTCTTGCACTGCCAAGTCCCGATCGCTTAGTATCTGGTCAAGTGGCCCATCGTTCACAGTGTTGCGGAGCTCCTCTTTCACAATCTCGTCAATAGCATTAACCCTGAGAACAAACTCTTCGTTATATTTTAAAGCTCTATTAACGTGAAAAGTTATTTTCTCATCTCCAATTTTGAATGAGATCATTCTCTCGTGTACATCGTTCATCGCTTGGCCGTGTTTAGAAAAGATCTATCCAATAACAACGGTGTTTGGGCATCATCTTCCATGTCTACAATAACAAAGTCTATCGGTATGAAATATTTACCAATTTGGATAGGCATATTCTCAACTACCCCTATTGATAATTTCACCGGTTGTTCCGTCATTTGCAATGATATACAAGTTGGTCTCAATTCCCCTACCTCTATTTTGTCAAAAATAGACTTGGGCATAAGGCTAATGCTATCACTCGAATCAAACAAAGCACGTTTGAATTGTACCTTACCAATCGAACAAGGTATTGCAAATTTACCGGAGTCATCGAATTGTTTGGGCAAGTTGACCATAGACACAACTTGCACCTCCTCCAATTTATGTCTGTTTGAGAGTAGAGGTAGTGATGGGCAAAGACTGTGGCAGCCTGCTGGCGGATAAGACGCGAAGTTGGGCGGAGAAGGCGTGAACGACATGTTGAAGAGGCGGTTCTGTATTTGGTAGCGTTTTGCGATGTGTTTATTAAAAAGAAAAAGAAAAATTAAATCAGGATATTTTAGGCATTTAGAAAATATGCTTTTTAAATTAATTTTATATGATGGCAATGACATAAAAATAATTTCATTATAATTTTAATGGCAATTTGTCAATTTTGAACTTTGTAGTGACATTTTGCCAAATTTCCAACTTTAAAGTGGCAAATAAATAATTTTTCCTATAATTAATCAGAATTTTCGACATCGTCGTAAATTCACCTCAAACTCCGCTATCAAATTTACAATTGTTCTATCTAGTTGATTCTATCATCAATAATAATACAATCAAATTAATTTTAATTTATAACAGAATTAGCTTATATTAAGGTGAAGTACTAATTTTCGTGATTTTGTCACTGCTTTGTTCGAGCAGGGAACATCGATAGGTATATAAACGGAATGGATATCTATCCATTTCATTTCAATCTTTATCAGTACATAATTCTTTTATTTTTGAGATAAAGATGGAAGTTAAACTATCCAAATTTAAATGACCTTCAGTCTCCCATCCGAGTTTTGAACCCAAGACCTCTCACACAGAGGTCGTTGCTCTTAGCCACTAGGCTAAAGGCTGGTTCTTATCAGTACATAATTATTAATATATTAATTTAATACACGGATAAATAATTCACATTGTTTATGCTCGTGTTCAAAAAATGTTAGGGATACAAATATGAATTTAATTTTGAATTCTCAAAATAATATAGATATTTGAATTATTGAATTCAAAGTAAAACAAATATGTCATTGTTTATCTTATTTGGATAATCTCGAACTGTCAATTTTCTGTTAATGCTAACTTCTCAATTGTTTTGTCATTGTCGAAACACCTTCATATTCGGTATACTTATTATTTATTATGATTTTGTTTGGAAATTTCGAAATAATGAACATATTCAGAATATCTGAAGTACCTTATTCAGAATCGTCAAATCTTATATTCATACCTTTCAATTTTCTAATTTTTTATTTGACGTATATATGTAAATAATCTCATAATTGATTGTACAAACTATCTATTATGAACATACTTTTTATTAAAGACCCCTTTATAGAGGCTAGTCTTCACATTCATTATAAATGTCAAATTCTCCTCCCCAACATTTGTTGCGGTTAGAATCCACGCCTTAGCGATAGTTGTGGCGTGTAACTGACCATTTGTGTTGGACATCACGTACTATTACGAATATAATTAAATATATGCATAACTTTTTTTATCAATAATCTTATAAAAAAATAATTTGTTATATGTTGCTATATATTTATCCAAATGCATCGACGAATTATAAAAAAATGTGATACACAAACACAAATTATATCTAAAATTCATTAGATTTGTAATCTTCATACAAAATCCAAGAAAAAATATATATAATATGATTTTTTGTTATGAATTCGGATATAATCAGATAATATTGGATACGGATATCTTCAATAACTTCGGATACTATTTATAATAGCTAAACGGTCGGATACGGATATATGATAGGCAAATCGTATCCTTATCCGTTAAAATTTTTCGGATACAGATACGGATATCTTCGGATACATATACAGATCGGATAATTTTTGTTATTTCTTGAATACGAATTCGGATAAAATTGAATATTATCCGATCCGTATACACCCCTACCTTTAACAATATTGAAGTTTACCCTTGACAATATTGAAGTCTACATTCAAGAAGATATGAACGAGATTTTTTTTCTCTGAGTAAATATAATGTCTCACTCTTTTCTTATATGTTCTTGATTAAAAGACAAAAATAATTAATGTTTTGCTCTGTTGGCTTCAATTTCACTCTATTATGTCTGCTCTGTCCGCTCTTCTACATGTCTTTATATTTATAACTAAAATCTTTATATTAAAATTTTCAACAACACTGCTGCAAAAAAATTTAATATAAAGACTTAGAACATAATTAGTGCAAAAATTGCAAGTCTTTATATTAGAACAATAAAGTCTATATATCGTTGCCTGCAAGTTTTTATATTTAAATTTGCTGAAAAACTGCTGCAAAATTTATAATATAAAGAGTTGCAAAAAAAAATAGACTTGCAGTAATATAAAGACTTGAAAACGACATGACAGACATAACAGTTTTGTTGCAAATTTAAATATAAAGACTTTAGATCTAAATATAAAGTCATATAGAGGAGCGAACAGAGCGGACAGAACAAAGCATTAATTGCTTTTGTCTTCTAGCTGGGGGCGCGAGAGGGGGCGATTAAGGAGGACTATCAGCATCACCCTTTTTTCTCTTCGAACAGGTGAAGTTTTGATCTGAATCGTCAGATTAAATTTCAACGATAATGATTAATAATATAAAAAATTCTCTGAATCATATTATTTGTTATGCAATTTTGAGACTAAGTAAATCAATTAACAATTTCAAGAATTAAGATGAGAGGCTTAGGTTTCTAGGGTTTCTATCCACTTGTTTATATCTACTTGGTCATTTAAAGGTTTGTTCTTGTATTTAGGAGGCACAATTAACAAGTTTGGTACTAAGGAATATTTCTATGTTAATACCATATCTAAACTAGAATAATTTCACCTTTCGGTACTTGATTATCCAAGTCTAAATTCACTAAGTCCTAATTGCCTTAATCTACTTAAACAATTGCAATTCACCTCTCGGTACTTGGTACAATTATTCAATTCAATCAAGTTGGCCTATAGATGACAATCGTCACGTTTCGGTACTTAAATTACCATCTACCTTGTTACTTGTGGTCGGGATCTAACAATTCAATTTCTCAATTACAACCATTAAATCCTAAGTATGCAATTTGATCAAGATCACAATAAGCAATAAAAACAAGCACAAACCATAATAACAAAAATAACGATCATCATATCATTAAACCAAGTAAGATACAAGCCAAGTTTCAAGTCTCCCTAAAAATCTGATGGAGAATTAGCCCTTAATGGCCATGAAAATACAACTAAGTAAGTAAAAGAAAACAAGAGAAGGAGTGGAAGATTAAACCAAAGTGATGAAGTCTCTAATGGCCTTCTCTTCTTCTTCTTCTTCTTCTTCTTCTTCTCTTTCTTCCCCAAAATCTCTCTCTTTCTCTCAAAAGTGTAATAGAAAACTATCTCCTTCAAAGCATAACTTAAATAGATCTGAACCCTCCTATTTATGCATGAATACACGAATCCCAAAATAACCTCTAATAAACCTCCCAAAATAAAACTGAATTGCTCTGCCGATCTTGATTACGGCCGTAATGATGGGTCACTACGGTCGTAATTAGTGCTAAAAATGGCAGAGCGTGCCAAGAATATGGTTTCGAGATTTATTCTGGGAATTGGCGGTTTTGGTTACGGCCGTAACGAAGGGTCATTACAGCCGTAATGAGCTCTTCTGCATCGAAATATGGCTAAGGTATGGATATTGAACTCTCGGGAAAACACCATTACGGTCGTAATGGATGTTGGTTGCGGCCGTAATGGGTGCACTTAGCTCCTGAGATGGCCAAGTATTGAAATTCTGGCTCTCGGGTTTGTTTCATTACGGTCGTAATGAATGTTGGTTGCGGCCGTAATGAGGTGATCTGTAGAGGTTTTGGCTAAGTTCTGAACTGTAGAGTTTCGGGATATGATGACTACGGCCGTAATGAAGGTCATTGCGGCCGTAATGGATGTGCATGTGCTCTGGATCTATTCTGGGACTTCATTACGCCGTAATGAATACGGTTACGACCGTAATGGGTCCTGTAACTATCTGATCTCGCTCCCAAATGCTCCAGGCGTCCAGAAATAGCTCATTGTGCTTCCATTACCTATTTTCTGCATTGTAAACCAATTCTAGGGAAGTAACTTGAACTTGAGACTAAACTTGAATATTTTGACCTAAACTTATTAGACTTTGGCTCAAATTACACAAAATATCCTATGATTCTGGTATATAATTTCGTCTTATCACATGACATGTCTTTTCTCCACACGATAGAACTTCCACCATGCATATATTTAAAGAAAAATCTGCACGGTAGAAAATTTACCGTGCAACAAAAAAAGCTGTCGCACGGTAGATTTTGTACTATTTTGATCATTCGATCGAAAAACTCGTACTCCTTGACTGCATTTTTTTTTAATTATGAAAATGAGTTTACCTTCATAACTCGTACTGTTCTGAAGGGTCAATAAGATAAATGCTTTCTTGCTTTCGCTTCGACCATTTTGAACATCAGTTCTAGTTATGAAGGTAAACTCATTCTGCATATTTGTTTAATCAAGAGAGATGGCAATAGTGTTCTAAATTCGTGCCGTTCTGTTTCAAATACGACTTGACACAACACGAAACGGCACGACACGGTTAGTATTTTATTATATTTATCGTGCTGTTTCATGTCGTGCTAAAAATTGGAAGGGATCGGAACAGAACGGTTAAGACACGACACACTTAGGCACGCCGTGATTAAACGTGTCGTATCTTAACCGTGTCATGTCTAATCGTGACGTGTTTGTTCGTGACGTGTTGCTTCGGCATGATGTGACATATTCGTGTTAATCGTACCAAAAATAATAAAAAAAACTAAAAAAATAAAAAAAATTACAAGAACATAATCTAAAAAAAATCTTTAAATTTTACATAATTAATTTTTTTGGACCTCTAGTACATTTTTTTGGATGAGTCTACCCGTGTCTACCCATGCCGTCGTGTCGTGCCTAAATGTGTCGTGTCTATACGTGTTGTCGTGTTTTCGTGCCATGCCTTTCCTCGTAAACGTTATGTGTCGTGCTATTTCCTACAGTAGAAAACCTAAAAACGATACACTTAAGACACGACACGTCAACAGCATCGTACAGTGTGTCCCATATTGTGTCTTAACCGTGCCATTTCCTTATCGTGTCTTGTCGTTTCGTGCCGTTTTTAGACACATACACGATTACGTGTATTTTGAGAACTCTAGATGCAAAGAAAGTTGCTTCAAGTGTTTCGGTCCACATGAGGACAATATTTTATTAGGCCATTTTAATTTGCAACAACCCCAAAACCTGAAAGAAACATCTAAAAGCAATGTAGATAGCCATTCTCTTCAATTTTTTCTTTTTTATCTTTATATAAAACCCAGGCAGTAAAAGAAACATAGTTTTGAAGACTGAAATAACAACACAAAATAGATTGAAATGCACCAGGTGACCAGCTAACCCCATAAAAGATTTAACCTAATTTCCATTTTCGACAAAAAGGAATCAGCAATATGCGCTACCTTAACCAATGACACCTATCAAAATAAACTGCAACTCATCTCATTTACGAAATAATTGTCAATTATGAATACTCAAACAACTTTCTGTTGGTTTTCTTGTGCAATTTTTTCAAGCTCTTTCTCTCCAGTAGCTATTAGCCCCTTGACCACATCAAAGCACGTCAATTTAATGCTGTTAAAGAGAAGGGAAAAAAAAATATATTATCAAACATGAAGCACATTTGGAGAAAAGAGTTGAACACAACGGATAAATGACGAGGAGGGACCTGCTATTAGGAAGGCTTTTCAATGCATTGGGCACAAAACCTCTGTATAAGCCAATCAATCCATCCCGCTCCACAATGCCTGTATTTCATTTTCAAAATATTCATCATTATTTTTTTTGTCCAAGTGACCATCAAGACAAAAGATGGTTCGCATGTTTAGTCAAATTAGACCAGCACATGCATAAATGTTGTTTCTGATCAATTCAGTTGATTTCTTCAAAAGAAGGAAAAATCAATTCAGATAAGATTTCAGCAAGATCTCTAGCTAAACTAAATGCAGAAGCACAAGAAAATAAACAACAACAAACAACAGTAATAAGAAGTTAAGATCACGGTACAGAGTGTCCCTTAAATCACATTTTTAGCAGTTAGAGGAGGTTTGAGAACCACACATATTTATTTAAGTAATGCAGTCCAACTAGAAAGTGAGTGTATTTTTAATAAGAAATGCTCTGATACATTAGCCCTCTTAACCACCCCCTTGGAACTAAATTAGGAATGATTGGAAGTAAACTAGATATATGAGAAATGGACAATTTTGGCTAGGCTTAAAGTTGATTCAATCAAATCATCAATTCTCCACAATAACCATTCAGTAAAATTTGCTGCGAGTAACGTAGACACGTGTAGAGCAGAAGCTTTTAACCAACCAAAGAAATGCTCTAATTTTCAGAGGCAAAGAGGCTGGCCAAATAGATCTAAAGTCTACATTTTGTTGAATGCCTACACTTCTCTCAATCGCTTTATCCCGTTGCTCCTGGTAAACCTTTCCCCACATTCCTGTTAGAGCCTTAGAGGCGACTCAACCAGGAAATAACTAAATCCATTTTTTAATTTTTAATTGATCAAAGAACTATCTTTTCTGGGGCCATTATTCCAGGTTATTTCAGTACACCCGAGTCTTTTCATGATGAATGTTCTTCCTGTGAGTAATGACTAATCTATTCCTGTCAGCCAGGATTTTATGTAAGGTTGTTAAGAGAGCACCGAGAATGTGTTATCAACATTTGTGCAGAATTTACAAATCCACAAGACTGGAAAAAGTTGAAATACCTCCTGATAAACATCATGTTATTTGGCTGCAGGAAGA
Source organism: Eleocharis quinqueflora (assembly GCA_964058865.1). Classification (NCBI taxonomy): domain Eukaryota; kingdom Viridiplantae; phylum Streptophyta; class Magnoliopsida; order Poales; family Cyperaceae; genus Eleocharis; species Eleocharis quinqueflora. Next base: position 158,167 of record CAXKVX010000969.1, on the reverse strand, counting down.
GGTATTCTCACTTTTCAAGTGTATAAAGAAAAAAAGGAGTAAATAACCAATTCCTATTTGGAAGCTGAAATTACGTGCATAATAATTATACCTGGAAAGGCATCTAGAACAGATTCATAAGGAGAGCCTTTCATTTGCATCTGCCTCCTCATGGTATCAAGCGGGTAACACATCAAAGTTGCAAGTGTTGCCGAGATGAGGGCTGTGACCAAAGAGGTCTCTGGCCTTTTCTTATACTTCTCTGGTACCGATTTCTTCATCCTTTCCAAGTTTCCATAGCCATATTATAAAAAAGATTTGAATGAGTCCCAAATCTGATTTATCCAAATGCCTATCTAAAATAAAACTTTGACAGAATTTGGAGTATATGATGGAAACAACATGAAATATGGAGATTTCAGTTTTTCAGAAATACTTCCTCTTCCTGTTTTAATATTTTAACCATTCCAACCAAAAAAGGGAAATGGTCATGCAAGTTGGAAGAAACAAATTTCTCCATTAGAGTCATTCAAATTCTCACTATACAAGCAATACTATATACCAACTGGATGAGATAGATTGAAAAATAGTAGAAAGGAGACTCACAAGTCAAAAATACAGAAGTTAACAGCAATATATGGGGCAATCCCGAGAAGAGATGGACCCAGCCCTTTGTAAAACGATCCCAAACCTTCATCTCTCAGCATGGTTAGTGCCACCTTGAGGACAAAATCAATCAATCAATTAATTAATATAACTCAAAGACACCAAAAATATATGTAAGAAATAACTATATCCCGAATTGCTTTCATGCCTGAGACATGGTTCTGCTCCCTGGCTCCACTGCCAATCTTAAACGAAGCACATCCAATGGGTAAGTGACCTGTTCATTTCATACATAATCAACAACCGTGAAGTTTTTAACAATTAATCCAAAACATCTAGGCAAGCTAGTAGTACAGATATCAATTTCCTCTTATAAGTTACAGAATGTTGCATTTTAGGGTCGTGAATTGAGACTTGAAAATGTTGCAAAAAAGTGAAATAATAAATAGAAGATTAAAAGAACAAAAAAACAGGTGCGACAGCTCACAAGAGTAGAAGTCATGCCAGCACAGGCTCCTGCAACAAGCCTTCCCAATACAGATAAATCTCCATCCTTTTTCCTGAATAATTTCTACAATTTGATAAAAGGGAAAAAAAAAAAAGTTCTAGTGGGAAGAGGGATGGGGTTACAACCTGAATAATAAATTAGAAAAAACACATAATAAAAAATAAATTTAGTGAGAAGATGAGACATGATTACAACCTTATAGACCTCATAGGAGAACAGCTGAACCGCACTATAAGGAATAATCCGAATCACCTGCAACAAAGAAAAGCATTAAGCACTAGCTCAACAAAAATAATTATATAAATAAACAGGAAAACAGCAAGCACGAGTTGGTTGCAGAAAAGTAAACAAATTGTGAAAATTTTGAAAACGAAAAAAACTAAGGAACGAAGTACCTGAGGGAGATTTCCCTTCCAATAACCTTTGATACCCTCCGCCTTTCCTATATTTGTTATGGCCTCGATAAAACCAACTGCTTTGCTGGCTGGACCCGGACCAGCTCGTACGCTGTGCGTTTGCATGAGGAGCTTCACACGGTCTAACGGAGCCGTCACAGTCTTCGCCGCCGCGCCGGAGAGTGCTCCGGCCGAGAAGAGAGCGACACTGTTCGGTATCAACGCGAGCAACGCCAGCGGATGCCTAATTATCTGCTCCCCTGTCAGCGACTGAGCTCTCAATTCCTTTCCCCCCTTGCCGTCTCCTCCTTCATCGTTTCTCACGGGAGTAATGCTAGTGGTGGAAGTAGAAACGGAGGCGAAGGAAGGTGGGGAAGAAGAAGGTATGAGAGAGATGGAGCGCCATGTCACCACTGCTTCTCTCTCCTTCATCATCTCGATTTCAAATTTCAGTATTCTCTCTCGTAGGGTTTATGGTTATAGAAGATAATATAGAGGCGCTCCACGTAGAATTGAGCTAGGAATTATCGCTTGGATATATAGGTCGATTGGGGTTTTGCTTCACTCTTTCACCTTCCCACCTTTACTTCACCCCAGATAACCCAAGGTTTTCCCAAATCAGGGAGAAATGATACGGTTTAGTTTAGAAAAGAAAAACATACGGTATTAGATGAGAATGACGGGTTATCGGATTCGGGTTGAGGTACCTAAAAGGCCAGACAAGTCGTTATAATTGCTCGGCCCATTTCTTACCGGCCCAGAACGAAAGAGTCTCTCCTTGTTATAATTTCTTGGCCCATTTCTTACCGGCCCAGAACGAAAGAGTCTCAGTGCCTGTCTCACCGGTCACCACAATTCACATGGCCTATTCCGACTCGACGGTCGTTTAACTTGTGCTAGGTTGGGGTTTATGATGGGGATGGAGCGGGTGGTGGTGCTGGACAACGGTGGTGGACTCTTAAAAGCGGGTTTCGGAGGCGAATCCGATCCGTTAGCTGTCGTTCCAAACTGCATCGGTAAGCCTCCAAGTTCGAAGAAATGGCTAGTCGCCGATCAACTTCAGGCCGACGACGCCGACGTGACCGGAGTGTCTCTGCGCCGCCCCGTTGACCGAGGCTACCTCATCAATTCAGAGGTACAGAAAGAGGTTTGGGACCGTGTGCTCCGGTCCCTGCTCAAACTAGATAACAATAACCTTTCTCAATCTTCCCTTTTGCTGGTGGAGCCCCTCTTCAACCCTCCTTCGCTCCAGCATTTGGCCGATGAGCTCGTGTTTGAGGAGTTCGGGTTTGGATCCCTTTGTGTGGCCGATTCTCCCTCCTTGGTTCATATCTATGAGGCCAGCCGGGCACAGAGACCAGCAATCGCTAGCCTGGTGGTCGATTGTGGCTTCTCGTTTACGCATGCGGCTCCGGTGGTGCAGAACATGGCGTTGAATTATGGCGTGAAGCGCATGGATCTTGGCGGGAAGGCACTCACGAACTACCTCAAGGAGCTGGTTTCATACCGAGCCCTTAATGTTATGGACGAGACATTGCTCATTGATCATGCTAAGGAGCAGCTCTGCTTTGTCTCACTCGACCTCCCCCGTGACCTCTGTCTTTCCAAGTACTTTCTTTCCTGGCTTCTGATTGATTGTTTGGTCTGCTTTTTGTTTGAGTAAATTGTATAAGTTGTTCCTGAAGTAAGGTCTCGGTGTTAGTCGGGATGTTACTGATTTAGTTTTCACCTAATGTTAGTTAGAATGTTACTGATTTGGTTTCTGAAAGTTTCAACTGTTGCAATTGTGTTGACTAAGCATGCTTCACCATACTCAAATTTCATGTATGGAGGATACATTAATTTGGAAGGAGCTGTTTCTGTTGGTTTTGTGTCAATAATGCTTTCCACATGTAATTCAGTATAATATCCTAATTATTTTATTAGGATGTCAGGAAATGGCAACATAATGAAGTGCACGTATGTTCTCCCCGATGGAATTACACACACAAAAGGTTTTGTTAAGGACATGGATGAAGCTCGATGGCACCTTTCACTACCTTATGAAAACACAAACCCTACAACTGAATCGGATAATAAGATGGAGGTGATGGCTAGACAGGGTGATATGGACAAGGCCGAGGATCGGAGAAAAGTTGATTCCAATCAAAATGTAACACCAGACTCCCCCCCCCCCCCCCCCCCCACACACACACACACACACAAAAGATAGAAACAAATGAATACCCTTTTGAATTTTTGCTGACCTTTATCCCACTTTTTTCTCTGGTGCAGGAGTTTAGTTTAACCAATGAGCGTTTCCTTGTGCCTGAGATGCTTTTTCACCCCGCTGACTTGGGTCAGTCTATCACAAAGAAAATTTGTTTTTTTTTATTTTGTATTTTTCTCTCTAATATGTTGCTATCGTGACCTAGTTGATTGTAAAATGAGTGGCATTATTTTGATCAAATAACAGAAGCAAATGCAAGTTGCTCATGTCCAATCTAACTACTTTTACCGTCCCTCTACAGGCATGAATCAAGCAGGACTGGCTGAATGCATTGTTCGAGCAGTCAATTCCTGCCATTCTTATCTTCATCCATTACTTTTTGAGAAGTATTTGTTTGCTCTGACTTATGCTCTGAAAATTTGCTGTAACTTGTTATAATGTTTCAAAGTTGGGGTTTAAAATTTAGCTTTGGTTCTGAACTTGTTTCATGCTTGCAGCATTATTTTGACTGGAGGAAGCACATTGTTCCCCCACTTTGCTCAAAGATTGTAAGCTGTCTTTTAGATATTATCTACAATGTATATGTACTCACTGACGATTTATAATCTTGTTTGATACTGATATAACTCATTGTATATTTACAGAGAAAGAGAGCTTCGACCTCTTGTTCCTGATTCTTATGAAGTGAAGATTACTAGTCAAGAAAAGTACTTGCTGATTTCTGTCTCTCTCACACATTTGCTTGCTCACCCTCACCCTCTCAGGCTCTAGACTGGCAGGGGACTGAAACTGATGTTTTTTTGTTTATTTTTTTTGGACAGCCCTATACTTGGTGTCTGGAGAGGTGGGTCACTACTAGCATCGAGCCCTGAATTTGAATCAATGTGTGTCACAAAAGCAGAATATGAAGAGATTGGATCTGACCGATGCCGTCGTCGATTTTTCCACTGAGATTTAACTCACTTACATCTTGACACCCTATTCTTGTAAGTCTTTGTTCAGCTGCTAGAGTTATTATAGAGACAGTATATGCTTCCAAATTCTGGTCTTACAGAATCTTTTATGGTCAAATGGTCCTTGGATCTCATTATGCTTTCTTTTTGTGATACATGAAAGCTGTTGAAGAGTCTCGATGCTCCTGTAAGAAACAGTCATGCAGGTAGTTAATCCTCTTAATGGAAGATTGTCAGAGCCTCCCGTACTAAGGCCTTTTTGGCAATTCATTCTAGCAGTGATCCAATTTACAGTCACAATGCAGAAAGCACCCGACGGTTAAGCCTTTTATCCATTTATTTTGAAAGGCCTACGGCTTGATTGAATTGCAAGATGTGTTTGGATAACTATTGTAGTAGGCATGTGTTGTATGTAATTTGTAAGGCCTGACATTGTAGTATTCACTATGTTCATAAACTTTAATTGTTTAAAAGCTGAAATGTCCAAATATAGTGCAGCTTGTGTCCTGAGGTACAAAGACGGGAGTACATGGAGCACATGGAAAATTTACAGTTATTTATTTTATTTTATTTTTACTTTTCAATATTATTATATATAAAGCTTGTTCAGTGTTCATGTGTTCAATTTTTCTGACACTCTGACACTTTATTTTGCTATTCAATTTGTATTGTACGTGTGTTCAAGTTATTGGATATGTGAATGTCATTAATAAAACACGTCATTAACGTCACGTCATCAATTTCAGTATAAATCATTAATAACACTAATTTCATGTCATTAATGTTCACACCTTCTTCATTTCATATAAAATCATGTTTTCAAAAGAATTTAAGAAAGATGTGTGATATTTATTTATAGAATTCTAATTTCAATGAAACAATGTTATTTAACAAAAAGATTGATTCAATATAATTGCGTTGTTTATTTTTTTCAATATAAAAGATTTTTTCTTAAAAAACAAGATGCGGTGGTACGTCGTTATGTAATTTCTAAGTTGTGGACTCAAACTAGTTTTTGCGTGACTCATCTGTCATGATGCATTTGAATGGCAGACCCTTAGAAAGTTTGCCTTTGTGACTGCTTTCTTGTATTATATTGTCTATTTTTTCATTTTGGCACAGGAGCCATCAGCCATGTATGTGCATGCTATGTGAGGTAGATTTTTCTCACCTTAGTTTCATGCCAAGTTGCCAACTGGTTCCTATTTTTGGAATTTTTAGACATTTATTACAATATGTAGTTAGCTGGGTTACGTATTATAGTTATATGTTAATTCTCTCGTAATTAATGTTTTAAGCGTGTAATCCAAATTAAATGCAATGTTAACATTATGTTATAAGGTAAATATATAATTTAAGAGAAAAATTTGTCTCAATATCACATGAATTTTTTTTGTCTCAATGCCACATTTAAGGTAAATATATCCTAAATATTCCTCACCTCTTCTCCCATTCATCTTTCTTGGCGTTGATCTGGCTTTTCTCGCGAACATAAAAAAAATTGACTGAAAAAATAACGCATATCTTAAAATAGGTACCGTTATTTGAATTAGAAAAGTGTTGATTTTGACATAATACATCACGATACTAATATTCAAAACTAACATACAAAATACTACTACAACTCTATTACACATAACAATACAACATCATATACTAACTATTAACTCTACTACAAACATCTTAGTATCTAACTATTAAATCTCTAACTCTATGAAGATGAGCTTGTATTTTGATGCTCACATCTTTAGCAAAGAGTCATATTTATACATTTTCTAAGAAGATAAAAGGAGATTCTAGAAGTTTCATACAAATATCTAGACATGTTCTAGTATATTTAGATATTTTCAAGACTAATTTTAGAAACTTTGATTTTTTGAGCATATGATAGTCTTCTTTAAAAACTTTTATTAATTTCTCCAAATGTTGCATCAAAGTTAGTGCAAATTTCAAAAAAAAGAAGAAACAATTTGACCTTAACAATCATCATGCCTTCTAGGTTCCTAGCACCACCTGGAATGGAATCACCAACTCTTCTTTGTGGTGGCTGTCTCTCTAGTTAGATGTTCTATTGTAACAGTAGATGAACCTTGGAACACTTCCCCATCTACTGATATAGTCTAATATGATTATTCCTGTATCATGTATTTATATTACAAAAAATAAAGGCAAATTTCTTCAAGAGGCCTTATCACACACAATTTTAATTATGTTCTCAAATCCAGGATCTAAATCCAATTTGATCAAATTCCACACAATTCATTAGCACTCACAGCCTCACACATCATGTATATATTTTTTGAAACTAGTAGCCAGTGCTACCTGTTTTTCTTACAAAGCTCAGGTGTCAGTATCTATGTATGCATCATTTGCTCGGATTCAGATTGGTCGCGAGAGAGTATCATCAAACTCCATTTGTGAATAATGAGAGAAAGAGATGAAGGGGAAATAAGTGAAGGGTATTTAGGGTATATTTTTATGCTTTTATTTTTTAATTATATTAAATAAAGATAATGATATTTAGGCAAACTGATTTAAAATTTAATGTCATTTAGGCAATTTGCTGTTATTGAGTGGTAATTCGACAATTGTCATGTTATTGAGTGACATTTAGACAAATTTTGCATATTTTAATTAGATTTTGGATCGCAAACATCAACAATATACGCTTTACTTTCAAACGTGGATAATTTTATAATTGCTATTTTTCTTCATTCACTAGTCTTTCGAACTGGCTTTTTAGTTTATATCAATTGTCAAATTGCGAATGGTCTAGTAGTGATTGTTAATTAGAATGATTTTTATGAGATTATGGATTCAGGTCTGTGTGAATATAACAGACTAACAGTGAGACTCTTAGGAGACGCTTAATAATAGATGTCGGAGGTTTTGGATACTTCTTATATATAAAAAAAATGAAAACATATCAATTGTTGAATTATACAGTAATTTGCATTCCTGCGATTATACTTGCACGTGTATAGTAAAAATTAAAAGGTCATTTGTAAGCAGAGATGTCCTTATATTTTAGCTGGGTGGGATCTATCAGTATGAAAGGTAGATACACTAAAATGCATCTACAATGATAATTTTAATTAATTCATTTGTTCTCGTCTATTGTATATTCGTAATATTGATATGTGTGTTATGCATGAAAACTTAACGTGTTAAGTATTATATGTATCGTATTATCACATGTTGACGTATTTAATAGTGTGTTGCGTTAACAAGTGTCAATCTTTTTTTTTAAGAATTTTTCATATCAATTTCTAAATTAACACTTGACACTTATAACACGTCGAGATCATGAATTTAATCTTTCATAAATAAACAGATTCGTAAGAGATTTGATAAAAAAAATAAACGCCGGAGCTCCTTATATATAAAAAAAATATGTGTTGAATAAGTGTCAATATTTGTAACATTTGTAGCATGCATGATAGCATCCAAGAGTTTACATGCGTTAATGTTGTATATGTGTTACATGTGTTAGGTGTGCTCTCGGATGTATTCGGAAATGTCATGCTTAATAATACGACACGCATAATATATACTTAAACACTTACGTGTTGACACGTAACGTCTACGTGTTAGGTAATGATGTTTACGTGTTGTATAAACACAGATCTAGTCCGTTTCTTCCGGATTGGACGGTTAGATTGATATCCACCTGGACCTTCCGAATCAACTCAATCGGTCATCAATCTACACCGCTGAGTATAAATCAAACGGTCCGTATCTCTCAACACTAACCACGACTCTACGCCACCTCGAGAAGTCCGCTATCCAGTGGCAATCCTGAGAAATTAGACTCAATCTTGTGTCCACTTATAACCTTGCCCTCTTGGCGGCTCTACTGACCACTGCTTAATCACGCTTTGAAAAGACAACAACCCTTTGTTTCTCTAAAGGACTAAAATGTGTGTTTACTAAAATGACCCTCTCTCCTCTTTTCCTCTCCTCTTCTCCTCTTTTTTACATCTCAGAGTCGCTTCATAAGCTCGTCTCTTCTCCTCTCAAATCTAACCCGAAACAAACCTCCTCAGATAGTAACTCTTCTTCCTTCTATCCAAAACAAAGAAGGAAAACCTAGGAATTTACGGTGATTGGGATGGAGGCAGCGGCATGTGCATCTCGGATCGGGTTAGCGGGTTTGGCTGTGATGGGGCAAAACCTGGCTCTGAACATAGCGGAGAAGGGGTTCCCTATCTCGGTGTACAACCGCACCGCGTCTAAGACGGAGGAGACTGTGCGCCGGGCTCAGGCGGAGGGAGGGTTGCCTCTGACGGGTCACGCTAGTCCAAAGGACTTCGTCTTGTCCATCAAGCGCCCCCGTGCCATTGTCATGCTCGTCAAAGCTGGAAATCCTGTTGATTCCCTCATTTCCTCCCTCGTTCCCTTTCTCGAACCAGGCGATGCTATTATTGATGGAGGCAACGAGTGGTATTTCTCGACCCATTTAATCGATTTATTAATTAGCTTTGATTAAATAATATCCATCGAGCTACCATGTATCAAGTACTTTTTAAATAATTTATTCATACACTTGTTATAGGATTTAGGGTTTTAGGTTTATGGACTTAAATTGGGTGTTAAAGGATCGGCTTTAATAAAAGTTAAAATTGAAATTGACAGGTATGAGAATACTGAGAGGAGACTGGAGGATGCAGCTGCCAAGGGGCTACTGTACCTGGGTATGGGGGTTTCAGGTGGTGAGGATGGGGCCCGCAATGGCCCGTCCCTCATGCCTGGTGGCCACAAGGAGGCTTACACCAATGTCCAGTCTATTCTCTCCAAGATAGCTGCCCAGGTGGATGATGGCCCGTGTGTCACCTATGTTGGCCCTGGTGGTGCTGGCAACTTTGTGAAGATGGTTCACAATGGGATTGAATATGGAGACATGCAGCTGATTTCGGAGGCCTATGATATACTAAAGCATGTCGGTGGTCTCTCAAACACCGAGCTCGCTCAAGTTTTCGATGATTGGAACCGTGGTGAGCTGGAAAGCTTCCTTATTGAGATCACTGCTGACATATTTAGTGTGCCCGATGAGCTCAATGGCTCAGGCGCCGGGGAGCAACATCTTGTTGATAAGATCTTAGATAAGACTGGGATGAAAGGTACTGGTAAGTGGACGGTACAGCAGGCAGCTGAGCTGGCTATAGCAGCCCCCACCATTGCTGCCTCCTTGGACAGCCGTTACATCTCAGGGTTGAAGGACGAGCGTGTAGCTGCTGAAGCTGCACTGGAGCGGGCCGGTCTCCAGCCGGGCCTCCTTAGGGGCAACAGCTGGGTGGACAAAAGACGGCTTGTTGACGATGTGCGTCAGGCACTGTATGCCTCCAAGATCTGTAGCTATGCGCAAGGCATGAACCTGATCCGCTCTAAGAGCGATGAGAAAGGTTGGAATTTGAACCTTGGTGAGTTAGCACGAATCTGGAAGGGTGGTTGCATCATTAGGGCACGGTTTTTGGACCGTATCAAGAAGGCCTATGCAAGGAATCCAAATCTGTCAAACTTGATAGTGGATGAGGAATTTGCAAGGGAGATGGTGCAGAGACAGGCTGCATGGAGGCGAGTGGTGGGGCTTGCTGTGGAGTCTGGTGTAGGTGCACCTGGTATGAGTGCTAGCCTGGCGTATTTTGATGCCTACAGACGATCGAGACTTCCTGCTAATCTGGTCCAAGCACAGAGGGACTATTTCGGGGCCCATACATATGAGAGGGTTGACAAGCCAGGGTCATTCCACACTGAGTGGGCCCGTGCCGCTAGAGAGAAGAAGAGTGCTGGTATGCCTAATTAACTGATGGTCTGTCATTCCCTTTCTATTCTCATTTGCTTGCGCCAATTAGCTTCTATTGTTTTTTCTCTTTGTAATTTAATCTTTAGATCCAAATTGTGAGATTGTGCTTTTTTATTAAATAATTTTGGCGCCTTAGTATGCTGGAGTTTTCTTTAATGGAGGGAACAGTTATTAGTAGTGAAGCTATGCCTTTCGTGATCATTTTTCCTGTCAGTGTCTTTTCCCGATGTACCCCTGGTGTGCTGAAGCAATCATGATTTTGTTCACTATGTTTTCTTTCAAAGCCTCCAAGTTTTCATGATTTTGGCGCCTTAGTCTGTGCTGTTTTCAGAGTTTAAATTTATTCTAAACTGGTTTATTTGCGAAATAATTAATTGTATGTCTGATCCTTTAGTCTTTGCTTATAGCCTGTCATCGATGAGCGGAGCGACAAACAAACAGAGAGAAAAGGAAATAAAAACAGTAATTGAAGTTGAGTGTAAATAGGAGATGAAATAATAGACATTGACATTGTCATATATCAACCGATTGTCCCTCCTAAACGTAAGTGTGCATACTGGTCAGTTCGTTACAAGTATAATATATATTTGGGGTTTAAATTAAAATTGACTGTCAAATAGATGGTGAAGGCAGCTGGATAGATATGAAGACCTAAAATTGTAAGAATAGCCTTTCTAATAGTACTTAAGCAATCAAAGGTACAAGTATTCTTCTATAATTCATTTTAGGGCAAACACATTCACACAAACTGATAAAAGTACTAAACCACATTTAACTGCTCCATTATGTGCACATACCAAAGAGAGCACACAAAGGCACAATATATTTTTTGTCCATGAAGACAGATTGATATTAGGAGTGACCCAAAAGGTTCTCAGCAAAGTCCAAAACCAAGGATGCTGCGATTTCTTCAAATCAAACATTGAAAAATTTCTTCAAATCAAACACTTTCAATGACTGGCATTGATTCAAAATGCTATGTTATTGGCATTCTGTAAATTCACAGCATTGTCCCCATCTACACAAATCTCACCAAAGGTAATTGCAAAGTCGATCCATCCATAAAAAAGCTTACAGGCTGAAGATGGGTGTAGACCGTTATCAAGTGACCATCTGAGTTGACCAAGAAGACCTCTCCAGTTTGCTCAGGTAGTAGATACTTTAACGGTCGCTGAAACGATTGTCCTGTGATTTTGAAGTCCAAGATATATAGATAGGACAGCGGGGTGTAGATAACAAAAACCCCATTAATGAAAACAACATCCTCAACCTGTTTAGGGAATGGTTGGTGGTCATGAGTATTCCACGTGCGATCTCTGCCCCTGCACGTGAAGCAGCAGTCAGTCAAGCCAGAGAGGAACAGCAGCAAAATGAAGTCACGATCTTGTGCCGGATCAGAGGACAAGATAGCAAGACGACTATGGATAACATGTCGTATGAATTTTCCTTTCCCTTGAGATGGTATTCAGGGAAACACAATACGCACAGAGGCCGGTCAAATCATCATCAACCCAGACTTCCTTCTCTTGGATCGCCAAGATCAGATGTTGATCGGATGGATCCGAACTTCCCTTATCGAATCGATCCAAGGACGGGTCACGGACTGTCTTACCACTGCTGAGCTTTGGTCTCGCCTCAAGCTCTCCTATTCTGCAGCTTCAAATTGGCAAAAAGGAGAGCTTTCATTCCAAGAAGATAGTGTATTGGTAGGGTCTTTGCGCAACTCACTGAACTCCGCCGTCAAATCCACACAGCCACCAAGGGATCTAGCTCTTGCATCGGCTATCTCAATCAGATGCGTGGTCTCTCAGATGAACTGGTCTTTATTGGTTTTCCAATGACAGATGGCGACCTGACCTCAGCTCTCCTCAATGGTCTAGGACTAAGAGTTCAATTCCTTCGTGATCTCGGTCACCACTTCGAGCAGCCTTCAACCCTTCTCATTTGCTGAACTACATGGCATGCTTTTGAGCTATGAATCCCCCATCCAAGGTCAGTCCTCCATTGACAGCACTCTTCCCTCTGCTGATTTGATTACCCTTCTGTGTTTCTGGTGAGACCCAAATCCAATAACCACAATAATCAGATCCGAAATCCACCAAACTACATCAGATATCCACAACAATTTCCAAAACCCAGTTGCATATCAACCAGGTTTCCATCCAATAACACAGGCTGGCCTGCTGATCCAACTTACAATACCAATCAGAAACCTTTTTATCCTGGCACAACCTGCTGCAGAAAATACATAACTCCAGTGCCAAATATGTTCTAAATTCGGCCATATTTTTAAACATGTTACTTCCAGTATGAGCATGATCCCACATACCGTGGCAAACCATCTCATTTCCAAGCTTATGTAGCACAACCACGGAGCACAACTAATCATACCGTTCACTCTTCTGAGTGGATATTGGATTCCAGTGCCACCAATCATGTGACCAATGATCTTAGTAACCTCTCTGCATTTGTTCAATATGATGGCAAGGATGCTCTTCAAATTGGCAATGGTATGAGACTACCAATTCTTCACATCAGTTCTACTATTCCTTTCTCATCTCATTCTATTTCTCTCACAAATGTTCTCCATGTTCCTAAATTTTCAAAAAATCTTATTAGCATATCTCAACTCTTATTGGATAATCCCCATCTAACAATGATATTTTCTAATTTCTCTCACAAAGACTACCATCCACCATATTCCATGCACTAATGGTCTCTACTTATTGGGTTGAGAAGGGAAACAGAGGAGAATTGGTCGAGGGTTATAAGCCAGCCATGAGATGAGCCGACGCAGATGCGGTGACTGTCTCCAATGTTCGTGAGCGCATGAAGATCGTGAATCGTCTCTGGTGTGTTGTAATGGTTAAAGACGGGGATAGGGAAGACCTTGCTGATCGAAGGATTGGGAAAGGTGTGGGGAGGGACGAGGAGGAAAGAGAGCTGAGGGGATGGGAGTGGGGGTATAGGGGAGTCATCAGTTAGGGAGCGGCACCATCCGTGGCAGGCACGATGGAGGGAGGCATAAATAGCAGCATCACTGCGCTTCATGGCAATGTGCGAGAGGAGCTCGGAGGGGAGGTTGGCCAAGGGTCTGGAATGGAATTCAACGAGAATAGTAGTTCGATTTAGTAAAATATAACATAGTAATGCCACATGACCTCCTAAAATATTTCTTCAGACCTTCATTCTTAACAATCACTCCCTCAAATTTATCAATACAAGACAATTAGCTCCTAGATTGTTAAAATTGTCAAACTGGAATGCCCAATGAGCAAATTATTCTTGGACCTTATAGTGTGGTTATTGACAAGTTATAGGCCTATCTACCAATAGTAGGAATCCAACTTTTTCAGAAATATTCAAAATTTGTTTTATAACCTGCAGGACTGTATTTGGAGAACCACCTTAAACCATTCTGCATTTGGTCTTTGGTCTTTGGTATTTTGGCTTTTGATAAGTACTAGTAGCATTATTTTGTGAAAGTGAGTTTATATAGTTTTGAATTTGAATGAGCCAACTTGTTAATATCTTTAGAATTTCTCTCTCTGCAGAATTCATACGTTTTGCATACTGATCTTTAAAGTGCGTTATAACAATCATATCAATAATCAATAATTCTGACATCATTTTATTTCCTTTTCTCTGAGCCTGTCTTTCTGACTAGTGTTCAAAACGGCTATCCGTGTCTCAACTGGTTTGTGGAATTGTGGTAACTCTCTGTTCAGTTATTTTAGTATAATAGAAGAGATATAAAAGTTAAGGAAATTAAAATGTTCACATTTGTTTCCATTTACATGAGCAGATGACCATCTCTGAGAAATTGCAATATGAGGATGCTGAAATGATGTTTTGTGGGATATATTATCAATATTCACAAACTAAATTTGCAAAATGACACATCCAAGATTACATGCATAACAATACTTTGGCCTATTGTACTAATTTCAGAAAAAGGAAAGCGGAAAAAAGAAGTAAAATTAGAATGACAACAAGAAGTTATTGTTTAATGTAGTCTCTAATTAGTTTCTGGTTAGATCTTGATCCTAATAATTGAAAGTTTAATTTACCAGAATATCTGATCTAATGCATGCTTTTCTTGATCAGTAACAACTGCAGCAAATATAGCCGGAAATGGAGATAAAGGAATTCAAATATCTTCATTTTTGGCTAAATTCCATCAAGTGCAGTTGCTTCCTTGATGGAATTATTGTTACAGTGGGGTTACATGCATCACCCTATCTGGCATCCTTTATCTCCATTTCCGGCTATACTTCCTTCATGTATTGCTGCGACTAAAAATGAATCTCAAAGTCATTTTCCTGGCATATGTTCTCTTTTTATACCACAGTTTAAGATCTTTTTTATCCTCTAACAAACATAGTACCTTCCTTTGACATGACATAAAGACAGATTACTGCATGATTGATGCAGCATTTTTGTATCAATGTCAGTATCATGGGTAGCACAAATATGTACCAGTGAATGTACAGCTTATTGTAAAATTTCTAGGACAATATTCTGTTCTTTTCTTTATTCATAGAAGAGTCTATCCTGGTTTTATGTACAGCTTCCTTTTTATCAAAGAAATTTAAGTACATCTCTGTCATCTAACTGAAAGAAAAATAACAGAAAACATGTTTGGACATTGACCAGTAAAATTGAAAGCAAAGCATGATATTCTACCACCATAATTGCTAGAATTAATAAGGCGGAGAGCTCTGGCTTTCTTTTACAGTCAATTAATAAAACACACCACAGCTAGCCTCCAGTTTGTAACCATCTCCGGTGTATCTTCTCAGTGTATACTCAAGGTCATTATCAAAGGACGAGTGGACGACATGTATGGTGGATCCATTGTGGATTCTTCGATCCTTTTTCGTTTCATTTTGAAGCATGACTGCCATTTTCCTTGTCTGTTCTATAAGAATTCTTGTCAGACATTTGGAACTGTAATGCAAGTCGCACGATGCTCCATCATCCAGTGGACCTCCTGACAAGAATGAGAGCAGTACACTGTTATTCCGCATTGAGAGCATCTCCTAAACCCATTCTTTCTCATTTCCCTCCTACCACACAGCACATTGGAACACATATGCAAGCCGTCTTCACCATTATGGCCTAGGCCTAGCCACCACCATTCGACCATGAATGCATTTGCCGCATGGACCTCTTTCCCCATATATCCATAGTTCGTTAGAAGTGAAAAATCCCGGGAACGTCTTCTAGGACTACTGTGATTTTTTGTACTGCTTGTACTGGCAGTTTGGTCGAGTGTGTTCGCTTTTCTCAGAAGGTGGTATGCAGCTGCAGGACTGGGAGGAAGACCGTAGCCAGTCTGAAAGCAGTGACCCAATTCGCGCAGGGCATCAATGTATCCTAGTTTAGCAGATTTGATGCAGAGGTTTGCTGCACTGTTTGGATTTTTCTGGTAGGAAAATCCACTGTCCGCACTATCACACCCGTTGAAGCTTATTATTGCTAATGAGTAAAGGGCTTCTGCATGGGACCCCTTTGCAGCTTTTTCCAGCAGGGTGATCCCTTTTGAATAGTTGCCGAAGCAGTGGAAGTTGATCTATAAAAATATATAATTTTAGAGAAGCCAAATTCAGATATTGCTACATAATATATAAATAAAAATCATTGTTTAGTTACATAATTTTTGGAATACTTACCATGCCAAGAAAATAACAAGCTTCGAGATTGCCAGCATCAGCACAACTGCTCAAGAACTTGTGAGATGATTTACACCAGTTTTTAGCTCGAACACACATAGCTTTACGAGATGCATTTGCTAAAACAAGCCGGTCAAGACCAAGCACACTGAACCTCTTGCTTCTGTTACCAAAAAAGTAAAGAAACAATGATTTAATGTTGATCAAATGAAAATTGAAAATGTACCAAGGACTTCGTGAATGTCATATATATATGTGGATAACATGCTACATAGAGGACATCTGTTTCTGATGTCCTGCTATTTTTGGTACCATAGCCGTTAGGGGCTCATGTGACAACCAGTGCAAATATGAGCAATTAACCGTTTGAGGATGGTATTAATTCCTGTTTTAAAAAAAGATCCTGTTTTCTGTAAAATTTAAAGTTCTTTATCTTTTCATACCATCACTTGGAGGAAGTGCAAAACATACATGATTTTTCATACCTATTCTTTTTTTTAAAATACTAATACTAATATACTATAAGACATTGACCGAGTATCAAAGAACAAATGAAACATAAATATTTAGAAAACAAATGAAAAAATAAAGTTCTTTTAAGAGAGAAATGATAATTACATTAACAAGATGTTGATGAGGTCAGAGGGTGCCGTGGCGGAGGCGCTGACCTTGGTAAGAACTGCAATGAGCGCATCATCATTTAGCTTGTCAAAAACATTGAATTGGTTTTCAATTGATGTAGACTTTCCGGCATCAACACCGCCGCCGCAACATAAACGCTTTTGGCGGGGACCAACCTCTTGTGGGATTAGATCACTTGACTGAATAATGGGTAATCTCTGTCTCTTAATTCCTCTATTGTTTTCCCTTGTAGTTGTCATTTTGGTGCTCTCTCTAATCTCTGTCTTTTCTACCTCTTTCTTTATCAGAAAATGCTTATCGATTATCAGGTATTATACCGGGGACCCCGCTGGAGAGGATGAGTCTGTGCAAAAATATATATACGATTGCTTGCTAGGAACAATTACAAAATTAGACCTTGGTCAACTGCAATAGTTTGTTGAACTTTTCCGATTATCTTTACACTGTATTGTTGTTTACATATAAATCATTAGAAAAAAGTAATTCAATAAAAGATCCCCAGTTAGTTTGTCTGCACCTATTATACATCTGTTCCACTGTTCCCCTTTGGATTTTTTTGGGCTGCCATGTAAAATTGCAAAAAGTAAAAAAAAAAAAGGTATTTTGGAGGGACAACAACGTAAAATTATTCAAACTTCCGCGGAGAATTAGGCAATCGTACATTGAAACTGTCCTATGAAAAAGGTAGTTATAACTTCCAAAAAGGTAAACTATAATTTGTAGTTTTTAGGAAAAACAAATCTATATGAAGGAGATTAGTTATCCAGTTGATCTGATATATTTCCAGAAGGAATTTTAACGGCGGCATACTCTATGATTATGAATTAAGAAAATAACTATTTTTTTAATTAGCGTTCTAGAAGCGTTTTTATATTTTGGACATGATTGCTTAATTAATATTGGTAACTAGATTTGCAACTGTTGACCTTGGAAGTAAAATGGTTCTAATAATATTTCTTCTTAAGAACAAACTTTTTGATGT
The DNA here is from genome assembly GCA_964058865.1 of Eleocharis quinqueflora. Lineage (NCBI taxonomy): Eukaryota > Viridiplantae > Streptophyta > Magnoliopsida > Poales > Cyperaceae > Eleocharis > Eleocharis quinqueflora. The sequence continues at coordinate 140,415 of CAXKVX010000969.1, read as the reverse complement.
ATTAGCAAAGAGAATATTGCTATAACTATAATTATGTGTTATATAACTATGTTAGTACGTTGTAAGTTCGAAATTTGGATAATAAAAGTTAAGTGAGTTTTTATTATATCAAACTCGATTTATCAACTTTCAAATAATAATAATGATACAATATAAAATAGGGGTGTAAATGGATTGCATTGTCGGGTTTTGTTTACGTTTTCAATTTCTTAGATATCACTCGAGTTGTAGTGTTTTCAACGTGTAACCCATCAATCAAAAACAAAAATCATGCAATTCATACTTTGTTTAGACAGTAGGATTTTACGTATTTTATGATTTTCACAAACTTTATTATTTCACAAAAAATTCTGTATCATAACAAGATTAACAAGTAACAATTAGGAATAATTTAAATAACTGGCTTCAATTCGTACTAATATATAAAATTCAGAAAATTGACAAAAAATAACATCCAATTTTTCAACATCAACAAATTATACCTACAAAATCAAATAAAGAAAATTTTATTACTAGCAATATAATAGTCTAATAAATCTAAAAAGTCTAGTCAGGTTTTATTTACATTTTATTCTACAATTCGTAACCACATATTACATATCAGGTTCGACAAAACAAAAATCGTAACCAACAGTAAAGATCGAAATCCACATTTTTTGAGTCAGATCAATCGAGTTGGTCGGGTTAGCCAAGTCGAAATTACACTCCTAAAATAAACCTAATATGTTAATTTTTAACCTTAATTATATTCTTGACTTGTTCATGTTCCAATGTTTTTGTCCATAGTCATTAAATGCTTAATTAAAATTTGATATGTAAATAGATCACTTGTTATGCAATTCGATTTCAATGGTTCAAAATTTTCATTTAAATTCAGTTTCATTAAATGCTTTACTCAGAATAGTTGATTTAAAAGAAAGCAGGGACACCTTCCTATAATTGCCAGGTGAATCCGCCATTGACGAGAATTAAGTACCAATGCTCTATCAGATTTGTTAACATACTACAGGAAAATACACTATTTGCATCTATAGATGTAGATGCAATAAACACTTTTTACATCCGGAGGTAGATGCTAAAAGGCTTTAGCATCAAAAAATAGATGCAACGACATTGACACAAATACTCTAACGACAAATACGCAATTGCATCTGATTCATTATTAGCATCAATGTTTTATTTGCATCAATTTAGACAGATGAAAGATCCAGTACCATTTTCATTAGCTTGCAAGATGCAAATATTACTCCGTTGCATAAACACTGCAAATGCAAATGTCTCTATTAGCATCTACTTTGTAGATCCAAATTTTTTCTTTTGATTCATAACTACTGATGCAATTATTAATATTAGCATCTAATAGAGTGATGCGATTGTAATGTATTACATTTTTTGCATCTCATTTAGTGATGTTATACTTTTTTTGCATCTATGAGGATAGATACAATTATTACTCTTCCATTTTTATAATAGATGCTACTGTTAACAATTGAACAAAAAAAGCAAATTCAAATTGCATAATTCTTCGAAACATACCAATATTCATATAAACAAACTAAAATCCATACAAACATTTCAAAGATTCCCAAATTATTCATCACAACATTTATACAAGCATTCATAACATAAATTGGAATTCTTCCAAAGAAGCTAGACAAAGTTGTAAACGATCCAGATTTTGCATGATTTCCTTGTACTTAGCAACTTGTGAAGTACCAGGGCTTGTCCCTCTAACATAGTAACAATAGCTAATATTGCTTCAACCCGTACCTATTACAAAAAAATGGATTAGTACATATTTTGATTCTATAAATTTATATACAAGTACCTGGTGATGTCATATAGGAGAAGAGCACCAGCAGCACCCCTGTATTTTGATTCTATAAACATAATACAAACATACAAAGTACTTAAAAAAGTAGATTCTGTGAACATAATATCATACGCCTATGATAATTACTTAATTAACAGTTAACACAGAAGAGAAAATGATTCAAACTGTATCCCAAATCTGGAGCTTGATAGGCTTGCTGTCAATAGTTATCATTCTAGCTCCAAATTCAACACCAATTGTCAAGTCATGCACGGGTTGGAATTGTTTGTCAGTAAATTGCAACGGGAGACATGACTTCCCTACACCTAAAATGAAAACAAGATTTTGTTCAATTACGTTTGTCAGAAAATTAGCATTGTAAAAAGTTATTCCATGAAGCAAATCAAAACTAGAAGAAACCTAATCTTAATCTACAAAACAATCTGCACTGAATGGAATTTCATGCTTTCAAGCTGAATACCTTCATTCCCAGTCATTAAACTAGTTTAATGGAATTCCTTCCACATTTTCGATAGCACGCACAGCAGATTCGAACACTTTGATTATTGATAAAGAGGCTTGGGATAAAGAACATGCAGAAGCTATACAAATCTTTTGGAAGAAGTTTTTGAGTCGGCCAGATTCCAGAAAAAACCGTGTACGAAGCTATACAAATCTTTTAAACACCTGATATATAAAAAGAGAACCCGTGTAATACATACCGTCCATCAGCAAAAGATACAAGGGCCAGTTGTTCTCTGGTACGAAAATTGATTTACCAGAAAATAGAGAATAGATAGAAGAGATACCTGTATCGCAGATGACGATGTCTTTGAACAGATACGCGTACGAAGCAAAATGCCAGGAGTCAACAGAGCAAAATTGGTCTAATAAAGAAAGATGAAGCAAGTCTCTTGATACTCAAAAGAAAACATGGTTTATAGGGGGTGTCAACGGAGCAAAATTGGAACAGATAATGCTAAAACGAAATTCGTATACCTTCTTCCATTTAGGAACGACTCATCGTTCGGAGCAAAATGTCAGGAGTCGAGAAACCTTGAAATAAAACATTACCTTTAAATTAGGAGCTTCTCGTTTGAGGGAGACAAAGCAACGCTCGAATCAAGACGGAGAAGGGGTGACTGGTCGCTTCGACTCGGCATTTCTCCGAGCTAGGGTTTACTCGATCGAAACGAAATCCTCTAAACGAGGGTCCATTGGAACGAAATCTCCTCTCTCTTCTCTAGCTCGATGGAACGAAATCTCCTCTCTAGCTCGACGGAACGCAATCTCCGAGCTAGGGTTTGCTCTCGAGCTCTCTTCAGAAGGGTTGGACAAACGACGAGGAGAGTGAGTCGAAGGCAGGAGAATGTTGAAATATATTCTCGAGCAGTTCTCGGGCAGGGAAAAGTTTTCTTTTATTTTATTTTATTTTGCAGCGATGTTGGACTGTAACCGTCGGATCTGATCTAACGGCGTGTCGTTGTGTACACATTAGGGTTAGAGTGTTGTTTTGGAAGCAAAATTCCCTCCAACTATTCTAGCCAAATTTCAACAAGTCAGATAATATCTACGTAGCGTCTCCAGAATTTAAAATTAATATATTTTTTTTGCATCAGCATAAATGTTATTGCATCTATTTTCCTGATGTAATCAACATTTTAGTATTTCTCTTTCTCTTACATTTTTACAGATGAAAGCAACTACATTTATTTGCATCTACAAGTCAGATACAAACAAATATTTGCCACTTCAGGCCTGATGAAACATGTTCAAATGAAAATAACTAGACTTATTTGCATTTACACGTTTGATACAAAACAGTATATGCATCAGCTCACTTGTTGCAATATATTCAGATCATAATTTTAAGATCCAAATTTTTTTCTGCTGATGCTAATAAAAAAAAGTAGATGCAATTGACCTTGGCCGGATGCAAATACTGCATCTTCATGTAGTGATAAGAATGACTGCGGCTAATGGCCTAGACCTGATGCTAAAACGACAGTGACCTCACATAGATGCTAACGGGTCATGCAGGCATGCATTGCCTTTAACGGAACAATATATAAATGATGCAACAAATCTCAATACGTGAGACCGGTAGACCCTATGTATGGGTATCAGTATCAGTATCAGTATCAGTATCAGTATCAGTATCAGTATCAGGACACATAGAAATGCCAAGGAACAACATGTCAAGCACAATGTATTACAAAATCCAAAATAGTTGCTTGATGATTTTATTGGAAAGCAAAGACATCTCCTGATTTTAATTAAGAATTCAAACATAAAACATAAGATAAAATGAAGCATACTGCTGAGTGCTGACGTACCTTAGTCTTAAACCAAGAGAATATCAATAAAAGCATATTGTTTTCTAAACAATATCAAATATTAATAACGCAACTAGACCGTCCAAGAAAAAAGTAATCAAAATGAATAGAAAGATCTTAATAAATCAAACCTTCAAATTTATTCAATATACAAACAAACTTTGTATTTACAAATTCCAACTGTAAAAAGTGCGGAATTTTGAATATATATATATATATAAATAGTACTATACAAAATTAGAAAGAATTGCTGGTACAATTCTTTACACAAGCTGCCTCCACTCCACTCCATCTGCTTAAACTTGTAGCTTATCAAACGCTATTAGTAAACGAGATACGTGTCATTTATTTACATTCAACACATTTTAATTCTTACTTGCCCAGGTACTATAATCTGCTTTGATTCAGACTACAGCTTAATTTGAAATTTGACAATCCAATTAGGCCCTCCCCCATGGCAGTTTCTTCAGACATTTTGGAGCCCCGGCACACAAGTAGTGCCATGCTCCATGTTCCAATGCATCTCCTGGCACACATGCGAGCAGTACGTCGTTGTGCTGCAGCGTGAGCACCTCCTAAATCCGTTCTTTCGGGTCTCTCTCCTACCGCACACAACATTTGAGCACATATGCAACCCATCTTCACCTTTATCGCCGAGCCACCACCATTCGACCATAAACATGTTCGCTGCATGCACCTCTCTCCCCATATATCCATAATTTGTTAACAGAGAAATATCCTTATTAGATCGTCTTCTAGGACTAATGAGAGGATTCAGCTCTCTAGGACTAATGAGAGGGTTCAGCCCTCTAGGACTAATGAGACGATTTGGACTGTTTGTGCTGGCATTTATTTTCAGTGTGTAATTCGCTTTGTGTAAGAGGTGGTAGGCAGCAGTCGGGCTAGGAGGAAGACCAACGCCGTTTTGCAAGCAGAATCCAACTTCACGCATGGCATCGACATTTCCTAGTTTAGCTGATTTGACACAGAGACTTGCCGCACAATTTAAATCTTGTTGGCAAAAAGATCGACCATCCACATCAGCACTACCGTTAAAACGTATTATTGCCAGCGAGTAAAGAGCTGCCGAGTGGGACCCTTTTGCTGCTCTTTCCAGTAAAGCAGTACCGCTTGCGTAGTTCCTCAAGCAGTGGAAGTGGATCTATATAGAGGTAAAAGATCATGGTTCAGTTGTCATTCAATTAAACATCTAATAATACCAGAAATTTTAAATGCAGTATGTACAACATCTACAAAAGTCATACATGTTTCTGTCAAACAATTTTGTCCTTGGCATAATGTTTGATCAGTTTTTGAATGACTATTTAATCCAAACAGACCATGATGCAAAAACCTGATAATTTACATTGACATTGAGGCACGTTGCTAATGTAAACATGAAGTTGTCGAACAATTACCATGCCAAGAAAATAGCAAGCTTCAAGATTGCCAGCATCAGCACAGAGGGTCAAAAACTCATGAGACGAATTACACCAGTTTTTGGCGCGAACACACATTGCTTTGCCAGATGCTTTTGCCAGAACTTGTCGATCAACACCAAGCACACTAAACCTCTTGCTTCTGCAATAATAATGTATTCATAGAGTCTATCAGAAGAGTTCTTATTCGACTATTTCTATGGTTATCAACAAAATACTAATTTTAGAGTCGAGTTTATCTACCCGTTAGACTACATCTCATACCTGCCACAGAACAGTTAATTAACAATTTTTTTCTTTATTCACTACTATTTCCGTTACAAATGTGACAAAAGGTAAAAATAAAAGCAGTTGACCGTTTGATACATAACTCCACATTAGAGTCCCAGATTTATATTTTTCTGAGACAATTGAAGGTTTTGCAATGGCACTGATTGAAGAAATTGAGAATGTCTTATGTATGTACATCTACTTATCACTGAAAACCGAAACCGTTTATTTAAAAGAAAAAATGGATTTTCAGAATGCTATTAGCTAACTAGAATACTTTGATTTACTAAGAGCTACTATGCTAAATTTAATTATTTATAAATGTGTAAATTTATAGATTACAGTCAATACAGATTCTCCTGAATATTATCCTAAAATAGGACCAAAAACATTAGTAATAAGACTACCTTGGTTTGTTCATGCTCAAATGACATGGAATTAAAAACAGAAATGGGTGACATGGAATAAAAAGCAGCATTGATTACATTAACATAACATTGATGAGGTCCGAGGGTGACGTGGCAGCGGCATTGACCTTGCAGAGCACTGAAATGAGCACGTCATCACTTAGTGCGTCAAATGGGTTGGTGGAATTGATTGATTTTCCATCTGATAAAAACTCAGCCGCACTACCACCACTCAGACGCCACCGGCGGGGCCCCGCCTCTTGTGGGTGCAAACTTAATGGTCTGATATTGGCTAACCTTTTTTTCTTAATCCCTCCATGTTTTTCCTTTAAAGTTCTCATTTTTGTGTTACCTTCTTCCTCTCCCTTTCTTTCTCAAATGGGTATAAAAGATTTGCAAATCATGACCCTGCCAGAGGCGAGTATGTCTATGTTTGAATATATACCAGTTAGGTAAAACTGTTTTGTTTTTAAAATGATAACTATTTTTACCCATGTGTCTCTATTGTTTTCATTTCATTAATTGGAAACTCTTGTCCAACGATGAAGTAGAACTAATTAAACAGAACAATTTTAGAATTAGCGTTAATTAGTTTGTTTGCACATGTAGGTAGCACTTTTTTGTTCTAGTGTGTACGGTGCATTTGAATATTTTCTAGCCTGCTATGTGTGTAATTTCTAGATACGACAAGCTAGTTTAACAGAAATAAAATAGAGTTGAAAAACAATATACAAACTTCCGCCGAGCATGAGTCGATGGTAACATCAGGTAAATCAGAGGCACAAAGGTAGTTCCAACTTCCAAAAAGTTCAAACTACATTTTACTATTGTTGGTGAAAAAGTTTTATTTGAGAAAGCGATCAATGGTATAAACAGAGATAAAATTTGAGAGCGATGCTGTTAATTATCAGTTATAGGATTGTATAGTTGTGAATAGCTCTAAAAAGGAAGGTACTACTGTTTAATAACTACCGATCGACCAACGGTGCCGTGCAATAACTTTCATGGCCGGTTGCAAATTAAGAAGGGTATTATTGCATTGCCATAATTTAAAATCTAATACAGAAAAAGAAACTAAAACCAACTTTCTCTGAAATTAGCACTACAACATGAGCGCTTTTTTTTCTTATTCATTCTTGGAATAACCAGTTCAGAATGAGTCTCGGAAGCACAGTTATATGTTAAATGGTTGGATTTGAACTAGAGGTAACAATAATATGAGAGGCAGTTAACTTTTGTGCCTTTTTTGGAAGCAAGTGGGGAACACCCCTCTCCATTTTCTATTGCTAAAAGACGAAGAATACACATACCAGTTTTTATGAGCTCATAAGCTCACATGATCAAAACATACCCAAAATCAATTGCCTCTGTACTCTCTTTTTGTCTTAAAAAAAAATGAGTGCATCGGTACCAGTATCTTTTGATACCGATGCACCATCCTTATCTAATCACCTATGTAAACAAAATAAAGCATAGACTAAGTATTACAAAAACAAGATAGCACCCCAATGGTGATCACACAAAACAACATACAATCTTATGTAATTGAATTAAAGAAACAACCCATATGAGTGTCAGAACTCAGAACTGAGTTTCTTAGCATGAAACTAATCTGGGACCCTCCCAAGACAGCAGCCTATAGCCTCCTCCTTTTGGAATTATGTTTTCACCCATTTCCTCCATCACAACCTCAGTAATAATTATTGCATCAACGTCATCAATTTCCTCCATCACAGCTTCAGTAGTAATGGTTGCATCAGCCTCACCGTCGTAGTCTCCTCCGGTAATGCATCCATCCAAGTTAATTGAGTTGCCTCCCTTCTTGGCGAGCTATGCCCCGAGAGCCTCTTTGGTCTTCACATCCAGTCCTTCTGACCAATATTTCAACAATGTTAGAATTCTAGTGCATTTAATCTTAGTACTTAATAGTTTGGTTTGATTGAAGCAACGTGAATTGCTCTCAATCCAAGTGGAGCAGAGTATAGCTGCACATATAAGACCTTTTTTTTTGAAACATTTATATATGCTACACAAATATCTTCCAGTATCATGGGTGTATATTGGTTATGAAAGGAATCTAAGCACCATCTCCACACCATTTTTATCTGATCAAATTGAATGAAAAGGTGATCTATTGTTTCTATCTTATGATAGTATACACATCTACTGTTTCCCTGCCATCCTTTTTTCTTCAAATAACTTAGCCCATCTATTGCGTTAGCCCTAACTAGAGCAATTGTCTATACTATCATAAGATAGAAACATATCCTTTAATTTAGTTAGCCCTAACTAGCAGCTTTCTTCTACAAAGAATCCACAGAAATATTTTTATTTTAAGTGGGATTTTCATCTGCCAAATAATTTCATGAGAGTCATCTTGTACCCTCCTATCCATCAACCATAGGTATATAGTTTTGTTTTGTAGGTTTTTAATCTCTTTTTCCTTGCCATAACACCTCATCCTCTTATCTGTTGTTCCAGAGGCAAAAATTGATTTGTCAGTAAATATATTTCTTGTAATTGATTCCTATGTATTTGTGATAATTGCCTTCTAAATTTTAATTGATGTACCTCTTGTTGTGTTAGTTGTTGAACTGTAATATTTTGTTCAACACATATACAATATACTGTGGTGTATATTAATTATCTGTAGTGGTGCATCACTGCAAAACTTGTCACCCCAAAATCTGGAAGAAACCCATTGTCTAATTTGATCTCTCTATTAATCTCAATTATATGATTTCAACTGTTTCCAAATTAAATGGTGACCAGTAGGTTTTATTATGACAATTTTAATATTTGGTCTCAACTCTCAAGCAAACCCTTCCTGTTCCACTAGCCTTTATATTTTGGATCTTGGAGTCTCGAGGTCTGTTTACAAAGGAGAGATATTCATAATTTTGAGATTTGTCATACCCAAATCCCCTTGACTTTTTGACCAACAAATATCAATCCAAGCACATAAATGGAATTTATGTTTCTCACCATTGTTACACTTCAAGTTGCATCTAATTCTATCCAATTTTTTTTTTCTAATCTTGCATGGCATCATATGAAATGACATCATGTAAGTAGGAAGGAAAGATAATACACTGTTTATTGTGTAACCTTGCCTCTAAATGACAACATAGATCTTTTTCATGTTTGTAATTTGTATTGAAATTTATCAATTATATGATTATAGTATTATTTTCTTTTATTTTCTTCCGATGAATTGAGATGCCAAGATACTTCATAGGTCATTGTGATACTTGGCATCCAAAAACTTGAGCAATTGTGTTAGCTTTTGTATCATCTAAATTAATAGAATATGCATCACTCTTGAAATAACTCACTTTCGAACCTGTGAGGGCCTCAAACCCAATGAAGACCCACTTGATTGTTTTCATTATATCTGCATCTGCTTGACATAATATAACAGTGTCATCAACATAATGTAAGTTGGTGATTTGAGAATTATCTATAGGAAAACCTAATCCTTTAATCAAGCTTGTCTTTCTTCATCATGCAGTTCAGAGTATCATCAACCAAATTAAAAGATATAGGTGATAACGGATCCTCTTGCTTTAATTCTCTTTTCACTTCAAAGTAATTGGTTAGAGAAGCATTGATATTTTCACACATTTCCCTTATCAATAATTATTTAATACATAATACAAATGTTTAAGGAAAGCCCCTAGATTGTAACATTTCAAACAAAAATTCCCATTGATTCTATCGTAGATCTATTTTGAGAACTAACCCTTCCTTTTTTCTTATATTTTGTATCATGAACTATCTCTGAGGCACATACTACATTATCTAGTATGTACCAGCCTTTCATAAATGCTGCCTGAGATTGATCAAATAAGGTTTAAGTTATTGATTTTAGCTTATTTATAGATGCAATTTCATAAAGAAATATGTCTATATTGCTTAATTTTCTCAGCATTCAAGATTTTGAGAATTAAGCATATCATAAACTTATCATTAAATCTATGATTAAAGAATTCATTGAATAGACTCAATATATCAACTTTAACCACAGACAAAAAAATTTGATAGAATGAGAAGGACAAACCATCTAGGCTAGGAGCATGATCACCAGTTGATGCAAAAAGAGCTTTTATAGATCTCATCCTCTGTGAATGGTAGCACAAGATCCACTATATCTTGATCACCGACTTTATCTTATGTCAGCCAAAACTAAGATGTAATATAAACATATTTATCACCTGAAACCCCAACCAAAGATTTATAATAACCATTAACATGAAAATCAATAGTATCCTTATATGTAACAACATCGGTATCAGTTTTCAGGCTCTGGATAGCTTTTCTTTTCCTTGACTGTGTAACAATCTTATGGAAATATTTGGTGTTTTTATCTTCTTTTAATAACCAATTTGATTTGGCCCTAACAATCCAATATTATCAATTTCTTATTTTAGTACCATAGATACAAAAAATTTGGAAGTGAATTGGTTAATAACCTGAAATCTAGATGTATTGACACCCGCAACTATACCACCTGCAGACTTTATTGAAGATAAGTAATAGCTGTTGTACCCTTTAGGAAGAAAGGTTGATATAAATCTTTTGTTAATATTAGATTTTTTGGGTTTTCTGGACACCTATCAAGCTAAATCCAACAAACTCTCCCTTTTGACATTTTGCAACGGTAAGTCTTGTCAAAGCCAAAATGGTCCAGTCTGCAAAACTTGTGATATTCGTTATGTAACACCAAGTTAGCGTTATAACAATAGATTCAAATTTCAAACTAGTCCCGTCCCGTTTGGCGATATAACAGTAGAAATTCTATGGGGATAGTGTTATAACGCTAAGGGGCGCTGATCTAATTCTCTGCCAGATATGGATACCTATAAATATTGGTTGCTGCCTCCTTCCTTCTCTCTGAAAAACTTGCCTTATCAAAAACATTTGCATCAACCATTGTTCTCCTTGCTTGAGCTCTTTTCACCTTGCAAAATACTTGCTCTAATCTCAAGTTTAAATAGCCTAAATAAATCTAGAATTTTGTGTAAAATTGTTAGATCGAGAGATCTCATTCGTTCTCTACTATTGTTTATTTTCTTGAGTGTTTATTTGGCATCTCTTCTCATCCTTGGTGTGTAAGAGGGAGAGGTTCATTCTTGTAAAAGATAATTGTCTAGTAGAGCGGATCAGACTTGTTATCGCAAGAAGTGAGGACGTCAGGAACTCGAAGACATAGGCTTTGGCGAATTTCGTCAACACCTCACGACTACTTCATCCTTCTACTTTTCTTAATCTCTTCTCTTTATTACTTTATTGCATATTTAATTTATTGATAATTTATTGAATTTTCTATCTAGTTAAAGTTTGAAAATTGTGTTATATTCCCTTGTCATTGTTGAAACCATAAAATTATACATAAACCTAGGTGCCTAGATTTATCAAAGTGGTATCTGAGCATCTATTGAGCTTGTGTTAAGAAACTCTTAATTACAAGCAAAGATCCAATCTGTACCAACAATGGCATCCTATAGGCATATAACACCTCCATTAGTTTTATGCCAAAATTGCAAGAACTTTGGTTATTGGAAAAATATATATGACCAACCATTTGGGTATTCTTTAACTTTGAGAAGTGGTCAATACCAAATATGTATCGGATTTTAATGAAGTAACCAACAAATTGGCTGTTGCTTCTCAATTAAAGAAGAAAGAAAATGACCAAGAGATAAATGCCATACTAGCCTCGGTACATGAATCCATCGCTACCATTTTTGGAGAGGCTAGCAATGCATATGATATGTAACACTCTATGTAACGTGGTTCAGCCAAAATCATTTCAAAGCCTACATCCACGGGACTCCTCGATTTCGAACCGGGGTTGAAATACACTTTCAAAAAGTTATTACAAGTTTGGATTCAATTTCTCTTACAAAACAAATGAGCAATATGAATCACGATGCAAGAAGAGACCAAAATAATGATCCAAGAATAGATCAAAGGAGGATAAGTTCGACATTATCTTTCCACAAGATTCTGACACTTGGAATCCAATCGCTCAAGTCAAAACAATCTCTCACAAGGTTTTTCGAATAAATGATTAGACAATAGTGGGGGAAACTAGAAGTAAGCTTAGATTTCTCTTAGTAGCTAGAATGAATGTTGGTAATTTTTTTGAAGAGATGATGAAGAGAGCAACTCCTTAAATAGTTGTACAAACAGAGGAAAACAATTTTTCCCGCCTATATAGATATGTCGATATGATATATTAATATATCAATACATCAATTGATATGAATAACGATGTATCGATTAAGCCCAGAATGGTGACAGTCTTCTTAGACAAATTCTTTTTAGCCAAATTTCGAGTCTGTTAGATAGGGATATCGATATATTGATATAGTATATTGATATATCGATAGGCCAATTGATATGAAATCAATGTATCAATACGGCTAGGACCTATGACGGTCCTTAGTCTGTTCTTTACTTAGCCAGCTCCCTGACTATCCAATGTATTGATATATCAATACACAACATCGATATACTGATATGTATCAATGTGGCACATTTTTGACTTGTTGACTTGATTCCAAAGTCGTTATCCTTGAAAATGGAAGCCTAGGAAATAGAAAATATATCTTATGTTTTCCAAGGACCAAGTTCTAGTACTTCAAAGCTCTATAATTCTCCAAAATGCATCACTTTGTCATGCATTCCTTTGCCTTGCATATGTTGTGTACCTACACATAATATCTCAACAAATACATGTTAGATTGTATTTGTTTTTCAAATTGTCAAACCAAGAGAGTTGCTTAGTACAACACCCGTTACAATGCTTCACAAGGCGTTGTGATGCCTTCACTTACGTTACAGTAATGCAAGCCTTGATTTTGCTTGGTTTTTCATGCTTCTTGCATCCTTATGCTTATCTTGACTTGTCTACATGTTTTAAACCTCACAAAAGGTCAATTACACCTACAAACATACAACTAAACTTTTGCAAATGTTAGTCCAATGTTGATTTTACAAATTGTCAAACAAGGTTACCTAAACTCAACAATCTAATTGTTGTCTTCTATTTTATTTTTTTTATCTTTTTTAAGAAATTTTGTTCCGTGTTGTAACTTAATGTCCATCACATCTAAAGCAGATTCGAACTAAGCTCTAGACAGTGTTCTAAGGGACTGTACATTTGCCCAGCAATCTTGCTCAGTTTCAGCCAAGAAAAGCCCAAAGCATTGAAATAAACTAACTACCCGATGAACAGTCAATTCCAAAAAAAGGAAATGTATGAGTCAAGGAATGTATACCCGAACCTGTGAACTCTGTCATTGACTTGAACTTTTGATTAATAGTTTTTGTTAGGACAAAGTTTTTTGGATTCTTCAATTTTTTGCCTTAAGACTTTATGTTGTCCGTGGAGGCATCTTGGCAATTGGTTGGATCATCAACACTTCTGGCTCAACTGTGATCATGTGATCTTCTAGGTTAGTCAACATCTGATCCTCTTCGGTGTTATGAGTTGCATCTACTATCTCTGTGGCAGGTTCAACTTCATCACACTGTGGCTCTAAATACCACCCCTCTTCTAGCTCAGATGTAAATGGAATCATGCCTAAACAAGTGTTGGTAAGAGTCTGATTAATACTGATATTGACCTTGTCTGCAGAGTCATCAGACACCACTCGTTTATGTCGTCGTGAAACACCAATGTTTGGTATAAGATACATTCTCTTTCTTACACAAGCCAACTCGAATTTTAGCCTCCTTCAGGTATGATCTTTCAAGCGTTGCCTGGTCAATTCAAGTACTACACCAAATTCTTCTACTAGAGATTCAAACACCTTCCTTGATCAGAGCTTGCATGGAAAGACAATCACCATTATCCACAAGCTTCTGAGACGAGATCTATTTTCATGTGATGGATCCCATGAGTATGTTCTCAGAGACACATTGTCAATTCTTGCGACCTCTTGTCGAATTACTCGATCACGTCACTACCCTGACCCTTCAATTAGGAATCTGTATTCAGCAATCTCCGCCACTTTCCAGGGAAACATCAGAGCTTGGCGACAGAGGCTATCTCTAACCATATCCACCGAAAACTGTTGATTTGCCTGGAGGATGATGCATTTCTTGAATGCATCTTCAATTGATCTAGACTCTGGTGTGTTTCCGAATCGCAAGATCTTGGATCCCTTAATTTCTGACTTGGTCAGAGATTGAGCTACCTGATATTGGGGAGGTTTGTTGATCTGAGATTAATCGGGGATAATAATTTGACTCTGAGGTTGCTTCAATGAATCGATTTGAGATTTCTTAATCAGATTGATCTGAGGTTGTCTTTGAATTAGAGGAACACTGCCACAATCAGTGGTCTATTCCTTTACACCCAAAGCAATCCACAACTTCACGATGCGAGTCTTCTGCTAAATGACCTTTCTCTCCACACTAGTAGCAGTGATTTTTTAAACGATCTTTTTATCAATCGGTTTTTGGAGGGATCATCACTATTACTTAGTATTGTCCAATTATCCGAATTTTAGTAAAATTCTGGATTAAAAATGTCCAGTGACATTATCGAAATTTTCTATAAAAGTTGATCCTGATATTACCTAAAAATCTTATGATAAATGTTGTTAATTTATTAAAAAAATGTTTTTAAAGTAATACCAGATTTTATCTAAAATCCGATGATAAAATAATTGTTTTTGAAACCGACTTTCAAATACCGTCTAGTATAAAAATAGTATCACGAAATTTTTCTTAGCATCGGTATTAAAGACTTATTTTCTAAAAGAATGCCCTGTATAATACAGGTTTAAAACAGAGTTAATAAAATCCTTCGCATCTGTCAAGGCCCATTCTTGCTTCTTCCTCCCCAAGTCATGAATAAGCCTCACATAGGGTTTCTCTATCTCCAATGGCACTCAGGCCGTAGTTTTGGTTCTCAATAATCTCGTCGAAGCGTCTTTTGGACTTGGCGCTGGCAACACTCAACAGGGAAATCTAATTTTTCAATCACTCATCCCTTCTCTCTCTCTCTCTCTCTCTCTCTCTCACACACACGCACACGCGCGCGCACACACACAGAGAAAGCATTACATAGTTTAGCCACCATTTTTCTTTCCTTTGTCGCCTTTTCAGTTTTAGAGCAACTTGTTCCTAAATTGAAGGTTCCCGTTAGAGCATGATAACTGATCGATAGGAGTTGGAGTGAGTACACTCATCAGTGCACCATTTGATTGTGCATTCATGATTTGAACTATTGGATCAATGGATTACACTCTCTTTTCTAATAATTTAATAATATATTATATTTCTCTCTCCAAGTAATTTAAGAAGAGAGAGTGTAATCCATTGATTCAATGATTCAAATCATGAGTGCACAATCAAATGGTGCACTCATGAGTGTACCTACTCCCAACCCGATCGATAGCCATCCAATTCAATATGTGCCTTATCTCCTAACAAATTAACAAGTTTCTACTTCGATTAAAACTGATATTTGTTAATTAATAGGGACTTGAGATACGAATTTATTAGGCGCTTCTCTCTACACCGTCCATGGCGGTGATCTTCGATCGGTTTAGAGGGGTTTTGCCTGAGACAGTTGGGGAAGGAACATGAAGTGGTAGTGAAAGTCTAAAAGGTCGGACCGGGCTTTACAAAGGTCGGATCTAAAGGGCCTACGAAATGATCGAGTAAGGATCGGGTCTAAAGAGAATTTAATAGGGGTCGGAAAATAAGGGCTTTGTTATAAGAAAATAAGTCCGATCCCTCTAAGATTCGGTTCTTATCAGGCCCCTCGGGGTTGCAGAGTGTCAGATCATGATCGGGTAATAAGGGTTTTGGTTCCTTTTTTTTAATTTTTTTTAATTGTGAAATGTTTACTAATATTTATATGAGGGACTGATAAGAATCTGAGGGGCTGGCGTGGATCAGGATTGCAGAGGGTCGGATCAGGGTCGGACGGGATCGGGACTTGAAAGGACCGGGTAAATAGGGGCCTGTATTTTTGGAACGAATTCGGTCCTTCTAAAGGCCGGTCCTTATAAGGTCCGGCCATTTTAAAATCTTATTAAGGACCGAATTAGAATCGGATCTGATAGAAACTTTATAGAAACCGGACTGAAGACCGAGAGCTTATGGCATATCACTACTTCCTGGTGCCATGGCTTGAGAAGTCTTATATCTTTGACATTCGTACAAGGCCTCACACCTTCACTTCCAACTCCCATACCAAGGATTTGCAGATGGTAAAGTTCTTTGGATTAAGATTTAGTTTCTTCTTACTTAATTTATTATTTATTTTAATCTAGTTGGTATATATAGGATAGGACTTAATTTTAACAGAAAGAACTGATGAATCTATATGCCACTCAGCACTTCCTGAGGCTAAAAGGAAGAACTGATAAATCTGAGAGTAAATACTTGCATTGTTTGATATATTACACTAACTTAGGAAACCAGATTTCTACATTTATATATTATTTAGTTTGAACTTAGAAACTGATCTGTCAATTTCTTACTAATGGAATAAATTGAGCAATAGAAATGATAAATATGCTATACAATTTGGACAATATAAATTGAGCAATTGATCTGTCACATCTGATTTACATGAAATAAAGTTCACATAATGAACTTATTATTCTTCCTTTCATTACAATAGGAGGATAGATGAATGTGCTGTACAATTTGGGTCAAGCACAAAAAAATTGAAGACAAATGTTTGAATATCACCCTCTTTTTCTATTTGATAGTTTATCTGGGGTTATTTTAAATTCGGGACTGAAGTTCATTTTGTAGTAGTGCATCATGAATAACATTTTTCCTTCGTGGTTTGTCTACACCATTACCCTTGAGGCTTCCTTGTATGGTGCATCATTGATCGAATGGATCAGTGAACTTGATGTAGCGTTGAGCAGTGGCAGATGATTGCTTGGGCCACAATGGGCCATGCTACCCCCGTGATTTAAGAAAAAAAATGCATTTAGCCCATTATATTTGTCAAGCCCAATTGCTCTTGATTCAGAAAAAAATATCCTCTCTCCCTATTAATGAAATTGATGGAAAAGCCCAATTACGCAATTAGCCCATTATATTAGAACATGCCTGTATCAGTGTATCACCACCTCGTGATTTTTTTATTCGTTTGCAAAGGTAAGCCTTTATCACCTCGCAGATCAATCGCCTCACGAAGAAAACCTAGAAAACATCTCTCTATCATTTATTCGTTTGCAAAGCTGTGTCGCCTCGCCTCAGAAATCAATCGCCTCATTCTAAAAATTTTCATTTTTAGAATTTTTTAAGTACATGTTTCGAATTTTTGAAAGTGTTCTATTTTTATGCATAAACACTGATTATTTTATTACTATTTTGGGGTCATATTAAAAAATCTGAAACACATAGTTATATATATATGAATTGGAGTACGAAAATAAAGTGCATGGACTTTGTTTATAAATTACAATAATAATGTACAACTTGATTAATTTTGTAAACTTTAAATTTGAGGATGGACATATATTTGCTTCGATAACTTTGTTAATTTCTCAGTGAACTTTCAAGATGCAAAACCAGAGATTCGGCTTGCTTCCTAGTGAATCAATCGTCACGGTTTTCACAAGAGTTGCCTCAAGCTCTCCTCAACCTTTCGCCGATCTCTTGAGCCTCAAGTTGACGTAATCAATATAATTTATCATTTATACTAATTTATTCATGTAGCTAGATCTCCTCGGACCTGTGTTGCATGAGTGCGGGTACGCGTATCGTATCCGATACAGTGCGGGTGCGGCGATACGAAAATTTTTAAAAATCACGAATACGAGTGCGATTATATATATAATAAAAAAATCATATTATATATTAAAATATTTGAAATTTGTTTTTCTATTCAAATTCTTTCAAGTTTCTTAACATATACGTCAACAACTTGGATAATCAAATGCCACATTAAAAAACTTCATATTACAGAACCTAGAGTTAACCAAAAAAAGTTGTACATCTCATACACACCATCAAAGTTCTTGACACACCATGTTTGCATCTTGTGCATCTCATACGCACCATCAAAGTTCTTGACACATTAATACTAGAATATCATATTAATACCAATTCATTAGTTCACTAGTTTAGAGTTCAGTACATAAAAAAAAAATAGGAAGAAACAACAACTCGCATAGAGTTAATCAAATAACAGATTATAACATTTGAGTAGCTCACTGGTTCATATAGAAAAACATACAAAAGCATAGAAATTAGTTTGCATCTTCTTCAAACACCATCCCTTCAAACTGGAAATAACAAGTTGCCCATTTAGTCTGCATCTTCTTCAAACACCATCCCTTCAAACTCTGGCTCATTAAGCGAAAGTTCAGAAACAACAAGTTGCTCAGCACCATCAAATGGCTCGTGTGCATCACCCGCAACATCCCAAAACCTTGATTCTCCTGTGAAGTACTCAACAGACTTTCTTGATAGAAGTCGCAAATTGGAGTGCACGAAAACCAAATCCTCTGCACGTTTTGGTGTCATTGGATTTCTCTTTGCGTCATGAATAAGAGAATAAGTTTTCCAATTTCTTTCAGAACACGAGGATGAAGATGGTTGACCAAGTAACTTCAAAGCCAATGCTTGAAGATTAGGAGCTGCCCCACCATAAACAAACCACCAACTAATTGGTTCAATCTCCCCTCTATCCTCAATTGAATCATGTTCATCAAAACCCCCACCACAAATTGGAAAATCTAGCAAATTCTTCAAGCACTAACCTTCTTTGTTCGGTATTTGGATAATTTTTTTTTAAATATTGATTTCTCATCTTTGATACTTCATTATCCATATGAGGTGATATGCAATTAGGATGATCTTCAAGCCATCTTGGATTGTAGAATCTGTTACAAAGAGACAAGCTTGTAACAATTAGGACTGTAGAATATTAGAATATGTTTACAAATAGTTACTGAGACAAGTTTATAAAGAGACAAGCTTACAATCATGTTTTGTATTGTATCTGTTACAAAGAAACAAAGAGACAAGTATATCAGCAACATGAAGAGGTGTGTTCCTGTGACATGTTCCTGTGATATATTTGAACTGACATGTATCTGTTACTGAACTGAACCTTAATCACCCAGACAGCCACTGTGTTACTAACTTACTATTGGTAACATGTTCCTGTGATATATTTGAACTGATATAAAACTATAGAAGTATGGACAATATGAAATTTTTTAATAAAATAAGTAATACCTTTGATTCAGTGAGTGGGCTAAGCAATGAAGAGGAGTGTTTCTCTTTGACCATCTATCAGTTAGAATTTTGCTCACAATATTAAAGAATGTAGACTCTTCATCAGCTCCCTTTCCCTCGTGAGCATAAATAACAGCTTTCACCTTGTGGATCATGACATCCTACATCTCATACACAAGATGCAAACATGGTGTGTCGGTATCAGCAACACGTAACATCTCATAGATTGGTTCCGTAAAGGCAAGAATGTATTCAATCTTTTTCCAAAATCCTATTTCATCTAAGATTCTTTCCCTTACAAAATTTGCTCTATCAGCATTATCTTCTTGATATTCATTCCAACACTCTTTTATCACCAACTCTTTAAGGCCTCTTTTAACTTGAAAGAATCTTTTCAGCACAACAATTACAGAGGCAAATCGTGTTTCAGCGGCTGACAACAATTTCAGTTCACAACACTGAAGATACATATGTAGCCGCATTGAATGATTGTTAATGAAATTTTTTATGACAAACACATAAGATGCAATGATATTGATCCAACTGCATTCATCATATACAATTTGATTAGCCTCAGTGTTTCTAGCGGCACATATGTTCTTTAAAGAAAGATTAAGTGTGTGAACAACACAAGGTGTCCAAAAAATGGTTGGATATTGGGATTCAATGAGCATCCCCGCTGCCTTACAAACTGGGGCATTATCTGTGATTACTTGTACCACATTTTGGGGTCCAACTTCCTCAATCACTTCCTTAATAATATTGGAAATGAAAAACCTATCTTTCACCTCACCTTGATAGTTAATTGCCTTTAGAAACATTGGCCCTCCATCTGTGATCCCTATGAAATTAATTAGAGGTATTCTCTGTACATCTGTCCATCCATCACAAACAATCGACAAACCTTTTTGGGTCCATGTACTCTTTATAGAATCAAGTAAGCGATCAACATGGACCCTCTCTCTATCCAACAGTGTGGTTCTAATCTTATTATAAGAGAGAGGTTTATATCCTTGGAGACCACTATTTGACAACAAAACATAAGATTTGATAAAGTGTGGGTTTCTTGCAAAGTTAAAAGAGGGACAACCTGTATAAAATGCCCTTGCAATTTCCTCATCAATTTCATTTCTTTTCGCCACATCCCATGACTTCTCCATGGCTGTCATGGCTCTTTTTTTTTGCACATTTTCCTCCTACATAAATTGAAGCTATAGAAGAGTCACTCGGTAGTGATACTTGTTTGGGCACTTTAGCCTTTACCCTCATTTCTGCCTCATCTTGCAACTTCTGCAAGTTTGCCAATTCCTCACATGTAATCTTACTACATACTTTAATACCTGCTGCAGATTTCTTCAATAGATGAGACTTCACCCTAAAATATGACCCCGTAAATGCTACTTTGCAGAAGTTACAAGTAAACTTGGTGTTTCCTCCCCTATCCGCCTTCTCTGTTTTTGTGACATACTGCCACAGAGGAGTAGAATCATTCAATGAGCTAGATGCAGTGCTGTCAGCGCTACCTGGATTAGAACTACGCTGCATCTTCCACCTATAGAGAAAAGAAATATGCAAATATCAATATTGCGCTTTATCCAATACTATAAAACATTGAGAATAACAATTATAGATATACAATTAAACTTATAATTGAACTCCAGAGCCAATATCAATATTGGCATAGTTACAGATATACTGGCACGGTGGCACCTAAATAGTACTACAATTATACTGCCAAGTATACTAAAGCCAAGTATACAATTAAACTTATTAAGTTATAAACTTATAATTGAACTCCAGAGCCCAATTTACATTAGTACTACAATTAAACTTATAGTTATACTGGCACCTACATAGTTTCAGACTTTGAAATTCATGCGTTATTCACAAAAATTGAACTTAGCCAAGTATACTAAAGCTTTGACACTTTGACATATTGAAATTGAACTCACATATCACAATTCAAAATTGATCTTTAAAGCCCACTTAGAAAATCCACGAAATATTCAATTGAACTTTAGAGTAACTAATTAATTAATAATACTTCAACAATGTCAAAATAATGATAACCTGAGAGGCTGAGAGCCTCGTCTTGATGCTGGCAATCAAGAAGGCAAAGAATGTAATAAATGTAATTGACCCAATTCTAAATCATCTTCTGGAATCATATAACTGTCAAAAGTTTTGATGAGCGCCTCTTTCTCTGGTAAGGAGAGACCGATAGAGCGAGAGGCTAATTTCTATTCCTAGGTCACGAACTCACGATGGTGAGGAATAGGGGTGACAACAGGGGAGGGAGAGGGGGATGGGACATAGTCGTCGTCGCATGGAATGGCGACTGGAAAGATGGGGCTGACTGACTGAAAGATCGTGAGGAATAGGGGTGGCAACAGGTGAGGGTGAGGGAGATGGGATAGATCGGCGTTGCTAGGTTTGATGCAGTCGAGAAATAAGAAGAGGCGAAAGGAAGAGAGGACTACTCGATAGTTCGATAGTCGGTAGGAGTCGGAACCCGACCATATCCAAAAAAACGAATCTCAAGCGTATCTTGACCGAATCCTACGGTCAAATATTATAAAATAATCGGATACGCCACGTGGCGTATCCGATACGCACCCGTACCGTATCCGAGGCGTACGCACCCGTACCGTATCCGAGGCGTATCCGATACGCACCCGTACCGTATCCGAGGCGTATCCGTATCCGCAGTGTATCCGATACGGATACTGTTAGTAGTTTGAAGTATCCAAGTAATACAGCCTCGGACACATTAATTATTTGTTCATGTAATTTTGTACATATATATATGTACACATTACGTAATTAATTTCACAATGTTTGTGTTGTCTCTTGTTTGTACGGATGCAAAAAGGTTCTTTGTATTGTCAAAGAACCATGCAGTCAAAGAGAAAATAACATTAGATAGAGCATACTCAACATGGTATATGGCAGAGAGCGGATGTCAATTAATGACTGTGTAGATGCGGATAATAAGGAGGACAAATTCATTCTTGCAGTGGTAATTGTGAAACAATTTATCAATTTTCACTTCATCATGTATTAATAATTAATTGAATTGTTAATATTAGTAGGCAGATCAATAATAATTCTAAATTTTCTACAGAGAACTATATTTGAACTACAAGGGGGCGACACCGTAGCAAGATGAACATAGCTCCTTTAAGTCCACTGAGAAAGGACACGAGGCAGTACTGTATCTAAGGAATGTTTGGGATGTTCGACTATATGGACACGCTTCTCGACCCGATGCATTTCCTCACAACGATCATGATCAGCTTCTGACGCTCCAGGAGGAGGTGAGGAAATATATCGGATGGGGAATATGGCAATCTCCAGAGGAGAGGCATGAGTGCTCCAGTGTAGACTATGGGATAACGCCCTTCGGATCAGTGCATCTTATGGACTTTTGCAGTGCTGCGTGCCGATGGAATTATGAACACATTCACCTATGTGGGCATCAATGGATTGTTTTGTTTTATATGTGTTCCATATATTTTGGCATTGTAAATGCCAAAGGAAAAGTAGCTTAATAACCTATTCTTTTAGGCTTGTAGAACTTTCTTCATTTCAGTTGGCAAGTTAAAAGAAAAAAAATCATTATTATGCATCAATTTGCTCGGAAGAGTACTTCAATTTTCAATTTCTCCTATGCATCATTAATTAGCCACCTGTGATACCAAACGAAATGACAAAAAAAATCATAACATATCAAAAACTTCTTTTGCAAGTAGAGAGAGAGAGAATATCTTCCACACGTATCACATTTCTCCACATATGTAAAGCTACACTTTGGAGGATCGATGGTGATCAAATAATTGAAAGAAAGAAAAATAATTTTGACACTATTATTTTTCTATTCATTTATTTTCCTCTTGTATATGACATCATTCCTGATGCATGAATTTGCTTCTCAGAGTACTTCAACAAGAAAATGGCGATCCATGGGAGAGATATAAATGGTTCAAAACCTTTTATACAGTATCCTTTAGGGGAACATATATTAAAAGGTTTTATATCGGGTCGTACGAAGCACCCGCTATTAAAACATTTTTATACCGGCCCCTTTATACCAACAGTTATTAATTGTTCAGCTTTTATATTCGTTTTGTTCTACTTTTGTTATTAAATTCTCTTCTCTGCTACCTATGCACATTTTATACTCCATTTTACTTAGCACCCACTATTAAATGTCTCATTTAAATTTCAAAATTACCACTGGCCCTTTTAATATCCACTCTTTTGGACAACATATATACAAGGGTGGTATTAAAGCTCAATTCTGTAGCAATGTAATTTGATTGCACCATTAATTATTGAGTTTATTTGAATCAAATTTTGTGTTTTAAATTTTTTATCCATACATAACAGACTCGCCCCTCTGCTACAAACTGATCAAAGTAGTAAATATTGATAAAAGAAACAATAAACAAAATGGGCTACAAAATAATCTCAAAACAAATTTGTTATAATATTTTAATCAACTTCTATTTTTTTTCACAACTAAGTTTTCTACATCGGATTCTAATAAATGGTGTAAATGAGGGGCTGCAAAGAATTCAACATCTTTCTACACCAGGTGCTTAATAAACAAAAGGTGTAGATGTCTGACGCTCTACACTGACATTTTGTACGCTAGATTTACTAAATAGAGAGTGTGGATGTCTTGCTTTATACACCGGTTATTAGAAACACCGTTGAAAAAATAGTCCGGAGGATGGAACGGACGCTTCTACACTCGGTTCTAATATAACCGACGTAAAAAGAAGGTTGCAGAAGATTGTTTTTCTCGCAGGGACAAGCAAGTGTATTTAAGGGATGCATGAATGGTTAACTTCCAATTTAAGGGCAATTCATTTGCTTTGAGAAAAACATTACGGGGGATTACTTTTATGCATTACATATAATTTAAAATTATAAGCATCCAGATACCGTTGAATTGGCGAGCTCATAAACTTTGAAGATCGACAACCTCAATTTGTAGAAAACAAGAGCATTTTTCTTTGTAACTAAAAACAGAGAATGACGATCACATAAAACCAATAAAACAGTACATCAATTCTAAGTTTCTACAAGCAAATCAGCAGATCATGTTTAAATAATTAATTTTGTGCTCATAGACAAATTCATATATCACGGATGATTACTATATGACCAATTAATATAGATTTTACTAGCTAAGAAACAAAGAAAATTCCCCATAGCTCTCATCCCTCAACAAGCTTAATAAATCCTAACTATATTTACAAACAAAATTTGTTAGATAAATACACAAATTAATAATAAGGAGTGTAATACTTATGCAGCCTGCCCATGGTTTTCAGGTCCAGCACCGTCTCCATCTGCCGGGTCCACTTGCGGTCGGCATCTAGCTCGGTGTTCCATTTTCCAGTGCATGGCCTGACAGGCTCGGGAACAATACGCCACAACCGCACAAACCGAACACCTCCTAAACTCATGCTTCCTCGTCTCTTTCCTTCCACACAACACGTGCGAGCACATGTTCAAACCCTCTTCGGTCTGTGCCTTCGTAGCTGCCAAACCCCACCATTCAACCATGAACCTGTTTGCCTCATGCATGCTGCTGCCCCTATATATGTTCAACCTACAACAATAGCCCTTACGATGTCTATAATTGTGTTGGGGCCCGCTTCTCTTTTCCTTTGTGAAGAGTTCGATGGCGTTGGCCTTGATGAGGAGACGGTGCGCTGCTGAAGGGCAACACGGCAGCCCGAGGCCATCCTGTAGGCAGTAACCAACCTCGCGGAGCGCATCTATGTTGCCTAGTGCTGCTGATTTGGCACAGAGTGCAGCACCAGTGGAAGGATCCCGATGGCAATATGGTCGGCCACTGCCATTGAAATGTATCACAGCTAGAGAGTAGAGTGCCATTGGATCGTTCGATAGAGCTGCCCGAGCTAATAAGTCCGATCCACTGGCATAGTTGCGCAAACAATAGAACTGAATCTGTAATAAAAATAAAAATTATGAGAATACAATTTGGTTAATTAATCATTAGTTGTGCAAACCAAAAAAAACTATGTCATCACAAAATATATACGACTAAAAATTTCATGTTAAGAAATTAAATTATGATTTCGGAATTATAGTTTTATTAATAAGAAAGAGTCATGTAGATTCACCATGCCAAGAAGGTAGCAAGCTTTAACGTTGCCAGCATTTGCGCAGCGACTCAAGAAATTTTGAGCTGATTTGGACCAGCTTTTGGCTCGAACTTGAAGCGACTTCTCTGATGCATTTGCCAGAATCAGTGTATCTGACCCCAAATCATTAAATCTCTTACAGCTATTATACAGAAAGAAGATAACAAAACAGAGATCAAAATTTGAAGATTTTCCTGGAAATAGATATGCATGCAAAGAACACAGAATTGAAATAAATAATTAATGCTGGTACAATTTCAGTACTGCACGCTGAGTGACATATAATATAAATGCACTATGCTTTCATGATTAAATATCCTTTATAAATAGCCCCTCAATTACCATGGGACCATTATATTCTTGTGTTATTAATAAGAGTAAAGCTGTGCTTCAGCAGCACCAAGCCCTCCGTTGTTCTTAACTCAAAAATATCATTAGACATATTTAAATTTCGATTTACGATGCTTAATAATTTTTTTATATCAAAATCTAGTAGAAAATATTTTTTTTTTCTATTTTTAAGTTTCTTAAGTGTTTGTTTTGAATTTTTTAAAGTGACTCCAAAATAATAATAAAATAATCAATGTTTATATTATAAAACTAGATCATTTAAAAAAAATCAAGACATGTATTTTAAAAACTCTAAAAATAGAAAAAATTTATTTTCTATTAGATTTTGATATAAAAAATTTATTGAGTATAATAAATAAAAATTTAAAAATGTCTAATAATAATTTTAAGTTAAGAGCACACGAGACTTTGGTGATCCGAAGCACCGTACTTTTACTCTGTTGATAGTTTATATACAGTTTCAACTTTCAACTTTAAACAGCGCATGTCTTCCACTACAGACAGTAGTTGAAAGCAAAAGAAAGAGACATGATAATAAATTTAGTGAAAATGAACAAGTGCAAGGAACTTCTTTGGAACGAAATTAAAAGTAAAGAAACTTGAACGGACTTCATCTTTATTAATTGTTTATTCTTCTTCTTCATAAAAAAAAGTATAAACCAAGAAAAACCCACAAAAAAATAACAATAAAAAACAAGAAAAAAGAAAAAAGAAAAAGTAAAAAGAAGAAGAAGCGTTGTGTAGCATACGTTAAGAAAGCATTGAAAAGATGAGATGGTGAAGTGGCTGATGCACCGAGCATTGTCAGTATGCCGATGACAAGTTCATCAGGCAGTGCTTCAAACAAATCACAGCCAGAACTGGCGCTGATGCGCCGCCTCTTTATCGGAGAAGCCCCCTTAACACTCGGATAACATAATCCTCTTCTTGTCCACATCTCTCTCTCTCTATAGGACTAGTATCTATCTATCCTTTTATCAATCTCTTTTGTTGTTGTGTGTATTGAGAGAAGCTCTTTTACAAAGTTCTCTGGTAGAGTACTATTCTAGCTTTGCAATGGATGATGATTACGCTTCATTAATTACAAAAAATGGAGTTCCATTTAGGTGTATATATATAGCAGCACAACTGCACAAGGGGATATGACCAGTCGTCGCGCTTGCTTTCTTCTTGAGCCAAGGCGTTTGATATATATATCTTCTCAAGTGTAAAACAAACACTTTGTGGTAGTTTTCAAATACATCCTTGTAGTTGATTCGATTTATTGGACATACAGTGCTTGGTCTCCAGAACTTTCTTCGAAATGTTTTCTTTAAGATGTTGACGCAAGTTTCGTTCGATATCGATGGTGTATTGGTGTGGATCGATGGTGTATTGGTGTGATCAATTTCTTCTGATCCTTTTTATTTTTTATTTCATGTTTCTAAATGCTTCCGTGAAAATTATAATTATATTCTCAAAAAAATGTTGATATTTTCAATTATTTGGAAAGAGTGCATCATATTTGAGTCAATTTAACCTTTAATTAGTCATTCATCATAAAGCGAATTAAAATTCCCAGATAATTTTTTTAATTATTCATAGAAAGTCAAATAGTCTTTCAAATCAACTAAAATTTGATGCATGACCTGATGATAACTGAACACATTGACAAATTTAATCTTATAATTTGATACCTATCTGATGATAACTGAACACATTGACAAATTTTATCTTATAATTAATTTGATAAATATATTCTAACATATGTATAAAAAAAATTAGTCCGTTTCAAGTCTGAAAAAAGGAGGAGGGTTGTGATAGGCTTGATGAGTCAACGTAAAAAATTAGCCACTCTCATGAAAATAAAATCCAATCGACATTCGTTGGGGTGTAACCCTCTTAGCGACGTGCCATATCGGAACTCGATTATGGTGTTAAATGTGCAAGGGTCAGGTCGTCACTCCCTTAGTGACGCGCTACATCGACGCTCGGGTGTAATGACAAATGAGCAAGGGTCTTCGCACTTTACTCGACCAGTGCGAGGGGTAAGGAAGCTAGTTGAGAATAATAGAATCCGTCTGGGTAGTTGAAATGTAGGATCCTTAACGAGTAAGCTACGAGAGAGAGTTGATATTGCGATTAGGAGACATGCAAATATTATATGCGTTCAAGAGACTAAATGGACGGATCAGAAGGCGAAGGAGGTGGAATATACTAGTTTTAAGCTCTGGTACAAATTAATAGAATAAAGCACGAATGAAGTAGGCGTCTTATTTGACCAGAGCCTCAAAAATGGAGTTGTCGACGTTAGAAGACAAGGAGATCAACTTATCATAGTCAAGTTGGTCGTTGGCAAATTAGTTTTAAATGTCATTAGTGCGTATACTCCACAAATAAATTTGTGTGAGAACGTCAAGAAGCAATTCTAGGAAGATCTAGAAGAGATGCTTAGAGATGTGCCTAACGACGGGAAGCTTTTTATAGGAGGAGACTTCAACGGTCATGTTGGTACAACTAGTGGGGATTTTGAAGGAGTGCACATGGAATTTGGATATGGTGATAGGAATCAAGAAGGAGAAAACATTTTGAACTTCGATGTAGCATATGACCTCATATAGCTAACACCTTTAGAAAGAGACAATCTCATTTAGTTACCTTCCAGTTTTTAACACTCGAGCCATATCGATTTTTTCTTACTAGGAGAGAGGAACGAGCCTACGTAGATTGTAAGATTATATCAGAGAGTGTGTCATTCAACAACACAAGCTTGTGGTCTCGGATTTTTTCTTTCGATATGCGCTCGACAGGACAAAGGCGTCAAAATATCGAAGACGAGATGGTGGAAACTCAAAGGAGATGCCCAACAGGTTTTTAAGGATAAGATGATCAAAGAAGAAATCATTAACAAAGATGATTACATGCTAATAACATGTGGAAGAAGATGACAACTTGCAATTGAAAGGTAGCTATAGAGGCAGAGTGAGTAAGGGAAATAGACGTGAACCTAAAGACACTTGGTGGTGTAATGAGAACGTGCAAAAATCTATCAAGGAGAAGAAGAACTGCTAAAAGTGTTTGCATCATGACAAGAGTGAGACAACGTACAAACATATTAATGACAAAAAAAATGCAAAGAAAGGTGTGAATGAAGCAAGGGGTCGAGCTAGCTTATGAGGATTAATACCATAAGCTAGATACAAAGAAATGCAAAATGACGTCTATAAGATTGCCAAACTCCGTGAGAGAAAGTCGAAAGATTTCAACGAAGCCAAATGCATCATGGATGAGAAAATTAGACTTTTGGTTAAAGACGATGATATCAAGAACATAAGGAAAGAATTTTCGACAAGTTATTCAATGGAGAGAATGAAAGCACTATGGTTGAGCTAGATCACTCTTTTGATGACACCAACAGACGATTCATTTGAAGATTTCAAGAGACGAAGGTGAATGAGGATTTAAAAAGAATGAAAGTAGGTAATGCTTTAGGGTCTGATAAGTGATGTCTTGGAAACATAGGGGTAGTATGGCTAACTAAGTTGTTCAACAACATCTTTCGATCAAAAAAAATGCCGCACGAGTGGAGGAGAAGTATATTAGCAGCTATCTTCAAGAATAAAGGAAATATTCAAAGTTGTACTAATTATAGAGGCATCAAGCTTATGAGCCATACAATGAAGCATTGGGAGAGAGTGATTGAGCATCATTTAAGAAAGATAACAAGCGTTACGAAAAACCAATTTAAATTTATGCCCAGATGATCGACTATGGAGGCGATTTTCTTGACAAGACAACTAATGAAGAGATATAGACTTGGAGAAAGCGTATGACAAAGTACCGAGGAAGGTCATGTGGTAGGCCACTTGAAAAGAATAAAGTTCCAACAAAGTATATTAACTTTATCAAGGATATGTATGATAACATTGTGACTAGTGTCAGAACATGTGACAACAAGGCTTATGACTTTTCCATTAAGATAGGATTACATCAAGGATCAGCCTTGAGCCCTTACATTTTTGCCTTAGTGATCGACGAAATCACGAAAGATATATAAGGCGATATCCCTTGGTGCATGATCTTTGCAAATAACGTTGTCCTAATTGACGAAAGTAAGATAGGGGTAGATAGAAAATTAGAGTTGTGAAGGAAGACTTTAGAATCAAAATGTTTTAGACGTAGTAGAACTAAGATCGTTATATGAAATGCGACTGCAGTGGCGTTCGATCAGAAGATGGAGATGTTAGTTTAGATGAACAAGTAGTGCCTAGAAGAAACATCTTTCGATACTTAGGATCGATGCTACAGAGTGATGGTGAGATTGATGAAGATGTTAGCCACAAAATAAGAGCGGGTTGGATAAAATGACAACAAGCATCTGACATCCAATGCGACAATAAGGTCCCACAAAAGTTGAAAGATAAGTTCTATAGGATGACACTCAAAATCGTAATGTTGTATGGAGCAAAATGCTGGGCTACTAATGACAATACATACAAAAGATGAACATGGCAAAAATGCATATGTTACTTGAATATATGTGAGCATACAAGAAGGGATCACATTAGAAATGATGATATACGAGACAAAGTCGGGGTTGGACCGATTGAAGAGAAACTTGTTCAACATCAATTGAGATGATATGGGCATATCTAGCGGAGGCCTTCTGATGCACTGAAAAGTAGAG
Source organism: Eleocharis quinqueflora (assembly GCA_964058865.1). NCBI lineage: Eukaryota > Viridiplantae > Streptophyta > Magnoliopsida > Poales > Cyperaceae > Eleocharis > Eleocharis quinqueflora. Next base: position 109,718 of record CAXKVX010000969.1, on the reverse strand, counting down.
GAGTTTTGAGCCGCATCGGAAACACGAGAAGAGGTAGAGATCGACCGAAATTGACATGAGATGAAGCTATAAAAAGAGACATGATTAAAGACATGAATTGTATTCAAAGAGTTGGTGTCAGATAGGAATGCATGAAAGTCGGCGATTCACGTACGAGAACCGTGACAAACTAAATTTTAGAAGTAGTATTAGAATTGTACGACTTTAGTTCACGATTAACGACGTAAAATACCAGTCTAAACTTATAATTAGTAGAATAGTGTATTATTATTATTATTATTATTAGCATCATTATTATCATTTCTATATCTTTATTTTTACTATTATTTTACTATCTATTATATTATTATTATTTATATTGATTTTTATTTATAGCATACCTCAATTTATTTGAGAATAAAGATTTTGTTGTTGTTTTTGTATATGTAACAAAAAAAACGAGACTTTGTCATAAAACTTGTGTATATGTTAGTAAAGATACTAGTAATGCATGATATCTATATGATCACCTAGGGTGAAATAAATCAATATCAATTAACCAATTTAGAGTACAATAATACTTAAATAACAAAAATGTGCAATCGACATTTCAGAGATGAGACAAAGAGAGCATAGCTGTTGCTGCAAGAAGTTAATGAAGAATATAATCTTCTTGGAGAAGTTAGTTAATAACAAATTATGTCTTTTGTATTAGTTTGACAATCTTCATGTTGTTCTTTCTTGGCTTTTTTTTCCTTTATTTTAACGAGTTCTCATTGCTTATGAGAGCTACTTTTTTTTTGGATTTGATGTAATTGAATACTTCTTTCGATGAATAAAATGAAGGCCAGACCATTATTTTTCTCAACAACAAAAAAAAAAACATAAAAGATGCATATATTGCCTCTGTTGGAATTTTCTCAGTTAGATAATCTTTAAAATTCCACTGTTATCCTAATAAATTGGTTCATTCCCAAGTAACTTTATTCATATGGACAAGGTTATATTTTGGTATATAAGCATAAAAAAAGATAAAGCAAGATCAAATGTATCAATCAAGTTGGAAGCTTACGTGGTGCCGCGCGACACCATTCAAGAGTTGAGAATAACGCTGTGCGAAGGTTTAGTGTGAATGATCAAAATCACGTTCCCAATCAAGTTAGCCAGTAATAATGAATAATGAATAGTGTGAATGATCAATGTTCTTTTTAAATTTTAGTTCCTAGGTAGAGGTGGCAAGTCGGGTCGGTCGGGCGGGTTCGGGTCGGGCGGGTTCGGGTCGGGCCGGGTCAGGTCGGGTTAGTTTGACCGTTTATAAAAGTCGGGTTGGAATCGGGTCGGGTGAGGTCGGGTCGGGTTGCATCGACAACTTTTGAGTCATGGGTCGGGTCGGGCGAGGTCGGGTCGGGTTTCGGGTCGGGTTGTGTCGATCTTTTTCGGGTGATGGGTCGGGTCGGGCGAGATCGGGTCGGGTTTCAGGTCGGGCTGCATCGACAACTTTCGGGTCTTGGGTCGGGTCGGGTGAGACCGGGTCGGGTTCGGGTCGGGTTGCACCGACAACTTTCAAGTATTATTTTGAGTTTTAAGTTCAATCGGACAAGATCGAATCGCGTTATTGAATTGTACAAGTAAATTTTGACTTTCTCTTATATTAATTTGTTAGTAAAATTAGATTATGATGTTGGCAAGATGGGATTAGATCAATTTACAAGTTGTATCAGGTCAAGTCAGGTCGGGTCGAGTCGGGTTCGGGTCATCATGTGTCGCTCCATCTCGGGTTACGGGTCGTCTCGGGTCGGGTCGGGTCGGGTCGGGTCGGGCTTGGGTCCTCATGTGTCGTGTCATCTCGGGTTACGGGTCGTCTCGGGTCGGGTCGGGTCGGGCTCAGGTCGCTCATGTGTCGCTTCGTCTCGGGTTACGGATCATTCCGGGTCGGATCGGGTCGGGTTCGGATAGTTTGACTTTATCAAAATATCGGGTCGGATCGGGTTCTGCCACCTCTATTCCTAGGTCGGTATAATGATCCCATACGTCTTATTTAAGGTAGTCGCTTTCATGATCTGTTAGCTTGTCGGAGCACACAATATAAAGACAAGAAAATATCATTATTGTGTTGTACCATTTCAAGTTTACTCACCAAAAAGAGCTGCGCAACCTAACCTACTCTAACAAAATGAAGCTAGCACTTGCGGTGCAAGGTGTTTAATTAATTAGTTCATAATCATTTATTAACAAATTCACATTGTTTTGTTATGGGATATTTTCACTACTACATTTTTTTACTTTGAATAGCAGGTAAAAAACTTTGAATAGCAGACATGAATTGGCTATTAAAAGAAGCTGTTAAAAAATGTACAACCCGCTATAAGAAAGACCTTTTAAAAGTGGACACAAAAAAATGCATCCGTCATTAAAAGACATCTTTTATAGGAAAATGCACTGTATAACCGCTATTAAAAGTTCCTTTTAATAACGGGACTCACTAAGGATTTGCTATAATAGATTTTGAAAAATTCAAAAACGTTGCTGCCAACTTGTGCATTTATTACGAAATAGACTGATTTGATATGCATTTTTGCAGAAATGTAATATATAATCAAAAGAAAATTTGACAATTTGCAAATATGTCATGTTGCTTAATTTTTTTGTCTATATTAACTGTAATATGATTTTGAACAACCTAATTTTATTTTTAAATGAACTGATGAAACAACCTAATTTTATAGTAATAATTAAGCGAGTTGTGAAATAAACTTTTTACAGTAATACTCAAAACTCATATATATATATATATTTATACATCAATACTTAAAACACAATAATATTTGAAGGTTGAAAGCAGAATGAGGGAAGATTTTTGTGGGAAGAAGGATGAATGAGAGAAGATTTCTACGGGAAGAAGGAAGAATAATGGAAGATTTTTGTGAAGAAAGAATAATAGAGCGTTGATATTTATATAGAGAACTAAAAAATTTGGAAGAAAAATGTGTCTTAATGCGTGGGAGCGTTTGATTTTTTGGAGCGGTGGATTGACAAGAATTAACGGTTGGATTGAAACTATATGGTGATTCGTGGGAGCAAACTTTTTATAGCGGACTGTTATGAAATTCCGCTTTTAAAACCTTTTATAGTGGACTGTTGGCGCCATTCGCTATAAACAATCTTTAATAGTGGACCTCAAGCTTTGTACACCTTTTGTCTGGCTTCGGTGCATTTAGCAGACTTGGCCTTCAGCTCCTCGATTAATTTCTCATTTTCCCTAATGAGCTCGACTTTCTCGTCCTCCAGAGAGTCAACTCTCTCCTTCGCCAGGGCATATAAGTTAGCTAGCTCGTTCACTGTGGCACTGAGAGTCACCTGCCTCGATTCCAACGTAGCCTGAAGGTTGACTTTCTCCTTCATAAGCAGCTCTTTCTCCGAGACGAGCTTAGCTTTCTCTGCCTCGATAACCGCATTCTGCTTAGCGACTACCTTCACTACACTAGGAGGGAGCTCCCCAAGCTCAAGAGCATTGGCATCGATCAACCTCGAGGCCAACTCCGCCACAACCGTATCCTGAAGAAAGCAGTCCTTTCTCCTCAGGTACCCTGGTGTACACTTTGAGATGAGGTCCATGGCAAAAGGGAGAAGATCTTGGGGAGAATTGGAGAGATCACCGATGCTGGAGTTGGCCATCAGCTCCTGGAAGGCGGAGTTCAACCTTGTCGCCGCCCTCGTCCATACCTTTTCCCCTCTTTTGAGGACTTGCCCATCTTAAGCCAACCCTTGGATGATTCTTCGGTTTTTTGTTGCTCGATTAAGGGGGAGAAATAGTCGGATTTCGAGCAATCACAAGCACGATCGGGATAGGAGCAGGGGGGAGGTTGGTTGAAGGAATGGAAGAGGAGGTCACCTCGATAGATCTACCAGAAACATGCTTTTGGGGGGGGGGACGATGAGACTCTACCCCTGAGTTGGCCTTTTGCACTTTTGTTGGGGGCCGGGAGCGGAGTCAGCGGCCTTGGAGGGACGACCATGTTTAGGAGGGGGAAGGGGCTCCGAGTTAGTAGGAGCAGCGGTCTCTTGCCTCTTCTCTTGCATTTTTTGGGTGGGCGAGAGCTGAAAGGAGCATCGAGGTCGCGCTTCGGCTTCTTGGTGGCCTCGACCAGTTCCATCAGAGCCTTGTCCACACCACATAATGTCAGAGGAATCTCTCTTTTCTCCATAATTGCTGCACATATATAAAAAAAACATGTACATATGTTAGAAAAAATAAAGGACAAGGAACAACAAAGTACATGACTCAAAACATAGGCTTGAATAATGGAGGGTTTAGCCATTTAAGGAGTTTAACTGGTATGGAAATCCTCAATCCGAAGGCGTGCAGCGGTCTCCTCGGGAGTCAACATCTGCCGACCCGACAGAATAACATGGGTGTTCTAGGAACACCGGACTAATCCTGCCCACTCTTGGTCTTCATAAGTGGCGGGAAGAAAGAAGAACTCCTTATTCCACTCCCCCTCTTTGCTTACATTTCCGAAGGTATGTGTCCAACTGGGATTCTTCTTCTTGTCAACTGTGCGCCTACTGGATATTATCTAGGACTGGTAGACATTGAATTTGTAGTATTCCAAGAAGAGGCTCAGAGTGGAACGGAAAGAACCAAGTGTGGAAAAGAAGTCTCGGTGCTGATGGGAAAATAGAGCCTCGAAGGAGCAGATATGATACCTAGCCACGACATTTATTTGACTCGATGCTACATCTAGGGTGCGTAGGATCTCTAGGACGAACTCAGAGAAAGGTAGGGCAAGCCCGCATTGAGCTAACTTGTGATAAAAACCTTACCCCTTCTCGGTGAAATTTGCTCGGTCCTCCAAGGTAACCGAGACCAACCTATCACCAACCCCAAGAAGTCTACCATGTTTCACCCCCTTCGCATTGTCATTACGTTTGGGGTCACTAGTCACGGCCTCTACCCAATCGAGAGAGATGATAACCTCCTCCGATTCCCGTTCTTTGATGGGCAACCGCTTCTCTTCCCTATAGCAAATAAGTCATCAATCATTTACCCTCAAATAATTAAGGACTCCGTCCTCCGGTTACTGTAATACCTAAATAAAAAATTGAGGGTAACATCCACCCAGTTACCTTCGAAATTACATCTAAGTTTTCGGAGAAGCCTATCTCAGAAAGCTCGGAGCTAGAAGCAAGCCTGGTCCCACCTACTTCTATTCCTGAAGTCTCACCTCTTGTCAACTCCCTTTTCCCCTACCTGGACTATTGGCCTCACCTCAAGGATAGTCTCTTAGTTTGCGCAACCTGAGGTCATTTGATTCGATTCTAGAATGGAGTTCGTAGGGCTTGACACGTCCTTGGAATGTAGATCTACATATCTTCAGCAAATACGAGGGTTACTTTGGTGAACAACATGAAAAAGGCTGGTTCGTGAGGTTGTTGCAGGACTATTCCTACGAACAATACGACGGGATTAGACTTCACCGGACTCAAGACTATCGATTTCGGTAGAACAAACAGTACAAAAATCAGACTCAAGTACATTTGGCTGGTAGGTCCTATCTTCAAGGTCACTCAAGGTTAGAAAAGAGAGGAGAGGCCTACCAGTCAAAGAAATAAGGCTCATTTTACATAACTACAAATACACCATATGCTGAAGTAATTCAAATGCAAATCAAATAAAGAAGCTTACTTGAATGAGAGGGAATGGAGGAGGGGCACCGAATACCAAAAAAATAAGATTCACGAGCAAAAATGAAAAATGTAATTCGTACCTGTTAAACGAGGGGCAGGAGGATGATCAAAAACCGAGTGAAGATGGCTCAAAAATGTGCAAAGAAAATCTGAAGAAACATAAAAGCAACTCTAATGGCGAAAGTGAATGATTGAAGATAAAAAAAATAAGAAGAAGAAGTAGACATGAGGAAGATTTTAAAGAAACATACAAAAATGGACGGATACATTCCACAAAAATGGAGAGGAAAATAGGAAGTTGTACATTTTCTTGCGAAAAGGAAGAGACGCAACTGACGGTCTTGGGAATAGGCGAGTTTAAAAGACGGGAAGGTGAAGAGACAACCCCAAAAATCGCCAGAATTACCAAAGTAGCTCGAGGAGTTGGGGATCCCAAAGATGATTCGTGAGTGTCATCATGAAGTTTCAACTCAGGGTTCGGCATTGGCATTAGCGAGTTTCGTGGTTGGCGTAAAAGTGATGCTTGCTCGAGGGCTCGGATGGAGGATATGGGTTTCTTGCCTCTGCATCAGTATTGGTTGGCGCAAAAGTGATGCTTGCTCAGGGTTCGAAGAGCTCGGTTGGAGGATCTGGAGGTTTGGCCTCGGCATCACTGGGACCCTGCACGTATTAAGCTTCTATAGTCATATTTGACTACAGAAGCTCGAGAGCTGATGATAGAATCTCATTACAATCGGCATGATCGTTCTGCAAATATTTCACTCTAATTTTTTTTTTGTCTCTATCCCTACTTGGCATGGAAAATATCCTTGCTTGTTTTTATTTTTTTTATAGTTTTGGATATTCATCGAAATTAAGTTGAAATATCACTATTATTTACATGTATTTAATATTTGTTGGTTTCATTTTGCATGTATATTTTAGATTTTTCGTTACTATATTTTTATAAAGCACCCGACGAAAGCATTATAAAAAAGACGTTTGAACTCCCTTCTGGTCCATTTAAAGATATTTACTATACTTATTATTAAATTTCATTGTATATAATTTATTATTATGTGTTGCCCGAACTAAAAAATTTGGCACCATTTATTTTTTGTAAGTTTTAAGTCATGTAAATGTCATCGAAGCAAATTCTGATCCGTTAATTTCTTATACACTTCAACATGTTTTCTAAATTCTTAATTTATTTATTTGGATAACTGACACAGCAATGCAATTCCAAGCAGTATACGGCATGTGGTTATCTTAAACACGTGAAATTCCGTTTTCACCATTTAATGTTTTGAAAGTATGATCGAGCATTAATTTATTTGAGTGCTTTTCAAGAATTTAGACTTTGTTGTATCCAAAACGAGAATATTCAAGGCTAAGAATAGCTTAGACTAAGGCTACACCGTTAAAATTTTACCCCTGTTATCCTTTTTTCCTTCTCTGGCAATTAATAAAACCACCCGTAGAGCAGTTTATCCGTACGTGTTCAATTTGGGTTTTTCTCATGATTTGATGATCATTTTATATTCCAGAAGGGCAATCAAATCACAGAGGACATGTGTTTCTTTAAAATAAAGTTCCAATTCCAATTTTCATTTGAAACGCAAGTACGTACGCAACAACTTGCATGGCTTTGCAAATTGCAAGTGTGGATTCTCCGTTCAGGCTATATTCCGTGTGTTTGGATAGAGCGTCACACTCAAAATCTTAAGAAGTTACGATATGCATGTGGATCGATCAGACAACGGATATATAATACAATTATACAACAAGATCATTCGTGATCCCTTCTAAACTAAAGGCTGTGGAAGCAATGCAATGCAATGCAATCTCATAATTCATATATATTATTATTATATATCTCACCTCTCAAGTCTTACAATTGTTGCGTATATGTTTCGCTAGTGGAATTAAATTCGATGCACTTGAGTATATTGTTATAATAGATCTGGTTGTAATTAAAAAACACAGAGAAAACACAATTTTTTTCCAAATAAAATAATAGTAGTTAGAAACAATATACGTACATCACTTATATATGTCATCTCATGAGAAGACACCACAAAACTTAAATATTGCATATTTGCATTTCAGTTTTTTTTGTATTTTGGAGAATGGGTGAAGCTTCAACTGAAAGTAAAATCATATATACTTATGTGATAGTGCCTTAATTATATGTTGACAATGACATCATTTCCTTAATGCAATGGCATGAACGTAAAAATAACAAGACTTGTGTAAATTTTTATTTGAGGAACGATCACTTTCTTCTACAATATAAGAATATTTGCATACATTTGACAAGTAATTATTTGATAAACCTATCAAAATAATGCATAACAAGCAAAATTAGGTCAAGAGAGCATATCATGACTTCATACAAAAGGCATAGAGAAGATACATAACAACAAACTTCCATTGGTCTTGCAGTATACCATATAATAGTGAGTGAACTGTCTCATTTCATTTTCAATTTCTCTCATGTCTCGTTAAGTCGCTACGAATCGAGTGATCATAGGCCATAGCACTTCATGTTATGGTAGCACCTGTATTTCTCCCTTAATAATCCCAAATAAAAAAACAAGCACAAATTAAAAAGAATATATTCCAAATCAACACCCCTATTTCTCCCTTAGTAATCTCAAATTCCAAATCAAATGCATCAAGAGAGATTGTAAAAATAGAGAATCATGATCTGAGCAAAGAAAATTATCTACCCTTAAAGAGAGATTGAAAAGCAGCATGCTACGGCATGACAGACTTGAAACAGGCGAGGCACAAACGACAACAAGGTTTTGAGAAAAAGGATCAGTGGGAGGGAGAGACGCTCGACACTTTGGGGAGGAGAGAGAGAATGAGTGTGGGGACAGAGAAGAGGAGAGAAATAATGAGCTAGGGTTTACAGAGAGGAGGAGAGAGAGATATGAGAGATATTTGAGACTTTGGCGGGATTAGGGTTAGAAATAGACACGGATGTGTATGAGCATTCAGGTATGTTAAACAAAAATACGACAAGAACTTTACAGAAAAGTTGTAAGCCTCAGTAGGTGAGTGGGGTCGTGTTTAAGGTGCTCTGAATTATGAAGATCTGGGTTCGAATCCCAGGACATATTTTTTCCACATCAAGATTTTATCCTCTATTAACATTTTTTCACAAAAACATCAAATCTACATCAACAATTTTAATTCTTTTAATTGTTTTAATCAAGTATCACACAAACAAAGTACATATATATACAACTTATCAATTATAATTTTTTACAACTTGATGCCAGGCAGAAACAACAAACAATGCCAAAATATATACACCATATATGAAAAATAATTCTATCATTGATGTCCACAGAGCTAAATGTGTTCAAAATGTCATCGACACGCAGCACCGCAAAAGATCATAAGCCGCTCCCGTTCAAATGGTGTTATCTCGCAGTCTACACTAGAGCACTCTTGTCACTTCTCTGGAGGTTGTCATATTCTCTATCCAATGTATTTTCTCCCTTCCTTCCAAAGCGTCAGAAACTGGTCATGATCGTCGTGAGGAAATGCATCAGATTGAGAAACGTGCCCACGAAGTCGAACATCCCAGACGTCTCTTACATACAATGTTGTCTAGTGTCCTTTCTCAATAGACTTAGAAAGCTGTTATGTTCCTCTTGTTGCAGTGTCGTCTCCTTGCAGTACAAATATAGTTCATTGTAGAAAATTTAGAATTATAATTGAAATTCTTACTAATATTAACAATTTAATTAATTATTAATACATTATGAAGTGAAAATCAGAATTTTTTACTGTTACCACTTCAAGAATGAAACATGCCTTCTTATTACCAGCACTGCACACTCATTCAGAAATGTCATCCGCTCTCTGCCATATACCATGCTAAGTATTCCCTATCTAATGTTATTTTCTCTTTGAAAGCATGGTCCTTTGACAATTCAAAGAACTTTTTACATCTGTAGAAACAAGAGACAAAAACAAATAAAGTTAAATTGATTACGTAATGTGTATATATATATACGTACAACTTCGACCATAAATACGTAAGTATTATCACACAGTTACATGAATATAATTAATGTGAAGTCTGAGGAGGCTAGCTACATGAACAAATTAGTATAAAGGATAAAGTATATTGATTACGTTAACTTGAGGCTCAAGAGATCGATGAAAGGTTGAGGAGAGCTTGGGACAACTCATGTGAAAAGCGTGACGATTAATTCGTCGGGAAGCTAGTCAAATCTATGATTTTGCATCTTCAAAGTTCATTGAGAAATTAACAAAGTTATCGAAGTAAATCTATACCCATCTTCAAATTAAAATTTGCAAAATTAATCAAGTAGCACATTATTATTGTAAAAAATAACAAAGTCCATGCAATTTATTTTTGTAGTCCAATTCATATATATGGATAAAAATTAATTTGATTGTACCATTAATTATGGATGCAAAATTAGTGTGATTGCATAATTATTGATGATAATTTACGATTGTAATTGATCTGTATTTTGAAATTTTTGTCCATATATATAGTATACTCGCTCACTCTACAAAATAATCTCAAAAGAAAGTTCTAACATTAACAAAAAAATAAAAAAAGAGGGTTACAAAATAATCTCAAAACAAATATGTTGCAATATTTTAATCAACTTGTACATTTTTAATGCTAAGTTTTCTAAACCAGAGTTATGATAAATGATGTATATGATGGGCTACAAAAGAATTCCACATCTTTCTATACCGGATGGTTAATAAACAAAGGGCGTAGATGTTTGACGCTCAACAACGATATTTTCTACACCGGATTTACTGATTAAATGGTGTGGATGTTCTGACTTATACACTGGTTATTAGAAAAGCGGGAGGAGAATTAATTCAGACGGTGGGACCGGTGCTTCTGCGCCCGATTTTAATATATATAATCGGTGTAAAGGGGGTTGCAGAAGATCGTTTTTCTCGTAATGTCGCGAGTCATGTAGTGTCGACTTAGTTTGATTTCATGATTGCTTGTTTATAGTTTGGGCAACATCAAATTTTTCTAATTTTGGAATAGATCGGACGAGATCACATCGGGTTTCAAGTCATCTAATGTCACCTTTTTCGAACAACAAATCGGATCAGGCAAGATCGGTCGGGTAGCGTTGGTTTTTTTCAGGTGTTGCATCGAGTAAAATTTCGAGTTGGGAAGCGTCTGTCTTTTTTTCAAGTTTTAATTGGATCGAGCAAGATCGAGTCGGGTTGGGTCGGGTTATAAAATTAATTTATTAAATCGTGATTGTCCGATGTCAATTTGTTAGTGAAATTTGATAATGATGTATTTATGTTTGGATGAAATTTATTTACAGACATATGAAATATTATACCTGCAACTAGAATGCTTCTATAATGCAAGGAAAATAATTTTTAAAGAAATTATATACTTTAAATTGAATTAAAAAGTATGTATATTTTATACTATCTATAGAAAACACAATTATTTATTAGCAAACGTGAGAGTTTTACTAAACCAATTATGACATAATTTGATATATTATAAAAAAAATTAAATACAATTATCGTGCACAAGCACGGGCAATACCGTGCTTGGGACCACATATCTCCAATTTTAAATTGCAAACAATCGATTCGAACTGTTGAAAGTATTGTTCATACTAAAATCTACCTAAAGACCATTTTTTAATATATATATACATATATAATATATAATGCATTGTTTTAACGATTGCAGATATCCCCGATTTAACGAATTTTTAACCCATTAGATAAATAGTAAAAATTCTAAAGACTGGATGGTCCCTAAGTAGATTTTAGTATGAAAAATATTTTCAACGAATGAGTTCGACTTTTGCACTTTGAAATTCAAGATATGTGGTCACATGCACGGTATTAATTTGTCATTCATATTAATTTGTTAGAACTTTCAATAAATTTTATGCAACAACACTCTTGTTATTGTTACTTATCATAGGAGGTTACTATTCTAACAACAACAATTCTCAACAATTTTGTATATATTTTAATCATATTCAATGTCATATCAGATCGACTCTAGTTGGGTTTCGAGTACTCAAGTGTTGTGTCACTTCGGTTTACGAAATCGTCTTAGGTCACATCAAGTCGAATTTCGAAACCTCAAATGTTACTTTTGCTCGAATCACGAGTCATCTCAGGTTAGGTCAACTCGAGTTTCGAGTCCTGAATTGTCGTTTCGGCTTGAGTTAGTGTCATCTTAGGTCGAATTTCGAGTCCTCAATCAGGTATCTCTTCGGATAAAGTTACGAGTCGTCTGATTTCGGGGCGGATTGAGTTTGGAGTCCTCAAGTGTTGCTTTGGTTCATGTTACATGTCATTTTCGGTCAGGGCAGGTCGAACCAGGTTCCAAGTCCGTAAGGTGTAGCTTCATTGAAGGCTCTTGCTAGAGATGTCATTGGAGCTTTGACAAATCAAGCAATGAAGGCTTTCGCAAAGCATGTTCTTAGAACTTATCGGGACAACATTGAAGATGTACATCATGGACATATTTTCAACAATTTGATGCAAGAACACAAACTCACCGATGAGGACTTGGAGCCGACGCTAGTGGAGCATGTGCATGTCCGGCCTAAACAGTATGAATGGTTGACTCAATTAATTCCTAAATTTTTTAAGTTGTCAGTTTCAACTAGGGGTGTGACTATTACTAGCACCTCTAGTTTCTATCCATCACTAAATAGTGGAAGCATATTGCACAAAATTTGAGGCGCAAATAATAGTAGCATCCCTAAATGAATAAATTGGGCTATCAGTTTCTTTGAGAAGCAATTCAACAACTTAGTGGCGCGACTGAAAGTAGCGCCCCTAATATTCTGAGCTAAAAGAATGACCTAGTGGAATTCAAAACCAAGCGGTTTCAAACGAAGCATCCCAAGCAATTGCGCCCCACCATTAGACCATTCGTATTTCTCCTTAACTCTACATCAATAATTGTACTTAAAACTTTTAATTTCTTTTTTCAAGAACATTGTTGTTCATATGTTTTGAACTAGTAATTTTAATATTATCATTAATATTTTTATGGATAATTTTGTCTGTGCCACTCAAAACTGAGAAAATCTAAAAAATGCCAATCAAAATCGATTTCTTTCATATTTGCCACCCAAAATCGCAGCTACATCTTTTTTTGCCACTTTCCAAAAAGACAAAAATTCTCCTGTCATGGCTACATCGAGTCGAGTTTACCCCGGGCACCACCGACCTCGCTACTGGTGTCGCTTCGAAGGATGTCGTAATTGACTTTGGGATTGATTTTGGGGAAGGAGCATTTGTCTTTTTTTCTAAGTGGTAAACAAAGGAGGTAGCTACGATTTTGGGTGACAAATATGAAAAAAAATCGTTTTTTGGTGGCATTTCTGAGATTTCTCCCATTTTGAGTATTATAATAAGTATGATAGTACAAGTAATCAAGTATATTCACTTTTAATTATTACTATTGTTATTATTATTATTATGTTTTTTATTATGAATATAATTATTATCATTACTATTATTACTATTATTATCACTATTATTATCATTATTATTGTTATTATCATCATTACTATTGAGTATTGTTATTACTATTATTATTTTTGTATTATTATTATTTTTAATTATTATTATTTTTAATTATTATTATTATTGAACCAAAATTCAAACGAAATTTTGCAGTGAAGTTGGTTTCATACAAGCAAAAAAAATCAGAGATCGACGCTAAGTTATTACATGTACTTCGAATCATTAATTAATAGACTCTTTATGAAATTTTCTCATTTGGAACATATAATAATAATAACATCATGCGACAAAAATACGACTATGAGACAGTTGACGGTTTTATTCATAAATTATAACAGAAGTGATCTGTGAAGTGTGAAACTTTGGCAAGAGCCAAGGAGCAAGAGCTGGTGGTTGACTGGTTGCTAGCGAAACAGCATCACCAAAGGATAGAGATCCATCTCAACATGCCAATTGGATTTTCAGATATGATATTTACAATTTTTACTCGGGTGATGCTATCAGCTCCTCTTAATCGTCTCTCTCTCGCATTTTTCGTTATAAAATAAAAATAATTAATGTTATATTATATTTATTTTATGTTTATGTCTTTATATTTGACTCTAGAGTTTTTATATTTAAAAATCTAGTAAGGGGACATATACTTTAGATTCAAATCTCAAAATACAAAGTACAAATGATCGATCCAAACAGTTAAAAATATTATCCACACAAAATTCCTATCCATCCAATAAAATAGCAAAAGAAATAAAAATAAAAATTTGAGTTTCAAATATAGTATGGACAATATTTTCTATTTGAATTGATCATCTGCATTTTGTATTTCGAGATACGAGTCTAAAGTATAAATTATTTTGTGATTTATTAAGTATTTTAGCATATCTTTTTATTATATGTTCACACAACTACTTAAACTAACAAAATAGTTACATAAATTAGTATATATGGTAAACGAGTAGAACTATTATGCGCAATTTAATATGTTGGAAGAAGCCTTATCTCTGATCTCTTCCATGTGTTAGCTTTACCTTCCGATTGGTGCTCCACGCTATCATTGAATAATAATATAACTTGTTTAATAATCATAATGCTTTCAAGCTGATACTAGATATCACACTCACGCTCGATACGGAAGTGTTTGAGTTATTATATACATTATTTGAGTTATTATGTATGTTTTTTTATTAATTAACATGCGTAATAATTTTTTCAGTACAAAGATAATATTTATTATAATTCAAACAATATGACAATATGTATAATTACTCAAATAATATTCATAATAACATATGTATTCATAGTCAGTATTAATTGTGATATCTACGGAATATTTTACTATATCAAGTATCAACCTAATACAACTACATTGTATTCAATGAACTTTAATTGTGTAATTTGAGGAAATTGAGCTTAATCTATGATCCATTGTATGCACCTTGAATTTAAAATTTTCATATGAACCATGCATATATTAAAATTTCTAGAAATGGTGACATTTGTACTTTAAAACGTGTGAGAAATTTAGTTACGAGTTTCAATATTACCACGAGTTTTAAATTAATAGCACAAATTATCAGTACAATTAATTGGGATGTGTTTCATGTTGATATTAATTTACTTCATGAGCAATTAATTTGCTTACTTTGAGACTGTGTTGCACGAGTGCAGGTGAGGTATCATATCGGATATGAAACGAGTGCGGCGATACGGTGATTCCAAAAAAATTTAGATACGGATGCGGCTATATATCTTAAATTTAATTAAAAATTAAAAAAATAGTAGAATTTAATAAACAAATTAATCAACAATTAATAGTGTGCATGTTTCACTCATTTTTCTAGCAAATAACAAAAAATATTAGCGATTTACAAAACTTGATTGTCATATGGAATTTCGAAATGTATCGAGGCGTATCGGAGATCGAATTCGTCGGTCAAAGTGAATAAAAAAATCAGATAAGCCAATCTCGATACACCACATCACGAATATGCCACGTGACTTGTCAGATATGTATCTCAAGGAGTATCTGAGTATCGAATACTTATCAGATACAGTGCGCCAAAGTACTGTGAAATATCTAGGTAGCATAGGTTTGAGATATATATATATATAGTATTTCAATTTTTTTGTACAATTAAGGTCAAGAGATCAAAATTGTTGAATGGTTAATTATCAAATGGATCAAAATAAACTTTGAACCCTTCTTTTTTCAGAACATTTACATAATTCGCTATTATAGTGTTTTAGCTTTTTTTTTTTTTTTTTTGTCAAGCTTGAAACATTGCGCTACGTTTAAAAATGGTACAAACACAACTACAACCGTTATTGTTGATACTAATATTCATACATAGCTAATAGCTCGTAACTATAATAACTGAATGCATGCAATTTATTGTTTCCATCTATATCTAGTACGCTTCATGCATATTTTAATTTTTTTGTGTAATCTAAAAGGCACAAAAGAGCTTTTTCTTGAAAATGATGAGCTAGCAAATTAAAAAAGGTGATTGATCTAAAATTTGGTTCGTAACAGAACCTTTTTAAGATCCAAATATCATATTATGTTGAGTTGACTCACATCTTCTATATGGTCTCTCTGATCTACAAATAATTTGTTAGCATCAGCTATTCAATCTCGGACACATTTTTATGTTCATTTTAGTCGGTACATGGTTGAACTTTTATTTAATTTTATAGAAAAATGGTTATATATTCCCTTTGAAATTATTTTCTTGTGTAGTAGGATTATCCTCCAAATTATTTTCTAAATAAATTCTGTACGAAATATATTTTTGAAGACAGTGATAAAGGAAATTGAAAATATACATCACAAATCATCTTATTCTTCTATGAGATTTGTTTCTGATCAGAGTATTTCAACTATGAGAAATGTTTCTAATCAAAGTACTTCATCTAAAGCTGATAACCATTAAAGAAAACAACATAAAACATCTTATCGTACTACGAGAAGTGTTTCAGAATGAATTACATTGTTTATGGGTCGTAACATTTGAAGAAAACCTGACAAAGCATCATAGCCTAATACGAGCAGTATTTCTTCTTCGAGTACTTCATTTAATGGTGGTAATCACTCACTAAAACTCCACGAAGATGCATAGAATGTCACTCTATGTACTTCATATCCGAGTACATCATTTATGGATGATAAACAAACAAGAAAACATCACAAATAATCTTTTCTCACCACGAGAAGTATTTCTTATCTGAGTACTTCATTTATGGGTGGTAAACATTAAAGAAAACACCACAAAACAACTTATACTACTATGTGATGTGGTTCTGATCAGAGTACTGGATTTATGAGTGGTAACCATTCACCACAAAACATCATATTTTACTACGAGAAGTGTTTCTTCTCTGAGTACTTCATTTAAGTGTTGTAACCATTAACTAAAACCCCACGAAGATGCATAGAATATCACTCTATATGCTTAATGTTCGGATACATCATTTATTCTACTATGAAAATTGTTTCTTATCTATGTACTTCATTTATGGGTGATAGCCATTAAAGAAAACACAACAAAACATCTTATCCTACAATGGGAAGTGTTTCTGATCAGAGTATTTCAGGTATGAGTGGTAACCTTTCAAGAAAATTCTACAAAGCATCATATATTAGTAAAAAAAGAGTTTCTTCTCCGAGTACCACGAATAAGCTTAGAACACCACTATTTGTGCTCCATGTTCGATTACTTAATTTATTTGTTATTCTGATCAGTGTACTTAATATTTGTGTGGTAACTATTAAATAAAACACAACAAAACATCTTATCATATTGCAAGAAGTGTTTCAGATTGGATTACTTCATTTACGGGTGGTAACCAGTCAAGAAATAGCACAAAGCATCATATGATTCTATGAGAAATGTTTATGATCAGAGTACTTCATTCCAGGCTGGAAACCATTAAAGAAAACAGTACAAAGCATCTTATCGTACTACGAGAAGTGTTTCAGAACGAATTACTTCTTTTATGGGTGGTAACGTTTCAAGAAAATCCCACAAAGTATCATAGCCTAATACGAGAAGTGTTTCTTCTTCGAGTACTTAATTTAATAGTGGTAATCATTCACTAAAACTCCACGAAGAAGCATAGAATACCACTCTATGTGCTTCATGTACGAGTTAATCAATTATGGGTAGTAAACAACCAAGAAAACATTAAAAAATTTCTTATCTAGCTACTACGAGAAGTTTTTCTTATTTGAGTACTTCATTTTTGGGTGGTAATCATTAAAGAAAACACCGCAAAGCATCTTATCTCGCTATGAGAAGTGTTTTTGATCAGAGTACTCTATTTATGAGTGGTAACCTTTCAAGAAAACTGTTTACCACAAAGAATCTTACCATTTACGAGTGGTAACATTTCAAGAAAACTGTATAGAATACCACAAAGAATCTTATCCTACTAATCTACTATGAAAATTGTTTCTTATCTATGTACTTCATTTATGGGTGGTAGTCATTACAGAAAACAACACAAAGCATTATATCCTACTATGATAAGGGTTTCTGATCAGAGTACTTCAGTTATGAGTGGTAACCTTTGAAGAAAACTCTACAAAGTATCATATCATACTATGAGAAGTGTTTCTTCTTCCATTACTTCATTTATGTGTTGTAATTATTCACTAAAACACCACGAAAAAGCATAGAACACCACTCTTTGTGCTCCATGTTCGAGTACTTACTTTATTTGTTATTTTGATCGGAGTACTTCATTGTTTGGTGGTAACCATTAAAGAAAACACAAAAAAACATATTATCCTACTACAAGAAGTGTTTCAGATCCGATTACTTTATTTACAGGTGGTAACCATTCAAGAAAACACCACAAAGCATCTTATGCTTGTATGAGAAGTGTTTCTAATCAGAGTACTTCATTTTAGGCTGACACCATTAAAGAAAACAGAACAAAGTATCTTATCGTACTATGAGATGTGTTTCAGAACGAATTACTTCGTTTCTGGGTGGTAACATTTCAAGAAAACCCCACAAAGCAACATATCCTAATACGAGAAGTGTTTCTTCTTCGAGTACTTCATTTAAAGGTGGTAATCAATCACTAAAACTCCAAGAAGAAGCTTAAAATACCACTCTATGTACTTCATGTCCGAGTACATCATTTATGGATGGTAAACAACCAAGAAAACATCACAAATCATGTTATCAACTACGAGAAGTTTTCCTTATTTGAGTACTTCATTTGTGGGTGATAACCATTAAAGAAAACACCACAAAGCATCTTATCCTGCTATGAGAAGTATTTCAGAACGAATTACTTCGTTTATGGCTGGTAACGTTTCAAGAAAACCACACAAAGCATCATAGCCTAATACGAGAAGTGTTTCTTCTTCGAGTACTTCATTTAATGGTGGTAATCATTCACTAAAACTCCACGAAAAAGCTTAGAATACCACTCTTTGATGTCCGAGTACATCATTTATGGGTGGTAACCTTTAAAAAAACACCACAAAACATCTTATCATACTATGAGAAGTGTTTCTGATCTGAGTACTCCTTTTATGAGTGGTAACCTTTCAAGAAAACTCCACAAAGCATCATTTCTTACTAGGAGAAGAGTTTCTTCTCTGAGTACTTCTTTTTAGAGTTGTAACCTTTCACTAAAACACCACGAAGAAGCATAGAATCACTCTATGTGTTTCATGGTCGAGTACTTAATTTATGAGTGATTCTGCTCAGAGTAGTTCATTTATGGATGGTAACCATTAAAGAAAATACCACAAAGCATCTTATCCTACTACGAGAAGTGTTTCAGATTTGATTATATCATTTATGTGTGGTAACCATTTAAGAAAACACCACAAAAGCATCTTATCCTGCTATGAGAAGTGTTTCTGATTAGAGTACTTCATTTATGGATGGTAACATTTCAAGAAAACCCCACAAAGCATCATAGCCTAATACGAGAAGTGTTTCTTCTTCGAGTACTTCATTTAATGGTCGTAATCATTCACTAAAACTCCACGAAGAAGCTTAGAATACCACTCTATGTGCTTCATGTCCGAGTACATCATTTATGCGTGGTAAACAACCAAGAAAACATCACAAATCATCTTATCTACTACGAGAAGTTTTCCTTCTTTGAGTACTTCATTTGTGGGTGGTAACCATTAAAGAAAATACCACAAAGCATCTTATCCTGCAATGAGAAGTGTTTCTGATCAGAGTACTCTATTTATGAGTGGTAACCTTTCAAAAAAAACTCCACAAAGCATCATATCTTACTACGAGATGAGTTTCTTCTCCGAGTACTTCATTTAACTGTTGTAACCTTTCACTAAAATACCATGAAGAAGCATAGAACACCACTCTTTGTGCTCCATGTTCGAGTACTTAATTTATTGGTTATTTTAATCAGAGTACTTCATTTTTTGGTGGTAACCAATAAAAAAAACACAACAAAGCATCTTATACTACTACAAGACGTGTTTCAAATCCGATTACTTCATTTACGGGTGGTATCCACTCAAGAAAACACCACAAAGCATCTTATGCTTCTATGAGAAGTGTTTATGATCAGAGTACTCCATTTATGAGTGGTAACCTTTCTAGAATACTCCACAAAGCATCATATCTTACTAGGAGAAGGGTTTCTTCTCTAAGTACTTCATTTAAATATTGTAACCATTCACTAAAACTCTGCGAAAAAGCATAGAATACACTCTATGCGCTTCATGTCCGAGTACTTAATTTATGAGTGATTACGATCAGTGTACTTCATTTATGGGTGGTAACCATTAAATAAAACATCACAAAGCATCTTACCCTTCTACGAAAAGTGTTTCTTATCTAAGTACTTCATTTATGGGTGGTAAACATTAAAGAAAACACCACAATGCATCATATGCTACTAAGAAGTGTTTTTGATCATATTACTTCATTTGTGATTGGTAACTTTTCTAGAAAACTCCAAAACGCAGCATATCGTACCATGAGAAGAGTTTCTTCTCCGAGTACTTCATTTAAGTGTTGTAACCATTCATTAAAACACAACAAAGAAGCATAGATACCACTCTAAGTGTTTCATCTTCGAGTACTTAATTTATGAGTGATTTGTATCAAAGTACTTAATTTATGGGTGACAACCATTAAATAAAACATCACAAAGCATCTTACCCTACTTCGAGAAGTGTTTATTATCTGAATACTTCATTTATGGGTGGTAACCATTAAAGAAAATACCACAAAGCATCATATCCTACTAAGAAGTGTTTCTAATCATAGTACTTAATTTATGAGTGGTAACTTTCAAGAAAAACTCCACAACGCATCAAATATTACCACGAGAAGAGTTTCTTCTCTGAGTACTTCATTTAAATGTTGTAATCATTCATTAAAACACAACGAAGAAGCATAAATGTATTTAATTTATGAGTGATTCTGATCAATGTATTTAATTTATGGGTGATAACCATTAAATAAAACATCACAGAGCATCTTACCCTATTGCGAGAAGTGTTTATTATCTGAGTACTTCATTTATGGGTGGTAACTATTAAAGAAAACAACACAAAGCATCATATCCTACTCAGAAGTGTTTCTGATCATAGTACTTCATTTACGAGTGTTAACCTTTCAAGAAACCTCCACAACGCATCATATCTTACCACAAGAAGAGTATCTTTTTCGAGTACTTCATTTAATTATTGTAACCATTCATTAAAACACAACAAAGCATAGATACCACTCTAAGTGTTTCATGTTCGAGTACTTAATTTATGAGTGATTCTGATCAATGTATTTAATTTATGGGTGATAACCATGAATAAAACATCACAAAGCATCTTACCCTATTGCGAGAAGTGTTTATTATCTGAGTACTTCATTTATGGGTGGTAACCATTAAAAAAATACCACAAAGCATCATATGCTACTAAGAAATATTTCTGATCATAATACTTCATTTAGGAGTGGTAACCTTTCAAGAAAACTCCACAACGCATCGTATCTTACCTCGAGAAGAGTTTCTTCTCCTAGTACTTCATTGAAGTGTTGTAACCATTCATTAAAACACAACGAAGAAGCATAAATATCGTTCTAAGTATTTTATGTTCGATTACTTAATTTATGAGTGATTCTGATCAATGTATTTAATTTATGGGTGATAACCATTAAATAAAACATCACAAAGCATCTTACCCTATTCCGAGAAGTGTTTATTATCTGAGTACTTCATTTATGGTTGGTAACCGTTAAAGAAAACACCAAAAAGCATCATATTCTACTAAGAAGTGTTTCTAATCATAGTACTTAATTTGTGTGTGGTAACCTTTCAAGAACACTCTACAAAGCATCATATATTACCACGAGAAGTGTTTCTTCTCCGAGTACATCATTAAAGTGTTGTAACCAATCACTAAAGAACACGAAGAAGCATCGAGTACTATTCTAAGTGCTTCATATATTAGTACTTAATTTATGAGTGATTATGATCAGTGTACTTCATTTATGGGTGGTAACCATTAATGAAAACACCACAAATATTCGTACCCAAATAGAAGAAGTGTTTCTTATCTGAGTACTTCATTCGTGGTTGGTAACAATTAAAGAAAACGCCACAAAGCAACATATCCTACTAAGAATTGTTTCTGAACATAGTACTTCATTTCTGAGTGGAAAACTTGCAAGAAAACTTCACAACGCATCATATATTTCCACGAGAAGAGTTTCTTCTCCGAGTACTTCATTTAAGTGTTGTAACCATTCATTAAAACACAACAAAGAAGCATAGATGCCACACTAAGTGTTTCATGTTCGAGTACTTAATTTATGCGTGATTTGTATCAAAGTACTTAATTTATGGGTGACAACCATTAAATAAAACATCACAAAGCATCATATGCTACTAAGAAGTGTTTCTGATCATAGTACTTCATTTGTGAGTGGTAACCTTTCAAGAACACTCTACAAAGCATCATATATTACCACGAGATGAGTTTCTTCTCCGAGTACATCATCTAAGTGTTGTAACCATTCACTAAAACACACGAAGAAGCAATCGAGTACCATTCTAAGTGCTTCATGTCCGAGTACTTAATTTATGAGTGATTCTGATTAGTGTACTTCATTTATGGGTGGTAACCATTAATGAAAACACCACAAAGCTTCGTACCCTACTGGGAGAAGTATTTCTTATCGGAGTACATCATTCAAGGGTAGTAACCATTAAAGAAAACACCACAAAGCATCATATCCTATTAAGAAGATTTTCTGATCATTGTACTTCATTTATGAGTGGTAACGTTTCAAGAAAACTCCACAATGCATCATATCTTACCACTTGAAGAGTTTCTTCTTCGAGTACTTCATTTAAGTGTTGTAACCATTCATTAAAACACAACGAAGAAGCATAAATATCGTTCTAAGTATTTTATGTTCGATTACTTAATTTATGAGTGATTCTGATCAATGTATTTAATTTATGGGTGATAACCATTAAATAAAACATCACAAAGCATCTTACCCTATTCCGAGAAGTGTTTATTATCTGAGTACTTCATTTATGGTTGGTAACCGTTAAAGAAAACACCAAAAAGCATCATATTCTACTAAGAAGTGTTTCTGATCATAGTACTTAATCTGTGTGTGGTAACCTTTCAAGAACACTCTACAAAGCATCATATATTACCACGAGAAGTGTTTCTTTTCCGAGTACATCATTAAAGTGTTGTAACCAATCACTAAAGAACACGAAGAAGCATCGAGTACTATTCTAAGTGCTTCATATATTAGTACTTAATTTATGAGTGATTATGATCAGTGTACTTCATTTATGGGTGGTAACCATTAATGAAAACACCACAAATATTCGTACCCAAATAGAAGAAGTGTTTCTTATCTGAGTACTTCATTCGTGGTTGGTAACAATTAAAGAAAACGCCACAAAGCAACATATCCTACTAAGAATTGTTTCTGAACATAGTACTTCATTTCTGAGTGGAAAACTTGCAAGAAAACTTCACAACGCATCATATATTTCCACGAGAAGAGTTTCTTCTCCGAGTACTTCATTTAAGTGTTGTAACCATTCATTAAAACACAACAAAGAAGCATAGATGCCACACTAAGTGTTTCATGTTCGAGTACTTAATTTATGCGTGATTTGTATCAAAGTACTTAATTTATGGGTGACAACCATTAAATAAAACATCACAAAGCATCATATGCTACTAAGAAGTGTTTCTGATCATAGTACTTCATTTGTGAGTGGTAACCTTTCAAGAACACTCTACAAAGCATCATATATTACCACGAGAAGATTTCTTCTCCGAGTACTTCATTTAAGTGTTGTAACCATTCACTAAAACACACGAAGAAGCATCGAGTACCACTCTAAGCGCTTCATGTACTTAATTTATGAGTGATTCAGATGAGTGTACTTCATTTATGGGTGGTAACCATTAATGAAAACACCACAAAGTATCGTACGCTACAGGGAGAAGAGTTTATTATCTGAGTTCTTCATTCATGGGTGGTAACCAATAAAGAAAACACCACAAAGCATCATATCCTACTGAGAAGTGTTTCTGATTATAGTACTTCATTTGTGAGTGGT
The DNA here is from genome assembly GCA_964058865.1 of Eleocharis quinqueflora. Lineage (NCBI taxonomy): Eukaryota > Viridiplantae > Streptophyta > Magnoliopsida > Poales > Cyperaceae > Eleocharis > Eleocharis quinqueflora. The sequence continues at coordinate 85,925 of CAXKVX010000969.1, read as the reverse complement.
AACCTTTCATGAAAACTCCACAACGCATCATATATGACCACGAGAAGAGTTTCTTCTCCGAGTACTTAATTTAAGTGTAGTAACCATTCATTAAAACACAACGAAGAAGCATAAATACCACTCTAGGTGTTTCATGTTCGAGTACTTAATTTATGAGTGATTCCAATCTATGTATTTAATTTATGGGTGATAACCATTAAATAAAACATCACAAAGCATTTTACCCTATTGCGAGAAGTGCTTATTATCAGAGTACTTCAATTATGGGTAGTAACCATTAAAGAAAACACCACAAAGCATCATATGCTACTAAAAAGTGTTTCTTATCATAGTACTTAATTTGTGAGTGGTAAGCTTTCAAGAACACTCTACAAAGCATCATATATTACCACGAGAAGAGTTTCATCTCCGAGTACATCATTTAAGTGTTGTAACCATTCACTAAAACACACGAAGGAGCATCGAGTACCACTATAAGCGCTTCATGTACGAGTACTTCATTTATGAGTGATTCTGATGAGTGTACTTCATTTATGGGTGGTAACCATTAATGAAAACACCACAAAGCATCATATCCTACTGAGAAGTGTTTCTGATTATAGTACTTCATTTCTGAGTGGTAACCTTTCACGAAAACTCCACAACGCATCATATATGACCACGAGAAGAGTTTCTTCTCTGAGTACTTAATTTAAGTGTTGTAATCATTCATTAAAACACAACGAAGAAGCATAAATACCACTCTAAGTGTTTCTTGTTCGAGTACTTATTTTATGAGTCATTCCGATCAATGTATTTAATTTATTGGTGATAACCATTAAATAAAACATCACAAAGCATCTTACCCTATTGCGAGAAGTGCTTATTATCTAAGTACTTCATTTATGGGTGGTAACCATTAAAGAAAATACCATAAACCATCATATGCTACTAAGAAGTGTTTCTGATCATAGTATTTCATTTGTGAGTTTTAAACTTTCAAGAACACTCTACAAAGCATCATAAATTACCAAGAGAAGAGTTTCTTCTCCGAGTACTTCATTTAAGTGTGGTAACAATTCATTAAAACACGACAAAGAAGAATAGGTACCACCTTAAGTGTTTCATTTTCGAGTACTTAATTTATGAGTGATTTCGATCAAAATACTTAATTTTGGGATGGTAACCATTGAATAAAACATCACAAAGCATCTAACGTTACTACGAGAAGTGTTTCTTATATGTGAACTTCATCTATGGAAGGTAACCATTAATGAAAACACCACAATGCATCATATCCTACTAAGAAGTGTTTCTGATCAGAGTAATTTATTTGTGAGTGGTAACATTTCAAGAACACTCTACAAAGCATCATATATTACCACGAGAAGAGTTTCTTCTCCGAGTACTTCATTTAATTGTTGAAACCATTCATTAAAACACAACGAAGAAGCATAGATTCCTATCTAAGTGTTTCATGTCAGAGTACTTAATTTATGAGTGATTTCGATCAAAGTACTTATAACTTATGGGTGATTACCATTAAATAAAACATCACAAAGCATCTTACCCTATTGCGAGAAGTGTTTATTATCTGAGTACTTCATTTATGGGTGGTAACCATTAAAGAAAACACCACAAAGCATCATATGCTACTAAGAAGTGTTTCTGATCATTGTACTTCATTTGTGAGTGGTAACCTTTCAAGAACACTCAACAAAGCATCATATATTACCACGAGAAGAGTTTCATCTCCGAGTACATCATTTTAGTGTTGTAACCATTCACTAAAACAGACGAAGAAGCATCGAGTACCATTCTAAGTGCTTCATTATCGAGTACTTAATTTATGAGTGAATCTATTGAGTGTACTTCATTTATGAGTGGTAACCATTAATGAAATCACCACAAAGCATCATACCCTTCTGCTAGAAGTGTTTCTTATCTGAGTACTCCATTCATGGATGGTAACCATTAAAGAAAACACCACAAAGCATCATATCGTACTAAGAAGAATTTCTGATCATAGTACTTAATTTGTGAGTACTTCATTTAAGTGTTGTACCCATTCAATAAAACACGACAAAGAAAAATAGGTACCACCTTAAGTGTTTCATGTTCGAGTACTTAATTTATGAGTGATTTCGATCAAATTACTTAATTTATGGGTGGTAACCATTGAATAAAACATCACAAAGCATCATACGCTACTATGAGAAGTGTTTCTTATCTGTGAACATCATCTATGGGTGGTAACCATTAATGAAAACACCAAAATGCATCACATCCTACTAAGAAGTGTTTCTGATCATAGTACTTTATTTGTGAGTCGTAACATTTCAAGAACACTCTACAAAGCATCATTTATTACCATGAGAAGAGTTTCCTCTCCGAGTACTTCATTTAATTGTTGAAACCAATCATTAAAACACAACGAAGAAGCATAGATTCCTATCTAAGTGTTTCATGACAGAGTACTTAATTTATGAGTGATTTCGATCAAAGTACTTAATTTATGGGTGATAACCATTAAATAAAATATCACAAAGCATATTACCCTATTGCGAGAAGTGTTTATTATATGAGTACTTCATTTATGGGTGGTAACCATTAAAGAAAACACCACAAAGCATCATATGCTACTAAGAAGTGTTTCTGATCATAGTACTTTATTGGTGAGTGGTAACCATTCAAGAACACTCTACAAAAGCATCATATATTACCACGAGAAGAGTTTCATCTCCGAATACATCATTTAAGTGTTGTAACCATTCACTAAAACACACGTAGAAGCATCGAGTACCACTCTAAGCGCTTCATGTACGAGTGCTTAATTTATGAGTGATTCTGATGAGTGTACTTTATTTATGGGTGGCAACCATTAATGAAAACACCACAAAGCATCTTATGCAACTGAGAAGTGTTTCTCATCATAGTACTTCATTTGTGAGTGGTAACCTTTCATGAAAACTCAACAACGAATCATATATGACCACGAGAAAAGTTCCATCTCCGAGTACTTAATTTAAGTGTTGTAACCATTCATTAAAACACAACGAAGAAGCATAAATACCACTCTAAGTGTTTTATGTTCGAGTACTTAATTTATGAGTGATTCCGATCAATGTATTTAATCTGTGGGTGATAACCATTAAATAAAACATCACAAAGCATCTTACCCTATTGCGATAAGTGCTTATTATCTGAGTACTTCATTTATGGGTGGTAACCATTATAGAAAACACGACAAAGCATCATATGCTACTAAGAAGTGTTTCTGATCATAGTACTTCATTTGTGAGTGGTAACCTTTCAAGAACACTTTACAAAGCATCACATATTACCACGAGAAGAGTTTCTTCTCCGAGTACATCAGTTAATTTTTGTAACCATTCACTAAAACACATGAAGAAGCATCGAGTACCATTCTAAGTGCTTCATGTTGGTGTACTTAATTTACGAGTGATTCTGATCAGTGTACTTCATTTATGAGTGGTAACCATATGTGAAAACACCACAAAGCATCGTACCCTACTGGGAGAAGTATTTCTTATCGGAGTACATCATTCATGGGTGGTAACTATTAAAGAAAATACCACAAAGCATCGTATCCCACTAAGAAGAGTTTCTGATCATTGTACTTCATTTATGAGTGGTAACATTTCTAGAAAACTCCACAATGCATCATATCTTACCACCAGAAGAGTTTCTTCTTCGAGTACTTCATGTGTTGTAACCATTCATTAAAACACAACAAAGAAGCATAGATACCACTCTAAGTGTTTCGTGTTCGAGTACTTAATTTATGAGTGATTTCGATCGAAATACTTAATTTATGGGTGGTAACCATTAAATAAAACATCACAAAGCATTTTACGCTACTACGAGAAGTGTTTGTTATCTGTGAACTTCATCTATGGGTGGTAACCATTAATGAAAACACCACAATCCATAATATCCTACTAAGATGTGTTTCTGATCATAGTACATTATTTTTTAGTGGTAACATTTCAAGAACACTCTACAAAGCATCATATATTACCATGAGAAGAGTTTCTTCTCTGAATACTTCATTTAATTGTTGAAACCATTCATTAAAACACAACGAAGAAGCTTAGATTCCTATCTAAGTGTTTCATGTCAGAGTACTTAATTTATGAGTGATTTCGATCAAAGTACTTAATTTATGGGTGATAACCATTAAATAAAGGCAAAAACTTGGGTGCACCATTCTAGGTGCTCCCTAGGTATTCCAATCAATCTGTACCATTAAAATGCATCAAGATTCGCATCATATATTTCAATCAAATGGTACGGATTGATTGGAGTATCTAGGGAGCACCTAGAATGGTGCACCTAAGTTTTTGTCTTAAATAAAACATCACAAAGCATCTTACCCTATTGCGAGAAGTGTTTATTATCTGAGTACTTCATTTATGGGTGGTAACCATTAAAGAAAACACCACAAAACATCATATGCTAGTAAGAAGTGTTTCTGATCATAGTACTTCATTTGTGAGTGGTAACCTTTCAATAACACTCTACAAAGGATCATATATTACCACAAGAAGAGTTTCATCTCCGAGTACATCATTTAAGTGTTGTAACCATTCACTAAAACACACGGAGTAGCATCGAGAACCACTCTAAGCACTTCATGTTAGAGTACTTAATTTATGAGTGATTCTGATGAGTGTACTTCATTTATGGGTGGTTACCATTAAATAAAACACCACAAAGCATCATATCCTACTGAGAAGTGTTTCTGATTATAGTACTTCATTTGTGAGTGGTACCTTTCACGAAAACTCCACAACGCATCATATATGACCACGAGAAAAGTTTCTTCTCCGAGTACTTCATTTAAGTGTTGTAACCATTCATTAAAACACAACGAAGAAGCTTCAAATACCACTCTAAGTGTTTCATGTTCGAGTACTGAATTTATGAGTGATTCCGATCAATGTATTTAATTTATGGGTGATAACCACTAAATAAAACATCACAAAGCATCTTACCCTATTGCAAGAAGTGCTTATTAACTGAGTACTTCATTTGTGGGTGGTAACCATTCAATAAAACACCACAAAGCATCATATGCTACTAAGAAGTGTTTCTGATCAAAGTACTTCGTTTGTGAGTTATAACCTTTCAAGAACACTCTTCAAAGCACGATATATTACCACGAGAAGAGTTTCATCTCCGAGTACATCATTTAAGTGTTGTAACCATTCACTAGAACACACGAAGATGAATCGAGTACCACTATAAGCGCTTCATGTAGGAGTACTTAATTTACAAGTGATTCTGATGAGTGTACTTCATTTATGGGTGTAACCATTAATAAAAACACCACAAATCATCGTACCCTCCAGGAAGAAGTGTTTATTATCTGAGTTCTTCATTAATGGGTGGTAACCATTAAAGAAAACATCACAACGCATCATATCCTACTGACAAGTGTTTCTGATTATAGTGCTTCATTTGTGACTGGTAACCTTTCACGAAAACTCCACAACGCATCATATATGACCACGAGAAGAGTTTCTTCTCCGAGTACTTCATTTAATTGTTGAAACCATTCATTAAAACACAACGAAGAAGCATAGATTCCTATCTAAGTGTTTCATGTCAGAGTACTTAATTTATGAGTGATTTCGATCAAAGTACTTAACTTATGGGTGATAACCATTAAATAAAAATCACAAAGCATCTTACCCTATTGCGAGAAGTGCTTATTATCTTAGTACTTCATTTATGGGTGGTAACCATTAAAGAAAACACTACAAAGCATCATATGCTACTAAGAAGTGTTTTTGATAATAGTACTTCATTTGTGAGTGGTTACCTTTCAAGAACACTCTACAAAGCATCATATATTACCACGAGAAGAGTTTCTTCTCCGAGTACATCATTTAAGTGTTGTAACCATTAACTAAAACTCATGAAGAAGCATCGAGTACCATTCTAGGTGCTTCGTGTTCGAGTACTTAATTTATGAGTGATTCTGATTAGTGTACTTCATTTATGAGTGGTAACCATTAATGAAAACACTACAAAGCATCGTATCCTACTGGGAGAAGTATTTCTTATCAGAGTACATCATTCATGGGTGATAACCATTAAAGTATTAATTTATGAGTGAGTAGTAACATTTGAAACACAACAAAGAAGCATAGATACCACTCTAAGTGTTTCATGTTCGAGTACATAATTTATGAGTGAGTTCGATCAAAGTATTAATTTATGGGTGATAACTATTAAAGAAAACACCACAAAGCATCATATGCTACTATGAAGTGTTTCTCATCATAGTACTTAATTTGTGAGTAGTAACATTTCAAGAACACTCTACAAAGCATCATATATTACCACGATAAGATTTTCTTCTCCGAATACTTCATTTAATTGTTGAAACCATTCATTAAAACACAACGAAGAAGCATAGATTCCAATCTAAGTGATTCATGTCAGAGTACTTAATTTATGAGTGATTTAGATCAAAGTACTTCATTTATGGGTGATAACCATTAAATAAAACATCACAAAGCATCTTACCCTATTGCGAGAAGTATTTATTATCTGAGTACTTCATTTATGGGTGGTAACCCATTAAAGAAAATACCACAAACCATCATATGCTACTAAGAAGTGTTTCTGATCATAGTACTTCATTTGTGAGTGTTAACCTTTTAAGAACACTCTACAAAGCATCATAAATTACCATGAGAAGAGTTTCTTCTATGAGTACTTCATTTAAGTGTCGTAACCATTCATTAAAACACAACAAAGAAGCATAGATACCACCCTAAATGTTTTATGTTCGAGTACTTAATTTATGAGTGATTGCGATAAAAATACTTAATTTATGGGTGGTAACCATTAAATAAATCATCACAAAGCATCTTACCCTACTACGAGAAGTGTTTCTTATTTGTGTACTTCATTTATGGGTGGTAACCCATTAAAGAAAAATACCACAAAGCATTATATGCTACTAAGAAGTGTTTATGATAATAGTACTTCATTTGTGAGTGGTTACCTTTCAAGAACACTCTACAAAGCATCATATATTACCACGAGAAGCGTTTCTTCTTCGAGTACTTCATTTAAGTATTGTAACCATTCACTAAAACACACGAAGAAGCATCAAGTACGACTCTAAGGGCTCCATGTACGAGTACTTAATTTATGAGTGATTCGTGTACTTCATTTATGGATGGTAACCATTAATGAAAACACCACAAAGCATCATATATGCTACTAAGAAGTGTTTTTGATAATAGTACTTCATTTATGAGTGGTAACCTTTCTAGAAAACTCCACAACGCATCATATCTTACCACGAGAAGAGTTTCTTCTCCGAGTACTTCATTTAAGTGTTGTAACCATTCATTAAAACATAACAAAGAAGCATAGATACAATATAAGTGTTTCATGTTCAAGTACTTCATTTATGTGTGATTCCGATCAAAGTACTTAATTTATGGGTGGTAACTATTAAATAAAACATCACAAAGCATCTTACGCTACTACGAGAAGTGTTTCTAATCTGTGAACTTCATCTATGGGTGGTAACCATTAAAGAAAACACCACAAAACATAATATGCTAGTAAGAAGTGTTTCTGATCATAGTACTTCATTTGTGAGTGGTAACATTTCAAGAATACTCTACAAATCATCATATATTACCACGAGAAGAGTTTCTTTCCAGAGTACTTCATTTAATTGTTGAAACCATTCATTAAAACACAACGAAGAAGCATAGATACCTATCTAAGTGTTTCCTGTCAGAGTAATTAATTTATGAGTGATTTCGGTCAAAGTACTTAATTTATGGGTGATAACCATTAAATAAAACATCACAAAGCATCTTACCCTATTGCGAGAAGTGTTTATTATCTGAGTACTACATTTATGAGTGGTAACCATTAAAGAAAATATCACAAAGCATCATATGCTACTAAGAATTGTTTCTGATCATAGTACATCATTTGTGAGTGGTAACCTATCAAGAACACTCTACAAAGCATCATATATTACCACGAGAAGAGATTCTTCTCCCAGTACTTCATTTAATTGTTGAAACCATTCATTAAAACACAACGAAGAAGCATATATATCTCTCTAAGTGTTTCTTCTTCGAGTACTTCATTTAATGGTGGTAATCATTCACTAAAACTCCACGAAGAAGCATAGAATATCACTCTATGTGCTTCATGTCTGAGGACATCATTTATGGATGGTAAACAACCAAGAAAACATCACAAAGCCTTTTATCCTACCATGAGAAGTATTTCTTATCTGAGTACTTTATTTATGGATGGTAATCATTAAAGAAAACACCACAAAGCATATTATCCTACTATGAGATGTGTTTCTGATCAGAGTACTTCAGTTATGAGTGGTAACCTTTCAAGAAAACTCTACAAAGCATCATATCTTACTATAAGAAGAGTTTCTTCTTCCAGTACTTCATTTAAGTGTTGTAACCATTCACTAAAACAGCACGAAAATGCATAGAACACCACTCTTTGTGCTCCATGTTCGAGTACTTAATTTATTTGTTATTCTGATCAGAGTACTTCATTTTTTGGTGATAACCATTAAAGAAAACACAACAAAGCATCTTATCATACTACAAGAAGTGTTTCAGATTGATTGCTTCATTTATGGGTGGTAAACATTCAAGAAAAATATCACAAAGCTTCTTATTCTTTTATAAGAAGTGTTTCTAATCATAGTACTTCATTTTAGGTTGGTAACCATTAAAAAAACAACACAAAGCATCTTATCGTACTACGAGAAGTGTTTCAGTACGAATTACTTCGTTTATGGGTGGTAACATTTCAAGAAAACCCCACAAAGCATTATGGCCTAATACAAGAAGTGTTTCTTCTAAGTGTACTTCATTTAATGGTGGTAATCATTCACTAAAACTCCCCGAAGAAGCTTAGAATACCACTCTTTGTGCTTCACGTCCGAGTACATTTTTTATGGGTGGTAAACAACCAAGAAAACATCACAAAGCATCTTATCTACTACGGAAGTGTTTTTTATCTGAGTACTTCATTTGTGGGAGGTAACCATTAAAGAAAACACCTCATTGCATATTATCCTACTATAAGAAGTGTTTATGATCTGAGTACTTCATTTATGAGTGGTAACATTTCAAGAAAACTCCACAAAGCATCATATCTTAGTAGGAGAAGAGTTTCTTCTCTGAGTACTTCATTTAAGTGTTGTAATCATTCACTAAAACCACTTTTCTACCACTATTTCAAAATCACACTATTCTATTCATACCACTTGTCTACCACTCTTCTAGTGCTATTCCTTGATTTGTCAAACGGACCCTAAAACATCACGAAGAAGCATAGAACACCACTCTTTGTGCTCCATGTTCGAGTACTTAACTATTGGTTATTCTGATCAGAGTACTTCATTTATGGATGGTGACCATTAAAGAAAACACAACAAAACATCGTATCCTACTACAAGAAGAAAACACCACAGAGCATCTTATGCTTGTATGAGAAGTGTTTCTAATTAGAGTACTTCATTTAATGCTGGTAACCATTAAAGAAAATCGCACAAAGCATCTTATCGTACTATGAGAAGTGTTTCAGGACTAATTACTTCGTTTATGGGTGGTAACGTTTCAAGAAAACCCCACAAAGCATCATAGCCTAATACGAGAAGTGTTTCTTCTTTGAGTACTTCATTTAATGGTGATAATCATTCGCTAAAACTCCACGAAGAAGCATAGAATACCACTCTATGTGCTTCATGGTCGAGTACATCATCTATGGATGGCAAACAATCATGAAAACATCACATAGCATCTTATCCTACTACGAGAATTGTTTCTTATCTGAGTACTTCATTTATGGGTGGTAACCATTAAAGAAAACAGCACAAAACATCTTATCCTACTATGAAAAATATTTCTGATCTCATTTATGAGTGGTAACCTTTCAAGAAAACTCCACAAAGCATCATATCTTACTATGAGAAGAGTTTCTTCTCTGAGTACTTCATCTAAGTGTTGTAATAATTCACCAAACCCCACGAAGAAGCATAGAATACCACTCTATGTGCTTCATCCCCGAGTACTTAATTTATGAGTGATTCTGCTCAGAGTACTTCATTTATGGATGGTAACCATTAAAGAAAACACCACGAAACATCTTATCCCACTACGAGAAGTGTTTCAGATCCGATTAGTTCATTTATGGGTGGTAACATTCAATAAAACAACACAAAGCATTTTATGCTTCTATGATGAGTGTTTCTGATCAGAGTACTTCAGTTATGGATGGTAATCATTAAAGAGAACACCACAAAGCATCTTATCCTACTACGGGATGTGTTTCAGAACGAATTACTTCCTTTATGGGTGGTAAAGTTTCAAGAAAACCCCACAAAGCATCATAGCATACTACAAGAAGTGTTTTTTCTTCGAATACTTAAATTAAGGGTAGTAACCTTTCACTAAAGCACCACGAAGGAGCACATATTACCAATCTAGGTGCTTCTTGTCCGAGTACTACATTTAAGAATAGTAACCATTAAAGAAAAGAGCACAAAGCATCTTATGCATCTATGTTAAGTGGTTATGTTAAAGTACTTCATTTATTGATGGTAACCTTTCAAGAAAACTCCTTAAAGCATCATATCTCATACCACAAAACATCTTATTCTTCTATGAGAAGTGTTTGTGATCAGAGTACTTCATTTATGAGTGGTAATCTTTCAAAAAAAACTCCATAAAGCATCATATCTTACTACGAGAAAGAGTTTCTTCTTCGAGTACTTCATAAACTGTGTTGTCTGTCATGTCACTCTCAGGTCTTTATATTACTGCAAGTCTTTATTTTTTTGCTGCAAGTCTTTATATTTGAAATTTGTTAGCAGTTTTTCAGCAAATGTAAATATAAAGATATGCTTGCAACAATATATAGACTTTATTGTTATAATATAAAGACTTGAAATTTTTGCATCAATTTGTTGTAAGTCTTTATATTAAAAATTCTGCAGTAGTTTTGTTGCAAATTTGAATATAAAGACTTTTAACCTAAATGTAAAGACATGCAGGAGAACGGACATAGCCAACATAGCAGAGCGAAATTGAAGCGGACATAGCAGAACATTAATTATTTTTGTCTTTTAGTGAGAGACATGTATATATTTACTCTTAATTAAATTATCATTTATAGAACCGGTCAGCATGTCCAACAGAAGTGACACATGTCACTTCATATGATTGATAATTAATCTTTCATAATCAAGCTCGTAATAGATGGGAATATCTTCTAAATTGAACTGTTAGTTTATACCTAGCAAGTATAACATGATATACTTGTTTAATCACATCGTATTAGTATATAGGAGAATTTACATAGGTGGAATAGTTATTCTTGGGTGGCGCCGGCACGGTGTCACTTTGGGAATAAAAAATTGCGAAGTGGTCGGGTCAAAACAAAATGGGCTGGTCGTGATTAGATAAAATGTTGCATCTTTCGTAGTTAGGAAGCATTCCGACTTTGGTTTTATTTATTTTTTTCTCATGTTTTCTTATCTGAAGATGTGTGAAAAGCCCAAAAAGAGATCGGGGATGGAAAAACCGAAATTTTTTTTATTAACCAAAATAAATTAAAAAGACATAAAACTGATAAAATTTGAATCAAAATCACCAAAGTCGTTATTCCTCACAGATTTTCAATAGACGAATTGAATAAGTGCGGTTGCCGCTGCACTGAATTTTTTAATAATAAAAATATTAATATTTTAATTGAAGAGTTGGGTTATATTTAGGTAAGTTTTTTGTAACGAATTCAACTACACTCGTCGGGACTATAACTATTTTTTTCTTAACGTCGCAAATCATTGAGCAGTAGATATCTGAGTCTACTTCCACCACGTTGAGTCTGATTTACGATCGGAGAAACGTGCATCTCAAATTTAGTTCTATCTTGAACTTATACCTTAATTAGTATTTTTTTATCATTAGTTTGCGTCGGGTTCAATTTTGGATTGCTCATTCTCCGATCGCAAAACAAACTCGACGCGATGGAAGTAGACTCGAATATCTACAACTTGAAGGTTTGCGATGATAAAATCAGGCTAATTATGATCCCGACGAGTTTAGCTGAAGTTGTTACAAAAAAATATTAAGTATGATTAGCATTTTTTTCTACAAACTTCGACTACGCTCGTCGGGATCATAATTAATTTTTTTATCGTCGCAAACCATCGAGTTGTAGATATTCGAGTCTACTTCCATCGAGTCAAGTCTAATTTGCGATCGAATAAACGCGCATCTAAAATTTGGCTCCACCTTCAACTTATATCTTAATTTGTAACTTTTGTCATGTGTATGTGTCATAATCAATTTTGAATCGCTTGTTTCTTCGATCGCAAATTAGACTCAACGCGGTGGAAGTAGACTCAGACATTTACAACTTGATGACTTGCGACGATAAAAAAACTAATTACAGTCTCGACGAGCACAGTCGAAGTCGTTACAAAAACTTACCTAAATAGAATTCAACTCTTGTATTAAATTATTAATATTTTAATTAATAAAATTTTCAACGTTCAAAGTTAAATTTTTTTCATGATAGACCTTAAGAAAATAATAATAATATTTATGACTTTTTATTCAAATCTTTTGCAGCAATAACCATATTTATAACATTTTGGTTTATATATGTTTTCTAGACGAATACGATTAGAAATACAAATTCTAAACTAAAAATATGTTCTGATGGCAAAACATATGAATGTCTAGATAACACATATGAACCAAAATGTTATAAAATATGATTATTGCTGCAAAAAATTTGAATAAAAAGTCATAAATATTATTGTTTTTTTTAAGGTCAATCATGAAAAAAAAGTTAATATTTGAACTTTGCAAACTTTATTAATTAAAATATTAATAATTTAAGACAAGATTGAATTCTATTTAGGTAAGTTTTTGTAATGACTTCGACTGTGCTCGTCGAGACTGTAATTAGTTTTTTTTTATCGTCGTAAGTCATCAAGCTGTAAATGTCTGAGTCTACTTCCACCGCGTCGAATCTGATTTGCGATCGGAGAAACGAGCAATTCAAAATTGATTATGACACATACACATGATAAAAAGTTACAAATTAAGATATAAGTTGAAGGTGGAGCCAAATTTTAGATGCGCGTTTATTCGATCGCAAATCAAACTCTACTCGATGGAAGTAGACTCGAATATCTACAACTCGATGGTTTGCGACAATAAAAAAAATTAATTATGATCCCGATGAGCGTAGTCGAAGTTTGTAGAAAAAAAGTGCTAATCATACTTAATATTTTTTTGTAACAACTTCAGCTAAGCTCGTCGGGATCATAATTAGCCTGATTTTTATCATCACAAACCTTCAAGCTGTAGATATTCGAGTCGACTTCCATCGCGTCGAGTTTGTTTTGCGATCGGAGAAATGAGCAATCCAAAATTGAACCCGACGCAAACTAATGATAAAAAATACTAATTAAGGTATAAGTTCAATATAACCCAACTCTTCAATTAAAATATTAATATTTTTATTATTTAAAAATTCAGTGCAGCAGCACCCGCACCTATTCAATTTGTACATTGAAAATCCGAAATGAGTGATTCCGGAGTTACTTCGGAGTCTGTGATTCCGAAATGGCTACTTTGGTGATTTTGGTCCGAATTTTGCCAGTTTCGTGTCTTTTTAATTTATTTTGGTTAATAAAAAATATCCGGTGGAAAAAAGCTCATTATTCGTGATTTTTTCGTAATTCGCTCTGATTTTAGTTCGTTATTACTTATAAATTCACTTTGGATATTTAACTCGAGCCAATCTGATGCGACTTATGTAGTTAGCTCGTATAATTACGAGCTGACTTTGAGCTACTGCGAGTTCATTCATTAACTCGTTCAAATTATTGTACTGTACGTATTATTTTTTTCTCTTAACATGACATGTAATATGTTGGTACTTTTAACTTTTTTCATAATTTTTCCTGTTTTATATTGATAAAAATATTATCGATTTTATTCTGCATAATTAACTCTAGTCAATGTTTCAATGCATAAACGATAGAATTTTATAAAATTTTAACAAACTGAATTGTAAATTCGAGCTAATTAACGAGTTACGAGCTGACTCGAATTTTTCACAAGTCGAATAAGAGCTGAAATTTTAGTTCGAAATATCACCGGTGATTCAAGCCGAATTGACTCGAACTGGCTCGAATATCAACCCTACCTGAAGAGACCACCACAAAAGACAAAGTTAAGTATGTCAAATTGGAAGTCAAATTAGGTATTATATTTTATCCTCAGGCAGGTGCAGATTCATTGATCAATTTCGTCTCCTGTGAATTATGAGCCCTCCGGTGGCCTTTCCCTTCCTTTTTTTTTTCTTTCTTTCTGAGAAACACCTTTCCCTTCATAAAACACAATGTAACACAAATAGACGCAATCAAGTGTAAGACACCCATCTAGGCATCTAGTAATAAATATGCATTATTTAGATAAAGAAAAATAATATACTCTTACACTCATGAGATGACATGTAGGCTTATGTAAGAAATCTCATGATTTTAATTGTTCAAATTAAAATTTCTCAAATTTCATTTACCACAGAATTTACTCTTCTTTATTTGAGAGAAGTGTATATTTAATGATTTTAACAGCAAAAAAATGCCTAAAGTTGTGATGGACAAAATTTGAATAACAATAATTCTTCAGCTATATAGCTCTGAAAAAGTATATAATAAATTATTAGAGCTTATGTATATTTGATTCTAAGAGATATGCAATTTTGTTTAAAGTATTAGAGCTTATGTATATTTGATTCTAATATTAGTGAGGATATAATATATATTAGTCAAGTAGACTTTTTTGTACATATGTGTTTGAAAATGTGCTTAAAAAGGCTTCTGGAAATCTCACATTGATCATTACACTTATAATATACTAGTAAATATTAACTTATGACCCTTTAGTTGCTATTTTTATATTTTTTTTTCTTCTTAAAAGCAGAGATTAATTGAAATTATATGGTTTTTCTCTATTCAAATTAGGTGACGCGATTCAGGAAACAAATCAAACCGATACTGATTCGGATTCTGATCCCGATTGATTACTTTAAGTGCACTCCAAGACGTCTAGAATATTTATTATATTTCCTACCTTTTATTACTATAGCAGTTATTTTTAGTTAGTTATTTTTTATTAATTACCATATTTTTGGTTATTTTTAGATATTATTTTTTTGGGATCAAGACACATGTCGCCTATAAAAGAGACCCTAATCATTGTATTAAGGAAGTTTTTTAATACAGTTAGTTTCTTTAAAAATTTCAAGAATTCTCTTTGCTACTTAGCAGTTTATTTTCCCTTTGTATCTTTTTTTCACTAAATCATTTATCTCTTTCCGTCCTCGCGAAGTTGGGACTTGGGACTCGATGAGCGTCAAGTGGTATCAGAGCACAGGTTCGACAACCACCTACACGCTTGCGTGAAGTTGTATCCCCGACTTCCACCGAAAACTCCATTATCACCACCATAACCACCTTCCATCGTCAATGGCAGACCCTACCATCCTAGCAATTATGGAGGAAATGCTCCAAAATCGTGAGGTAGCAGTCGCAAGACACAAAAAATTAATCACAACTCTATTGGACCGCCTCAACCCCATCGACAATCAAGACAATGCTAATAACGTCAACCGAAACCGAGACCATTATGACAACAGAAACTGAGACGATTATGACAACCGAAACTGAGACCATCATGACAACCGAAATCGAGACAACTATGACAACCGATATCGCAACAATTCGCCGATGCGTGACCGAAGTTGGGATAATTGTCTTCGAGTCGAGATCTCTAACTTTTTGGAAAGTCTTAAACCCGAGGAGTTTCTAGACTGGACTCATACAGTGGAAGAAATTTTCGATTTAAAAGAGATTCCACCCGAGAAGCAAGTACCTCTAGTTACTATTCGTTTTCGAGAACAAGCCTCAGCATGGTGGAAAAATTATAAAACTATCGCTATCTCGACAACCTCCCTCCACTTATCGATTGGGTCGAAATCAAACGTGAGATGAACCGAGAGTTCTTGCCCCTCAACTACTGACAGACGTTATTTCGACAGTTTCAGTCTCTCACCCAATGTTCGAGAAGTGTTGATGAGTACACCCTCGAGTTCTATCAACTGGAGGCCAAAAACCAACTCAACGAGATCAAGGACCAGCGAGTGGCTCGATTCCTTCATCGACTTTGTGGCACAATCCAAGACGCTCTAGTTGTGCAAACTTTCAACACGATTTCTGAGGCTCAGTTCAAAGCAAAAGCAGTCGGACAACATCAATCCTGAAACTGCAACTTCTCCCTGAGGAGTACACAATACCCGAGCAGACAACAACCCGAGACCTCCAAGAATGCGAGTCAACCCGTTGTCAAACCGAGCTCCAACCCGTCAGCCTCCCGCACTACCCCTCCAACGAACAACCCGGGGAACACTAATCCAAATGACCGCAAAGCCAATGTCGTTGCCATAGGTGCCATACTCTCGATATTATGCCAATGAATGCCCGAAGGCTCGAGTTCAGTTTGTTGATCAAGAAGACTATCCCGAGGAAGAAGAAAACTGGGATGATTTTAAGAACGAGGTTTATGAAGCTAGTCCCGAGGATGTTTCCGGAGAAAGCCTAGTTGCACGAAGACTATGTCTAGCCCCACCCTCGAAGGAATACTGGAAGAGGCACGACATCTCAAGACTCAGTGCTCCATCAATGGCAAGAAGTGCAACGTGATCATTGATTTGGGAAGCTAGGAGAACATGATCTCCGAAGATGCAGTGAAGAAACTCAACCTCTCGACTTCTGCGCATCCGTACACGTACAAGTTCGGTTGGGTAAACAAGAATGTCGAGATCATGGTAAATCAATGATGCCTGATCAACTATCCTATTGGCCCGCATTACTCAACGTCTGTCCGAGCCGATGTCATCCCGATGGATGCTTCACACCTCATCCTAGGCCGATCCTGGCAGTTCGACAACCATGCTGTGTACGATGGGCATAAACATCTTTACTCGGTTAAAATAGAAGAGAAGAAGGTACATATCTTGCCGATGCAGAAGGATTTTTCGAGACCGAGTAAGACCGTATTTTGTGTGTCGACCGAAGAATTCAAACATGATCTGGAAGAAGAAGGAATGTGTTTAGTCGTGGCTTTGAAAACATTTACACAACCCGAGCAAGAAGAAGAGTTCTCCTGGCTAGTTGCACCGATAATAGCAACTTACCGAAATGTTCTAGGAGAACTGTCGGATGGACTTCCCCCGCTTCGAAATATCCAACACCAAATCGACTTGGTGTCGGGTACAATCCTCCAGAACAAGGCCCATTACAGGATGTCCCCGTATCAACACAAAGAACTCCGAAGACAAGTGCGAGGAGCTCCTCGATAAAGGATTTGTGCGTGAGAGCATAAATCCTCGATTTGAAGAGTGGCTATCATAAGATCCGCATCAAGCCGGGTGACGAATGGAAAACAGCCTTCATGACGAAGGATTGACTTTTTGAATGGGTCGTTATGCCCTTCGGATTGTCTAACACACCTAGTACTTTCATGAGAGTTATGAATCAAGTACTTCGCCTTTTACTCAACAAATTTGTAGTGGTTAACTTCGATGATATTCTAATCTACAGCCGGACCAAAACTGATCACCTTCATCACTTGCGGGAAGTATTTGAAACTTTCCGGACAAACCAACTTTTTGCCAACCCGAAGAAGTGTTCTTGGATGGTCCCGACCCTTGTGTTCCTAGGATGTATCATTTCGAGTCAAGGCATTAGTCTTGACGAGAACAAAGTTCAAACTATCCGAAGCTGGCTAAACGCGACCACTATTGGCGAAGTCTGTTCATTCTTAGGCCTTGCTGGTTTCTACCGAAGGTTCATAAAGGGCTACAGTTAGATCACTGCCCCAATCACTGATTTACTCAAAGGTAAGAATTTTGCCTGGACTGAGGAGGCTCAGAAGGCATTCGAGCAACTCAAAACTTTGCTCACGAGTGCCCCGATTTTATCCCTCTCGGATTTTGACAAGGTGTTCAAGGTCGAATTTGATGCCTCGTTCATGGGAATTGGAGAAGTTCTGTCACAGGAGAAGACGCCGATAGCTTACTTCAGCGAAAAGCTAGGTGGACCACGTACCAACTACTCGGTTTATGATGTTGAACTCTATGCCATTGTTCAAGCTCTACAACATTGGCGGCATTATCTCCTCCCGAAAGTGTTCCTTCTCTTTACCGACCACCAAGCGTTGAAGTTTTTGCAAAACCAAAACAAGCTCAGTACCCGACATGCGAAATGGTTCATAATGCTGCAAGAATATATCTTCACCATTGTTCACAAGTCTGGAACTAGCAACAAAGCAGCCGATGCATTGAGTCGTCGTGTTAGTTTGATGTCGGCAATGAAGAATGTGGTTCTCGGATTCGAGGAACTTTCTCGAGAGCTACGAGAAGATATTGAATTCGGACCTATAATCGAAGGCGTTGAATCGAAAACCCGACATGACTATCTCCTCCAAGATGGTTATCTTTTCTTTGAGAACCTACCCTGCATCCCGAACACCTCCCTTCGATTCCGAATTGTTCAAGATATCCACAATCAAGTTCATTTTGGTGCCGAGAAAGACACTTCATCTGAACCGAGAAAGTTTCTTTTGGCCGAACCAGTCGAAAGATATCAAACTCTTCGTGAAGCGTTGCCAAGTTTGCCAAGCTGCTAAAGGAACCGACACCAATCAAGGATTGTACACTCCCTTGCCGATTCCGACCGCACCATGGCGAGACATCTCGATGGATTTTTTTGTAGGATTATCGACAACCCGGAAGAAGAATGACAGCATTTTTGTTGTGGTAGATAGGTTTAGCAAGATGGCCATTTTCATAGCCTGCAAGATGACCCTCAACGCTTGCAAGGTTGTTGAATTGTTCTTTATTGAAGTAGGTCGCCATCACGGATTGCCAAGTTCTATAGTCTCTGACCGAGATGTGAAGTTCATGAGTTCTTTTTGGAAAGAAGTTTAGTCACGACTTAGAACCGAGCTGAAGTTCAGCACAACTTGCCACCCGCAGACTGATGGACAAACCGAGGCAATCAACCGAAGCCTTGCCAATATGTTGCGAGCACAAGTTACTTCATTCGGGGCATGAGACACCATCTTGCCGAAGATTGAGTTCGAGTACAATTGTTCAGTCAATCGTTCCACACGATTTGCTCATTTCTATGTGGTGTACGGATAGATTCCCCGAGGCCCCCTCAATTTGTGACCAATTGAAGGCTCAAGCAAGAGTCCGAAGGATGCCACAACACATATTCGCAATCTACAGGAAATTCACGAGCAAGTTCACAAGAACCTCGTAGCAACGTTCGAGAAGTACAAGGCTCATGCAGATAGAAGGCGCCGGCAAGTAGATTTCAATGTTGGAGAATTCGTATGGGCCTACTTGAGCAAGGATCGCTATCCGAAAGATGAATACAACAAGCTCACCCGCCGCAAGTTTGGACCTTACTCGATTCTCAAGAAGTTTGGAGAGAATGCCTACCGAGTCAAGCTATCATAGGACATGCACATCTCAAACGTGTTCAATGTCCGACATCTTCATAAGTACTATGGCAAGAACACAAGCTTAAGGTCAAGCTTTCGACAACCCGGGGAGCCTGACGCAATTCAGAAAACAAATCAATTCGATACTGATTCGGATTCTGATCCTGATTGATTACTTTAAGCGCACTCTAAGCTGTCTAGAATATTTGTTCTATTTCCTACCTTCTATTACTATAGCAGTTATTTTTAGTTAGTTATTTTTGGTTAATTACCATATCTTTGGTTATTTTTAGATATTATTTTCTTTGGGATCAAGACACATGTCGCCTATAAAAGAGACATTAGTCATTATATTAAGGAAGTTTTTGAATTCAATTAGTTTCTTTAAGAATTTCAAGAATTCTCTTTGCTACTAAGCAGTTATTTTTCATTTGTGTTTTTTTTTCTACTAAATCATTTGTCTCTTCTCGTCCTCGCGGAGTTGAGACTTGGAACTTGATGAGCGTCATTACGTTCCCTGCATAATTAATGTAAATTATATATATTTGTTGGATCGGTTGGTGTCTTTTCTTGATGAAGTAGGGGTAGCTTGCTTGGTCCAATCTTTACTCATGTCATCTTAATAATTAGTATATTTATGTTGACGATGTGTTAGGTGCATGCATGCCATCTTCATCTCTTGAATAGTAGGTATGCACAAATTTCTCTGGAAAAAGTACTTAATGCTTAGGTAGAGTCAAGAAATACATCGATCAATCGGCAATTATATTGTTAATTGTCGTTTTCCTCAAATTTGTAGTTTTAGCTAATTAAGATATTGCCTGGATTTTGTTCCTCATTCAATCCAACCTTGATTAAGACTTAGCTAATTGATATCTTATTATATATATATTCTGCACTGGCACCTTTTGCTTTAACAGAATAATTAATGGTTAAAAAGGAGCTTATTAGTGTTTAACATGCAACCAGATAGACACAAACCGTCTGTGAACCATGGTAACCTCATGGTGCTAAATTGCAAACGTGTTCCCTAATGATATTTGTGGCTAATATTAGAGGTGGCAAATCGGACGGGTCGGGCAGGTTTGGATTCGGGTCGGACGGGTCGGATCAGTTTGACTTCAAAAAATTATCGGATCACGGGTCTGATCAGGTCGGGTTAGGTCGAGTCTCGGGTCATCATGCGTTGGTATTTGTCGGGTTTCGAATCTTTTGGCTTCGAGCCGGGTCGGATTTCAATTATCTAGTTTCAGGTATTTCTCGGGTTTCGGGTCTCTCTGGTTCGGATCGGATCGGGTTTTAATTATCTAGTTTCAGGTATTTCTCCGGTTTCTGGTCTATCGGGATCAAATCGGGTCGGGTTTCTATTATCTCATTTCGGGTTTTTTCGGGTTTCGGGTCTTTCGGGATCAAATCAACTTAAAAAGATTATCGAGTCACGGGTTTGAACAAATCTGGTCTAATGGGTCTGGTCTCGGGTCATTCTGCGCTGGCATTTGTCAGGTCTTTCTCGAGTTTCGAGCCTTCCGGGTTCGTGTCTTTCTGGTTCATATTTGGTCGGGTTTCAATTATCTCATTTCGAGCCTACCGGGTTCGAATCGATGCGACAAGCTAGATACTAAGCTGAAGTGCTACTTGACAAGTCGATTGAACAAGTGTCCTTATAAAAAATCATATAAAAAAGCAAATAAACCAACCCATCAAATAAACAATAAAAATAAGTTTATTAACTTAAATAAAATAGAAAATTCAATATTCCATGACATAATAGTTCACATAAAAGATTAACTCAGCATAATAGTAATTAAAATTAAAGAAACAAAAAGAATTATTAATATTTATAATTTATACATGTATCTGCCACCCTAAATGAATTGGATGTCGGGTCATCTGATCTCGGATCTCTGACCTGTTATGTTCAAGTCAAGTCGGATCGAGTATATATTAAAAATATTCTAACACAAATACGTACATGATACTGTACTTAGCAAACTCTAGCATGTATGATTTGATACATATCAATAATTGTCAGACAAGTAACTGAAAGAATTACGTAATTAGCTTGAAATGATGGAAACATGTACTCTTAATTAATTAAATAATAAAGGCTAATTATTAATTAAGTTGCTTAATTTATGAAAAGAACAAACAGCGTTCACAATCGCGCGCGGCGTAGTTGTGAAGGAAAGCAAAGTGTGCATAGGGATCATAATACATTGAATCAAATAATTAATTAGTTAAATAATTAGCCTATTTCTGTTAATATTCTTTCTGGAATTCAACACAGTAATATTAGTTTGCACTTCATTCATCCCTAAATTATTCCTCCTGATTTGTATTCCCTGTTTTCATTACTAGGGATCGGTGATACACGCACAACCGTGCACTCGTGGGGAATGTAAAATGGTTGCTTAACGGTCTTTGCATATGTTTTTGTTTTCTTTTCCCAAGAAAACAGATCGTAACACTTTCCTAGAATTCATCATGTGAAATACTTTCAAAATGCTAATGACATGTATCATTATAATATTATAATTCATGTGTAAGAATAAAATACTCATTATGACTTTTAATGAGTATATACAAAAATAAAGAATTTGTTATATTATCCTTCCTGTCCACAAATCAAGTCGTTTCAGTTTATGGTTGTTTCTTACGCCGATCTCACGAGTTACATGCAAATATGCAATGCAACTTTGAAGCCAATTCATAGCACTAGCCAGCGTACAAATTAATATACGTGTCAGAATTGCATCGTTTCCTCAACGGCCTTTCAACTATGTGAATTCTTCAACTATATATCAAACTGTGGAAAAGATTAAGAGGAAAATTGAAAATGCTTTATTTCTTCTGTATATTTTACAAGTTCTGTACAAGAGTATATATAGATGAATTCTTTCCTACTAGTCGTTTGGCTAATTTCTAATTTACACTATTGTCTAATATTGCATAAATACATCTGTATACAATATGGCCGTTGGCCATTTGGTTTGTTTGCTATTCTTGAATTGTTGCCTAATATTAGCCTATGATGAGTAATATGCTGAGGCTGATTTTATTCTTCAACACTCCTCCTCAAGTTGGGCTTGAATAAATTGATTAAGCCTAACTTGTTGATTATGGTTTCAAACGCCGGCTTGTCGAGCGCCTTGGTGAACACATCTGCCAGTTGTTCTTGACTCCTGATAAAAGGTGTTTCAATTTCTCCCGATTGTACCTTGTCTCGAACAAAGTGGCAGTCAACCTCAATGTGTTTTGTTCTTTCATGAAATACTGGATTTGAAGCAATATGTCGTGTTGCCTGGTTATCGCAAAACATACGCATAGGCCTCTCACAGTCTATCTTCATATCTTGTAGTAGGTGCTTAATCTAGGTGAGTTCACTTGCTGTAGATGCCATAGCTCGATATTCTGCTTCTGCACTAGATCGAGCCACAACGTTCTGCTTCTTGCTCTTCCATGTCACCAGATTTCCACCTACAAACATACAAAATCCCGTGGTTGATTTTCTGTCACAGCTTCCAGCCCAATCTGCATCAGAAAAGCCAACCACATTGTTAACAATATTTTTTCTCATCCAAATTCCTTGGCCCGGAGTACCTTTGAGATACCTCAGAATTCTATCGACGGTACTTAAGTGGCTAGTACGTGGTGCATGCATGAATTGGCTTACAACACTAATTGCAAATGCAATGTCAGGTCGGGTTACTATGAGATATATTAATTTACCCACTAACCTTTGATATTGTCCTATGTCAGTTAATGGTTCACCGTTTTCTGGTCCAAGCTTAACATTGTATTCCATTGGGGTAGCAGCTGGTTTTGCTCCTAATTTACCAGTTTCTTTTAGTAAATCAAGAATATATTTTCTTTGAGACAGAAATAGTCCTTTACTCGAGTGGGCTATCTCTATTCCAAGAAAGTAAGACAGTGTGCTAACATCTTTGATCTCAAATTCACTTTTTAATAATTGTTTGACTCGTGTTATTTCATTATTATCATTTTCAGTGATGATAATGTCATCTACGTAGACAAGAATTATGATGTTTGTTTTTTCAAAATGTTTGACAAACATGGAGTAATCAGCAGTACTTTTAACAAAGTTGTGCTTTAGAAGAAAGAGGCTTAGTTTTGCATACCATGCTCTCGGAGATTGTTTTAGCCCATAAATTGCTTTCTTTAACTTACACACTAGTGAAGGATCTGAAGTCATCTTATGTCCTGGGGGAAGAGTCATGTAGACTTCTTCTTCTAGATTGCCTTGAAGGAACACATTATTTACGTCCATTTGAAATAGATTCCAGCCTAAGTTGATAGCTACTGATAGCAAAATTCTAACAGTACTCATCTTTGCTACTGGTGCGAATGTTTCTTGATAGTCAATACCATAGGTTTGGGTGAATCCTTTGGCTACTAGTCTGGCTTTATACCTTTCTATTGTGCCATCACTATTGTATTTTATTTTGTATACCCATTTACATCCTACTGGTCTCTTTCCTTTAGGTAGGTTGACAATGTCCCAAGTATTATTTTTTTCTAAGCCACATAGTTCCTCTTTCATTGCTTTTTGCCAGATTGGTTGGGAGTTGGCTTCGACAAAATTGACTGGTTCAGTTTGATTAGTAATATTACTTAAGTAAGTTCGATAATTTGAAGATACCTTATCGTAACTTAAGAATTTTTGAATAGGATATGTGACCTGGTGAGATACATAGTCTCTTAGCCTTGCAAGGGGTTGAGTTTGGCGTGTAGATCTTCTTCTGATGGCAGTTTCTTCATTGATTGATTGGTCTTCATGAGATGTTTCATCTTTAACAAAAAAAGTTTATTTAGAACTTGATCAGATGGGTGACCAAATCTCCAGTGTAGAAGTTTGTCACGACTAATCGGACTTATTGATGTAAGGCACTTATTGGTAGTATCATCAAGGTAATATAGACCATTCTTAAAATTCCCCTCACTAATCTTCTTCCCTGTAACTTGGTCCTGAAATATCAACTTATTTGATGAGAAAATCACTTTGCAATTTAAATCTTGGATTATTTTTCTAACTGATAACAAATTAGAGGTAAAGTCAGGTATGTACATGACATTATTGATATTATTGTTAAGAAGATTGGTTGTACCAATTCCTAAAATTTTGGTTTTATTTCCGTTGGCAACTGTTACATGTTGGGGTTCTTTTAATTTGGTGACATTTCGTAACATGTTAGAGTTGCAAGTCATGTGATCGGTTGCTCCAGAGTCTATAACCCAACTTTGATAGGGACAGTTACTACTAGATTTTAGGGCATAATTTTGATCTAATGTTTCACAAAAATTAGTACGAAAATTAAGGCATTTAGATGAACCTGAACCTGCCGATTGTTTCTGTAGCAGATTTGTCAACTGGGTCATCAGCAGTGAGAGTTGTTCAGTTGATGTCACAGATGATCCAGAGGTGTTCTCTCCAGATCCCGACCCCTTTATTTGGTCGCTTCGCTTTCCATCGGACCCATCGCTTGGTTCCCCTTTGCTTATTCTGCCAAAAGCTTCTTTTCGCCTTCCTCCTCCCAATCCACCCTTGTTTCGCAATGGCCGAAGACTGGGATGTAGCACCCAGCAGCCGTCTCGGCTGTGTCCTGCACGTTTGCAGTGGTCACACCAGTCGGCTGCTGTGGCCCCCTTTGTTCTGGCTGGTCGAAATTTAGGGTTAGGGTTTTGGTTCTGGAAGGTTTTGAATGCTTGATTTTCGGTTGTTTCTGGCTGAGATGGGTTCATAAGCGATCGTCGAGATTGTTCTTGCTCGATCCTTGCGACTACATCGTCGAAACTGGGCATTTCTGCTGTTGCCAGAATCTGTGACCTAATTGGTTCGTAACTGGAGTCTAGTGCTCCGAGATATGTAAAGATCAGATCTTGCTCGGCTCGTTGTTGAGTTTCAGCTGGATCAGTGGTTGGTGGAAGGTAAATATTTAACTCCTCCCATTTGGACATGATTTCTGTCACCAACTCGTTGTTGCTGAGATTTCCTTGTCTGATTTTCGCAAGTTCTTGTTTGATACTGAAAATATGGGCATAATTTTTTGTTTGACCATACCTTCTTCTGGCTTTGTCCCAGATTTCTTTTGCTGATTGTGAGTACATGAGTACGTTTGAGATCCTTGGATCCATGGTACTGAGGAGCCAGGACATGATCATCTGATCATTTGTGTCCCAATCTTCGATTTGTGCTGTTTCTGCTGTTGTTGGTTCATGTATTTTTGCTGGTTTGGGTCTTTCTTTAGTCCCGGTGACAAAGTGCAATTTTCCTTTGCCACCAAGGCCTATGGTTACTGATCTGGCCCATGGTATGTAATTTTTGTTGCCACAGAGGGTGATGTTGGTGAGTTTGGAGTTGTCGAATTGTTGTGTCATGGTTTTAAGGTTTCTGGGAAGAACAGATGCTGGTTTTTTGATAAGAACACGTGCTTACTTGGTTAAGATTCGGGTCCCCTTTTGTTTTTGAATTGCCCTGTGATGCTAAACTGAGAGGCAAGAGTTGCTCGCCAGTCTTGGCTTGAGTCAACCGCTGCCTGATATTGTCTGAGGGCCTTGAGTATTGCTTGGAACTACCTGCAGATCTCATTAACTGCAGCAGTACTTGTGATTGTTGAGTCAGGAAATTACCCGCTCTGATACCATGTGGAAAAGATTAAGAGGAAAATTGAAAATGCTTTATTTCTTCTGTATATTTTACAATCTGTACAAGAGTATATATAGATGAATTCTTTCCTACTAGCCGTTTGGCTAATTCCTAATTTACACTATTGCCTAATATTGCATAAATACATCTGTATACAATATGGCCATTGGCCATTTGGTTTGTTTCCTATTCTTGAATTGTTGCCTAATATTAGCCTATGATGAGTAATATGCTGAGGCTGATTTTATTCTTCAACACAAACAATGGCATAGTTATTGAGTTCAGAATTCATATCAACTGTTATTCTAGGGGAAAACAGGGCCCTGTTTTTCTCAAATTCGACCATCTATTTTTGATCTAACGGTTAAAATATATAATACATCGGGCTCCGTGCAGTCCATCTGAGCCGTCCGTTCATCAGCGTCGAAATCTGACGGTCGGATCAAAGGATAACAGGATCCTGTTATCGTCGAGAATAACAGCAGATACGGACGCATTGAGCTCATCAGGTGACACCTTTCCAAGAAAGTCAATTATGGAGGATGCATGGTGGCATGTCTTTACAAACATTGAACTGGTGATTGCCCCAAATTTAAGCAAAGGCGACAATTTGGACCAAGAAAGCAACACATTTGGGCCAAGTGCATGTGGACAGGTTTTCCAATTCTAGCTCTTACCAGTAAAGCAGGGGTGCATGCAATGATTCCCATCAAGAAATTTTCAATTGCTTTCATCTTTTAATGCTAAGTTCAGGTTTCTGATTTTGTTAAACAACTTCTTATGTATTCAAAAGTAGTAAAGAAAAATATATGCTATTTATCTCAAAAAAAAAGAAAATTATTATTGTTATTATTGACTTTTTATTAAATGAGATTTTATCAATTTTTTTAAGACCAATTTGTGGAGTAAAATTTGAGAAAAATGGTTTTCATTTCTTGAAAGCAGGAGTAAAATGTTGTTTTTCTTTTTCCCATCTATCTGCTTTTTTCTAACTTAGCATCCATCCCGGAGCAGACTCCAATATATATTTCCTTCATTAATTACAATTTAAATAAGAAAAATGTTTAGAGTGTCTTGCACGGAATTGGCACACAAATATTTTTTAAAAATAAATAAAGATATTTATGGGATTTTGGGTCGTCCAGTGAAGTGCCAATTCCTCATCCCTTTCATTTCCAAGCAATTGCTGTAAGAAAAGGGAACACTTTTTACAATGTCACTATAGAACCTTCTCCTTTTGTAATATCATGAATGCACTGAAAATGGAGCAACATGCATGTCCTATAACAAGTCTAGTAGCTATCAAAAATTCACTTGTCTGACTATTAAGATGTCCCCAAAAATGCAAACGACAAATTGGAATATTAAAGAAACCAGTTAAAGCTTGACTAGTCATTAGTTTTATTTCACTTTACAACAGGGATAAATTTGTGTTCTTTTATTTTCCAGAGAAAACCAGAAAAAGAACTTTAATTATTGTATTTATGGATTTAAATTAAAGAGTTGATTGTATTGATAACAACTTTATAAATAAATAACATGACAATCTAGCTACAATCAAAATATTTATCAAAATAAATAAAAAATTATGTGTGCTATAAGATGGATATCAAACTTTATAGCTAATCAATTATTTGTTAGTGCTTTAAGATGGATTTAAATTAAGGGGTTGACTAATTGTATCTCAAACTATTTTACTCCGTCGAAGTATTCTAATTAATTTTCTAAAAATGAAAAGTTAAATAATCAAAGTGCTTCTAAAAGAGGAAAGTCTAACAGTCAAAGCGAAAAAATGGAAAGTTAGATCGCGCGCATTATTCTGAACATTTCCACCATACACACTATTAAGAATGCTTTCCATAGTTAGCGTGGGTGTAGACTAAACAAAATAGGTGTTCAGACTAAATAAAATAGAAGTTCAGACTAAATAAAAAAGTTGTTTAGACTAGTTTTTCAAGTCTATTTATGCACTTCTTCAAGTCATTTCTGCACAAAAATATAAGACACAGACTAAAAAAACAGGTGTTCAGACTAAATAAAAATATGTTGAGACTAAATAAAATAGGTGTTCATACTAATTGTTTCAAGTCTATTTTGCACAAAATGAGGCACAAACTAAACAAAATTGGTGTTGATACTAAATAAAATAAGTATTCAGACTAAATATTAGGTGTTCATACTAGTTGTTTCAAGTCTTTTTTGCACTGTTTCATGTATGTTTTGCACAGAATTCATGAGATGCAGACTGAAAAAAATAAGTGTTCATACTAAATATAACATGTTTTCATACTTGTTGTTTCAAATATGTTTTTGCAATGTTTGAAACATTTTTCAGAGAAAATTTGCACAAAAAAGATGGAGAAAAACTATAAAAATGTGATTTGCAAGCTTTAGAAGTGTTTTTTGGGGTCAAAACAGCATCGTTACATGGTGAAACTCTAGTAAAGTGTGTGCGTCATGTCGTGTCATTTCCGAAAAGTGCTCATACGGGTGAATCGGAATAAAAAATTATGTATGTTCGAAGATCAAACATTATTTGTGCTGATACTAACTAAGATATGGTTCTACTAGTTAAGACTAAATACAACACATGTTCAGAATAAATATAACACGTGTTCAGACTAAGTACAACAAATGTTTAGACTAAATATAACAGGTGTTTAGACTAAATAAAATAGGTGTTCAGACTAAATAAAATAGGTGTTCAGACTAGTTATCTCAAGTGCTGATACTATCTTTATTTGGTGTTGATACTATTATATTTTATGTTGATATCGCTGCTTCAAATGGTGATACTAGTAATTCTGGTGTTGATACAAATTCATTTTCTCTTGTTATTGATGATTATTCTGGATCCCACATGTAAGCATTAATAAGACACAATCTTCCGACCTATTTTGTTTTGTTTTGAATAGACTTGAATCTCATAAGCTAGAGACTTGATTCTTATCACCCAGAATCATGTACGTCTAGCGTAGATCTGAAATTCAAAAATGAAAATTTGTTAGTCTTATGCACAGTATGAACATGGGGTACAAGACTCTAGTTACTGAAATAATTTCTCTTAAATTAAATACCTATCAATTTATCGGTATTAATTGCAAATTAAATAACAAAATGATGATTTTACGATTACGACTTTGTCAATTAGGACATTTGATAAAATGCTTACTAAAATAAAAGAATTTACAAAAATATTTATTGCAGATAAATTATGTAACAAATTTAGTATAGTTTGAATAGGTCATCGATAATGTAATTCTAAAATCAGCAATTTAATTTTGTCGATACATAATTTGATTATTGATTAATTTTTGGATTAATTACACCAATTAAATTTAATACTTAACATTAAATAATTTGATCGGCTATTCATCAAACTTTCCTTATTTCTATGGTATGTGACTTGTATAATATTGCGTACAATATACACTTGCATAGACGTTTGTGCATATATTATAGCACATGATCCAGCACTTGTTGAAGAACTTAAACGCCAAGCCAACATCCCCTGACATTCTGCATTATTCTTATATAGTTATTATTTAATTTTAGCATATTCTCATTGAATTGTTACTATTATTATTATATCGGAGTCATGAACTCATTATAATAATGAAATATATATTGATCTAATAGGTGTCATGGTTAATCAATCATGAGAGATGTTTGAAGTTCAATTGGCTACCGCTTACTTTGTCACGTGTTCTGGTTCAGTGAAGCTAGCTAGAGTGCTTCGATTGAATTATGATATGAGAATGGAATCAATCCCATGATGTGGAGCAGAGCAGCCCTCCACCGCAAGAGCTGTTTCAAATGCGTGCCTTCAAATCTCACTCGACAGATATGTACCGCGCGGTAGAGGACACGTATCCAAAGATATGTAGGAGTTTCCAGTGATACATATATATATATATATATATATATATATATATATATTGACGTGTACAGTAAGAACATAATTTTCTCGATCGGACGTCGTTCAAAATCAACATCAAACAGTCGAGAACATGTATAATTTCTCATGCTAGCTATTGTTTGATGCTATGTGCCTATGTGTGGTCCATAATGTGATGTCCACGCATCAGCAATTCAGGCGTTCAACAATCAGCACTGGAACAGCTCTGTATAGCTTTTATGATAGCATGCAACAGTGTGTGTGTACGTGGAGGAAGTAGCAACAATCTACAGAAGAAAACCTGAAAAAAGGCGCAGGCGATGGTTAGTACGTCGAAGTCCAAACAGGAACGACCAACGAACGTTCGACAAGTTTTTTATTTGAACCGTCAGATTAAGAATTAATGGTCTTCATTAATAATATCCAAAACTACATCAAGCTGATTTGAACCGTGAGATTTAAACTATATCATTAATACTCAGAGTACTGATTTTTAATCCGACGATGCTGAACATTTTCTCTCTAAAGAAAAAGAATCTTTTCAGAGAATATGAGGCAGAAAATGTACGTGATAATAAGCTTGTGCAAGTATAATTACAATTGCTACATATATACTGGATCGCTGGGAAAATGTCTAAATTATAAAACAGAAATAAAAGGCCTTTTTACCTACACAAACCTTTTCTTATCCTGGCCCAAATAGTCAAGGCCTGCTTTCTATAAATTACATACATTTTCTGCCTCAACATTTATGTAGAATGGTTTTAATAACAAGCCCAATTCATGTATAGAGAAATTCGCAATTGCAAAACTGTATAATAATAGTAAAGTTAACAAATATGGCAGAAAAATTAACAGTAGGTCTACAGAAAAAGTTTAGCCGTTGGAATAACTTTCATGAGAATTCTTACTTCAAAATATGCTCTTAATTAGAGCTTCAACGAATTGCGTTTGAAACATTTTGCATTTCGTTTTGTCGTGACGCAACATTAAACGCAAGAGATTTTTGTTGCGTTTATTAAACAAGTAAGACACAAATGATGTTTGTTGCGTTTAGTTAAACACAACATAAAAGCAAATAGTCGCTTTCATTACGTTTATTCCATCTTACGTTTAGAATTCTACGAGTCTGAAATAATTTGGTATAGAGTAGAAATAGAGACTTAAATGCTTTTGAGATGGAGATGACTAAGAAACACTTTTGCATTCATATGCACATAGGAGAATCTATTCTCTCTCATTAACTTAATACAATATAAAATTATTATTTTATGATTCAAACACAATCACAATCATTTGTTCTTAAAAAATGATCCAACATGACGAATTTTTCTAATTTTAGAATATGTGGGATATAAAGTGATAGGACGTCAATTTTATGATGAGGTTTGTATCGAATCTCATAATATAATAAATTTCTTTTAGTCGATTTTAAGAATGCATGAAACTTTTTCTATAAGTTCTTCTTATATTTAAAAATTTGTAAGCTTCATAGGACGCAAACTTAATCTTTTTGTTCTGTTGTGCACTTGACAGACGTTCAAAAAAATTAAACGTTTGTAACATTTCTTACATTTAACTAAACGCAAACGCAAATGCAAGAAAAGTTTATTAAACGTGACGTAAGACGCAAGAGAAATTTTTTACGTTCATAAAAGTAACGTAAGACGCAAAAGGACATTGCGTGATCATTTCGTGCATTTGACAATGCTACTCTCAACAGAGGAATCTTATAATTCCTAGATGTGGCAGAACACGACCCTCGAGAAATACGTCCGACCCGATCGGATATTTTGATAAAGTCAAAATAACTCGAACCCGGCCTCATCCGATATTTTGATAAAGTCAAAATAGCCCGAACCTCACTTGGCCCAACCCGAGATGACCCGTAACCAGAGCCAAAGTGACACATGAGCGATCTGAGCCCGAACCGATTCGGTCTGTTATCCGAGATGTCGCGACACATGAGGAACCAAGCCTGACCAGACCCGACCTGAGACGACTTGTAACCCGAGATGGAGTGACACATTAGGACCCAAGTCTGACCCAACCTGATCGGACTTGACATGATACAACTTGTAAATCGATCTAATCCTATCTCACATACATCATAATCTAATTTTACTAACAAATTAACATTAGAGAAAGTCAAGATTTAATAATATTATTCAATAACGTGGTCGATCTTGCCTGGTTGAACTTAAAACTCGAATTATCGATGCAATCCTACCTGAACCCGACCCATTTTGCCCAATCCTACCCAAGACTCGAAAGTTGTCGATGTAGCCCAACCTGAAACCTGACCCGATCTCGCCCGACCGAAATTTATCGACACCTGAAGACCCGGAACCCGACCCGAACGAAATTTATCAACACTTGATGACCCGGAACCCGACCCGAATGAAATTTATCGACACCTGACGACTCGAAACCCATCCCGAACTCATCTAACCCGGCACGCAACCTGACTATTGTCTATAGTCAAATGAATCCGACCTGACCCACCCGACTTGTCACCTCTAATAATTCCCCTGGTGATTTTTTTGTATACCATTCTCCATCTATATGTCTTCTCAAGGGCGAATCCATGTAGGTCCAGAGGGGGACAACCACTGGCTATCCCTCTTGGAAATATTTTCGCAAAATAATTTTGTATATTTATACTATTTGTCAATTTTTTTGCAAAATAACCTTGTATATTTAAAAATGAGTCTTATTTTGCCTCTCTAAAAAAATATAAACTTTGCTCCTTCCTGACGGAAATTCTAAATTTACTTGTCTTCTTCTAACTTCTATCTATTTTGGAAAGGCGTTCTTTAATTTTTTTTATTTTTAATAGGATCCCTCCACTCTCATTTTGTTTTCTTTTCTTGTATAACTTTTGTCATTATTTTCTCCTTTACAAGACGAATTACATTCTTTTCTTTTTCCTTCTTTCCACGATCTAGTAAATCCATTTTTTTTTAGGAAAAGATGGAGGTCAATACCTCCAAATTTCATTAACCAATGATCACAAGTGTGATCTAAGTTACAAGAGTTACAATGTTTATTTATTTACATAACAGCTATGCTAGTATGTTAGTATATGTTTGCAGATAAATGTAAATACAAAATCATGTGTCTTCCTTTTTTTATGCATCTCTAAACCAACTACTGTCTTTCAGTAATATCTCCCTCACTGTCTGTCTTATATCTTGTCTTTTCCCTGCGAAAATTCTTCTGCGTCTTTATCGCCAGATTACAAAGTCTGTCACCATTTCGATTTGTGCTGAGTATAAGTCTAATGTTTGTGTTAGTAGTGAGTGTGCCGTTGGAGATATGTAACATGGAGATAAATGCTTGTTGGCCAGGACATCATCATGTATGTACTGTCTCACCTTACTTGTATAACCGCAGCTTATGAAGATGTGTGTCATATTCTCAGCATCTTGTTGGCATAAGTGACAGAAGTTTGGGATTTGCCATCCTTGCTTAATCAGATTGTCAACAGTTGTCAATCTATTATGTAACATGATCCAGGAGAAACATATGCTGTGGAAACATATTAACATGTTGTGTCAACAGTTCTCGACATCTAGTAAATACATATTAACTTGCTTCAGCAAGTAGAAACATATGCAGATGTAAGCATAAACGTGAAGAAGAGAGCTCAAATGTCTTAAATTTTTATATCTCTATTATGTCTTTAAATCTTGATCATTTATCAAGAAACAAAAAGTGAAGTTGAAAAAAGAGTAAAAGTGATGAATTGTTAATATTTTGAAGGCATGATAGAGATTGAAGACATTTGACCCTTCTAAAAAATGAATACATTTAAGTATAAACACTAATCATCTCATTTGTTATTTTGGTTGGAACTATTGCATTCTTCTCAAACACTCTTTGAATATTTACGTTCTTTTTCTATATCTTTATTTTCACAACTTTGTAAATATCAATACTATTAGAATAGGGTTCAAAGATTAAGTACTAGTGCAGAAGCGTTTTTAACAATTACAATTCAAATTTTTAAACCTTAATTACTTAGCTAAATTCACAAGCAAGCAAGTACTAATAATAATTGAGCAAATTAAGATAACAAAGTGCAAGTATAGTAAAGAGCATGATAGTGTTCGATTAAACTTATCTCTTGTTTGACAATTTGCAAAACAAATCAATACTAAACTTGCACAATTGAGTTTTTTGAGATGAATGTTAACACAGGTACACAATAAGAGATGCAAAGGCTCATGTGTTACCATAATGCATGCTCAAATATGCATTCTGGGAGTCTCGTGGATATAGGCCTAGTTTGTTTGTAAGCTGAACCACATTATATTGTGTTTTCTTGATTGCTCTTGCTCTTTACTCTCTCTCTCTTTACTATTCTCGCACTTTATTATTTTTGAATTGCTCAATTGCTCTTAGTACTTGCTTGCTGAAATTTTTAGCTATGTGATTAAGGTCTAAAAGCTTGAATTGTAGTTGTTGTAAACGCTTTCGCACTAATACTTGACCTTAGTCTTTCCCAAATTTATTCTAACAATTAGTATCAGAGCTCACAGGTGCATACCTAGCTAATTTGATCAACATGAGTCTTGACATGAGTATGGTTGAACTCCCTAAGCTCTTGTGAAATGGAAATTTCGAGCTTTGGAAAAAGGAAATGTAAGAACATTTTAGTGGAAATGATCTTTTGTACACACTTGATAAAGAAATTTTCTATGCCACAAAGGATTCACCCTCTAGGACTTTAGATAATAGTTATGCTTCTTATCTCATATTGAATTTTGTGGATGAGTTCATGTGTGAAATTCTTGTTGATTCTATCCTTGCATATGAAATGTGGCATATCCTTGATAATGCATTTAGATAAGATGTTTGTTATAACAAGTGTGATTTAAGTGTAGTGAACCATAAGGTTGAAGCTACAACTATCTTAAAGAAAGAAGACGATATCTTGGTGCAAGAACAAATCTTAGAAGGCAAAGCAAAGGAAGGATTGAATGATGAAGTGACTCAAGTCTTCACCAAAATAATGAGAAATACGTTGAAGAAAGAGAAATCATAACTATGTCGTCATCCAACACACAAAGAGAGGTATATCTAACTCAAGTAGCTTAAGTGTAAGATTTATGTCCAATAATGAAAAACTCTTTTATGATGACCAAACTATCCTTAGTAAATATGAATTAAGAATCAAATATGATAAATCAAGGATGGATTTAGATAAAAAGGATGAAGAGATTAATATACTTTTGAAAAGAATTTGTGACCTAGAATCAAAATTGAGCTTTCTTGTGTCTAAATGTGAAGAAATGAATATACCAAAAGTTAAATCTTCAAATGTTAATGTATGTGCATCTACTTCAATTAATCACAAAGTAAAACTATCTAAGCCAAAAAGTCTTCATCATGCCTTTAGATATGATAAGAGGTTTTCATCCAATAAGTGCTCTAAATATAAAAATTGGGTACTATTACACCGGTTAAAAGGGTTGGATCAATGAACAAGCCTATGCAAATTCAAAAGTTACAAGGAAAATTGTTTTGAACACAAAAGTAGTACTTTTCATTTTGCGCAAAAGTCCCTCGGATATCAAATAATTCAAGTCCCTTTGAATTCTTTCTCCAGCCCCCACATTCCAAAAATTCTGTCTTTAGGTCCTCCCTCATTTTCATAAGTTGTCTACAAAAATTACTAGGTCGTTTAACATTTATTGCATACAAGAATTCAATTATTGGGAAGTGTTGCATCAAACAATTTCTCAAGTTTGTTGATTTGCAAAACAATTTTATACTTTACCATTTCTTGTGGTGTGAAGATAATGCAAGTATACTTGCTTAAAATTCAAACTAGACACAATAATGAATCAAGGAAGAACAAACACTTAAATCATCAAGATTAGAGCAGAAGTATCAATTAGATTTATTAAAACTTAATTTAGTTGATTAAAAATTGGGATTAAACGAGCAACATCCTCAACAAAACAAAATAATCCATTATAACACCATCTTTGGTGTTATAATGCTGGAGTGCAAATTGGTCAAAAAATTGGCTAAGTCCAGAATTGATCAGACTTAACATTATAACGCCAACTCTGACATTATAATGCTAGAGTGTAAAAATCTAGATTTGAAAACCCAGAAATGAGCCAGATTAATCCTTATAACACAAACCCTGGCGTTATAACGCTAGAATGCAAATTGGTCAAAAAATTGGCTAAGTCATGGACTGATCAGACATGGCGTTATAACGCCAAGTCTGTAGTTAACTTCAAAAATGAGCCAGATTAATCTGTTATAATGCCAAACCTGGTGTTATAACACTAGACCAAAATTCAAATTGCAACCCATTTTGTCCTAACCTAATTAAGCATTATAACGATAGATTTTGTGTACGACATGGCGTTATAATGCTAAGTAAAAGTTTCAAAAAATGCCAAATCTAACGTCAAGAAATTTTGTTCTGGTCTGACTTGGCGTTATAGCGCCAATATTTCTACAGTATCTAGCGTTAAGCGCTAGAACTCGATGACCCAACTTTTGACAGATTTGTACACCTATAAAAGGCCATCTTCTTCTACTTGTCTTCCATTTGAAATCAATCTTTTTCAATATCCTTAGCAGCCACCATTATTGTGCACTCTAGAGCTCATATTACTTTCCTAAAACTTGCTCAAAATCTCAATATTTAAGTAGCTAAATTAATCTATAGATTATGAGAGATTGATTGTACTTTCCATTTTACTATTCCATCATATATTCATCTTTTCTTTGTGAGTTTGTGTATCATTTGGGTTCGATCATCCTACCAGTGTTTGTAAAGGAGATTGAATTTCACCTTATAATTGCAACTTTGTTTAGTGAAGCGGACCGGACTTATTACCGCAAGAAGCGAGGGCGTCGGGGACTCAGAGACGTAGGCGAGGCCAACAGCATGCCGAACTCCGTCAACACTTCTTGAGCCATCATCTTTCTCTTAACTCTCTTATTTAAATTCTTACTAGTTGCATTTGTGTGATTGTTAATTGCTTGAATTACTTGCCTTAATTGCTAGAATTAATTGAAATTGCTTAATTGGTCATATCTTGATAAAATTGCAATAAGGTCCATAGTTGGTAAACCGAAATAAATTGAATACTACACCTAGGCGCCTAGGTGTATCACTTTCACCCAAATCTTATCTACATCAGCAACCATCATCCAGGCCATTTTTTAAAGAGGGACTTGTTAAATGTTTCTACATCTCTAAGACCTAATCCTCTTCTTTCAAAGGTTGAAACAGTTTCTCCCAGGCAAAGAAAACCAGATGTCTCTGCTTATCTTCTTTTCCCCACAAAAGTTTAACCATCAGCCTTCTTATCTCCATATATGTGTGCTTATGTAAAATAAAAGGCAGACATATAATAGATAGGGATGGAGTATAGTACAGACTTTAAAGCACATCATGTGAAAGTATATTCATTATTCATCCTTGAAATTTATTCTGTATCTTATCCATGATATTGAATTCTCAAACCACAATCTTTTGTTGAGAAATATTAATCTTCAAGTACTTTTCAAAGGTTTGAGCTTGAGGAGCGTGAAAGAGGGCTTTCAAAATTTCTTTTGATTCTTTCGAGCAACACTTGGAAAACCAGAGTTTAGACTTTAATGGGTTTAAGTTCCTCAAATTTGTCTAATATATGTCTACTGTTTTGCACTTCTTGTTGGTTTAACATACCCATCACCATAAGATCATCAGCAAACATCAAGGATGTTAAAATTGGGATTGTCTTTGCTAATGATGTTTCTCTAATTTGACCATTGTCATGAGCCACCTTAAATATTATGGTGAGAATCTCCATTGACATGATAAATAGATATGGTGACATGAGACATTCCCATCTTAGACCTCTTTGGGAGGTGAAAAAACCATCTGATTTTACATTCATAGTAATTGAAATGCATCCCCCCTCTCAAGCAATCCATAACAAGTGTTATCAATTTGTCTAACACCAAAAACTTGCATGACTTCTTGAACAAAGGACCGCCTGACTGTGTCAAATGCTTTTATAACATCATTCTTCAACACAAATAACTCTTGATGAAAGCTTTTCTGATTAATGAGTGGAGGACTTCATTAACTAAGATTAAGTTATTTTGAGCACCCCTCCATTTGACAGATTTTGATTGGTTTTGACTAATGATAATAGGTATTATGGGTCTGGACATATCAGCTATAACTTTCATGAACAACCTATAGATTGCATTACCAATTGTAAAGGGTATGTAATCCTTAGGTATTTTAAGGTCTTGAAACTTTATAATCAATACCATTATTGCCCTCAACCGTTATTTAGGTAATGATCCATCTTGAAATGTCCTTTGAAATTCCTGAACCAGATCATTGCATATAACATACCAATTATTTTGCAAATACCTTATATTTACCCCATCCGGTCCATGAGCTTTATCAGGATTCGTGGAGAACAGAACTTGTTGTATCTCATTTCTTCCAAGGATCTGTTGTAATTGAAAAGTGGCCCATTCTGGAATGGTTTATCTTGTTAGTTACTACATTGTAGATATCTTAGTATATAAGTCACTTACAGATGCATCCACATGTTCTTGAAAAATATCCTTGAAATAGTCAATCAAAATTCTTCTAATCTCTTTTTCACCTTCATACCCCACTCCTTTAGAATCTTCAATGTACACTATTTCATTTTTTCATCTTCTTTGTGTTGCCACTTCATCTAGTATTCTTATCTCCATCGATACTCCAGTTGAGCCTGGCTCTTTGTCTCCAGTATTCTTTTAACTCATCTTCAGTTTGTTGAAATTGTTTGGTGAGTGTTAATTCTATCTGAGGATCCTGCAAAATTGGGTGCAACTTCTAAAATTCATCAAATTCCTCATGCAACCATAACAACTTATTTTTAGGACTATCCAAAGTTTTACTCCAATTCTTAATATCCCTTATCATAGTAATCCATCTATCTTCCCAATTCATTTCTTTAGTTCTTTGCCATGATTGCTGACAAAAATCTTTGATTTTCCCCTTTGTCAGCCATCAATTTTCCATTCTAAATTGCATTTATACTCTAGGAAACTTATCAGTAGATAATAAGATGGAGCAATTGTCACTATAAAGTTTTGAGAATTGTTTAAGGTAGGCTTGAGGGTTGTTATGTATCCATGTACCAGTAATCAAAGCCATATTCAATCTCTCAAATATTGCCCTTGATACATTATGTTTGTTTAACCATATATATGTAGGGCCTCTAAAAGGTAAATCAATCAACCCATTTAAATCCACAAATTTCTTGAATTGTCTATTGTTCCAATTTAAAAAGGGGTTACCTTCAAATTTGTCATCTTGACACAGAACAACATTAAAGTCACCAAATATACATGTGTTACTATGATCCTTCAAGAAATTTGTTATATTTTCTGAGATCAAAGGATTCTCTCCATGTTGAGGATTCCCATAAGCCCCAACTAAAAATCAAGGATGTGAACATCTTTATGCTAATTTGGCAACTATGGTATGTTTGTTGCAATACCTAATATTCAAATTTATGTTTTGCCTCCAAAAAAGAAAAAGCTCCATTGTTCTGCCTATGGAAGGAACAAAAAAATAATTCAGAGTTGAGAATTTTCTTACAATCAAAGGAGCAATTTCAGCAGGGCATTTTGTTTCAGCAATGAACGCAACATCAATTCCCATTGTCTTGAGGAGATTGTTGTGACCTCCTCATGTTGCGACATTTTCAAGCCAAGATTCTCATGGCGTTAGTGGAGACGAATTAGGGCCTGCCTCCTTGGCCCTCTTGGAGTTTAAATGATCATGGATGCCATCATCATTCCTTTTCTTCCCCCTAACGATAAGAAAAACTCCATAACTGCCATTTCTGCATTACTCCCCTGAACATTATTACTGAAATCGTCCTTTGACTATGTCCTTTCCACCTTTCCCTTGCCCTCCTGCTCTTGGAAGAAACCTCTTTCAGCAAAGATCAGAACCTCCATGATGTTAGTTACCCAACCCCCCAATTTTTCAGTAACTTACATAATTCTGGTACCTTTTGATACTGAGGCATTAATCGTTTCCTATAAAGCCTCTTCTTCTTATCGCGCTCTTCTTTTACGTGACCAATTAGAGCAAAAAAGCGACAAATCTTAGTAATCCTTTCGTACACCATAAAGACACTATGCACATTTCCCTTCCCATCATAAACCTCCACTTTATCCTTGACCTCCTGATCCACCAATACAACCATTCTTATTTTATACGCCTTGAATCCAGCATAAGTGAAGAGAACAGGGTGTGATATTGGAATGCCCATCGATTTCATGATCACTGGTATGGCCTCTTTCACCATTACCTCTGGGTTAAACTCATGCAGTTGCACCCACACCTCAAGCTCCTTTAACTCGATAGTAGAAAGTTGATCCGAACTCAGAATCCTCTTCATAAGCAATATTTCTCTTTGTAATTCCAAGGACCCCCTTCCAAAATTCTATTCATCTCCTTCTCATTAAGAAAGTGAACAAGAAAGAGATTTTCACCCTTTGCTGTGATGATTGTTGTTGGGTGCAATCTCCAATCTCTTTTCATCTGAGAAATGAAGGCATTATCTTTGATCACAACTTTAGTCATTACTTTAACCAGCATCGTGTAGTTCCAATCAATGTGAGGGATAAGAAACAGAGAAACGAATCGATTGATTAAGGTTATCGCCTAGCCTGACCCGAGTAACAAAGCTATCAACAAGCACTTTATCGTCTAAGTCACTTTTCATTATGGGTGTGCATGTTTTTTGCTTGTGGAATGGTGATGAGAAGGTCAATTTCATCCCTCTAACTCTCTTATTTCTCCTATTTACTTAACCCCGCAGAGTGAAAAGACACATCCTCCATAAATGTAGTGTAGTGATGATGATTTTGGTCGAAAGAACGTTTTGGCATATGTTCTTTTCCCCAGACATGATATGCCCTTGTTGGGATGTCAGAGTTTCTTGATTTTAGGGGAAAACAAACCAACCAGGCTTCTCATTGATCGACATACAGCGGCACTATACTTAATCTCTTTTAACACCCTTGTTGCATACAATGGCCCTAATTAATATTTAAACCACTCTGTTTTAGACCCCTTCCAAAATTTCTTACATTTTGTTTAAGCAATGAACGCAACATCCGTTTTTGTCGCCTTGAGAAGATTGTTGAGGAACTGTTGTTTCCGCAACATCCTCATGTCACAGCAGTTCCAAGCCAGATCTCAGGGTGATGGTGGAGGCAAATTGGATCCCGTCTTCTTGGCCTACTTGGAGTTTAAATGGTCATGGATGCCATCAGCATTCCTTTTCTTCCGGCCTGACGGCCAGAAAAAGTCCATAATTGCAATTTCCACATCACTCCCGTGAACATCATTACTGAGATCGTTCTTTGACAGTCCCTTCCACCTTCTTTACCTTGACCTCATGTTCCTAGAAGAAACCTCTTTCAGCAAAGATCGAAACCTCCATGATGTTAGTTACCCAAGCCCCCAGTTTAACTTTCCATAATTCTGGTACCTTTTGATAATGAGGCATTAACCTTAGCCTATAAAGCCTCCTCTTCTTATTGTATTTTTGTTTTATGTGACCAATTAGAGCACAAAAGCGACAAATCTTAGTAATCTTTTCGTACACCATAAAAACAGTATGCACATTGTCATTCTAATAATAAACCTCCACTTTATCTCTAACCTCCTGATCCACCAAAACAACCATTCTTATTTTATACGCTTTGAACCCAGCATAAGTGAAGAGAACAAAGTCTAATATTGGAATGCCCACTGATTTCATGATTACTGGTATGGCCTATGAGTTAAACCTATGCAGTTGCACCCACACCTCAAGCTCTTTTAACTCAACAGTAGAAAGTTGGTCCTGAATTAGAATCCTCTTCATAAGCAATATTTCTCCTTTGTAATTCCGAGGACCCCCTTTCAAAATTTTATTTATTTCCTTCTCATTAAAAAAGTGAACAAGAAAGAGATTTTCACCCTTTGTTGTGATGATTGTTGATGGGTGCAATCTCCAATCTCTTTTCATCTGAGAAATGAAGGCATTTTCATTGATCACAACTTTAGTCATTACTTTAACCAGCAACATCGTGTAGTTCCAAACCATTATGGGTGTGAATGTTTTTTGTTTGTGGAATGGTGATGAGAAGGCTAGTTTCATCCCTCTAACTCTCTTATTTCCTCATATTTTACTTGCACTCCAGAGAGTGAAAAGACATATCCTCCATAAACGTAGTGTAGTATGATGATTTAAGTCGAAAGAACATTTTGGTGTCTGTTTTTTTCTCCAGGCATGATATGCCCCTTGTGATGTGAGAGAGTTTTTTTATTTTAGAGAAAAACGAACCAACCAGACTTATCTAACTATATCATTGTCTAACATGGTTACTGTTCATTCGCAATATTCATTCTACAGTGCGGTTTATTTTTTCCCTGACCTCGCAGTGATCGTGTTACTTTCCTTTGTTCGATATGTGGCTACCAGGCTCGCGTAAGACCCGGTCCATCATGCAGTGCGATTTATTTTTTCCCCTGACCTCACAGTGATCATGTTACTTTCCTTTGTTCGACGCGTGGCTGCCAGACTCGCGTAAGACTCGGTCCATCATGCAATAGATGTGTCCGAGGAGACAGGTTTAGGGCGGCTAGATGTGGTGGGATTTTCTCTAGCGCGTTTTCGTGTGAATTGTGTGGAATGGAGTCTAAAGAGGGAGCGATGAGGAGTTACCTAGTCAATTATCATTGATCGACATACAACAGCACCATATTTATTCTCTTTAACCCTCTTGTTGCATACAATAGGCCCGAATTAATAGTTGAACCACCCCGTTTTGGATACGGGCCCAAATTTTCTTTGTGCGTATTATCAGAAGGCTTACTTTTATTGGATTGGCCCATATATGCAGCCTGGTATGTTTCAGTAAGTATGAAGAATTCTTCGTTGCTAAGTCTCCTTCCTTCGGGATGGGTCTTTCTGAATTGTAAAAGCAGAACTTGGTGTATGTGTATTTCCCTTGATTCATCGGAAATACACATTTCATTGAATAGATCTCTACCGCTCTTATTAATCACGGCTGAAATCAATTTTTATTCAAATCCGCCTATAAGGAAAAAAAATATGACAATCCACACAATATAATCTAAAAATGAACGGTTCAGATTGATATAGCACAGCCCAACAGTTCCCGTACCATAATCTCTCTTCTAAAGAGATAGCAAGCCGAAACCTGACATGTGGGCTCTTGGACCATGATTTTTTTAGATCAGAAATCGCCAAATGACATCATTATAGCCACAAGATCTCTATGCATCCTAGTCAGCACTACAATTCTGAGCTGAGGTACAAAATAGATGGATTCTCTATCCCACGTGGCATGAGATAAGTGAAGCACATCACCTCTGTCCTATCTATCAGAGATAAACCCAATTGAAGATCTAGCATTAAACCACCAATCCTTTACAATCCATTTGTAATCGCTCGCCATTGAAGGGAACAAAATACTACCAGAGAGATGGCCTCTATCTCTGCTTCCTCTTCTGCTGTTGCAACTCTAGCCCGGTTAGATGGCATTTTTTTCTATATTTTATTAGTAGTTCCAGAAAAAAAGATAATGCATGATTATATTTAAATCTCCTCCCCCCATCAAAAGGTTGTGAACTAAATAAAAAGGCAGGGTTAAGTGAAAGCTTTTGAAGTTCAACCACGAATAATCATTTTGTATGATTAAATGTACATGTCTATTTTATTAAAAGAAAAAAGAACAACTTGCTGTTACTTTTGAGTTCAGTCTTAATAGAACAGAAGTTGCAAATCATGCACATAAATATGCAGTTCTTTTTTTTTAATATCTGATAACAATTAGGCAGTTTGAAGGATGTGATAAGTAAAAGTTCTATTTATCAATTACTAGAGAGCTGTATAACTGGTACTTCTGTTGGTAGTGTGTGTCAAAGAAAATAAAAGTTTGAATGTAAAAAATAATGTTACTTTAAATTCCTACAAGAGCAGGAATGGGCTTGCAAGGGGGTCCTTCCTAGGAGCAAGGAGCCTGAGACAAAACGCAAAATTTGCCGCACCAGGTGCAAGGAGATCCTTCAAGGTATGTGCCGAGGCCACAGAAAGGCCCCTCTGGTTCCCTGGCAGCACCCCTCCTGCATGGCTTGATGGAAGGTTAATATTTTTTTCATGGCATTTTTCATTTATTTTCTGCAATTGTGTTTCACACCTACATAAGGCCTAGTTATGACA
This sequence comes from Eleocharis quinqueflora, assembly GCA_964058865.1. Taxonomy (NCBI): domain Eukaryota; kingdom Viridiplantae; phylum Streptophyta; class Magnoliopsida; order Poales; family Cyperaceae; genus Eleocharis; species Eleocharis quinqueflora. Next base: position 41,465 of record CAXKVX010000969.1, on the reverse strand, counting down.
GACTCCTTTCTTACACAATAAAAATGTACCAATCAGGTTAATAGCAGTTTCACAACAAGTCTGGGTTCTGATAGTTTATGAAGGAGTTTTTCTTTCATCTTTTCAGGATTGCTTTCATTGTACATATTGTGAAATCGGAGCAACAGTAGAATATGAATCTTTAATTACCTTCAAGAAAGTATAACATTCCTTTGTTTAATTATTTATTGCAGCCTTCCAGGAGACTTCGGATTTGACCCATTGGGCCTTGGTACGTCTAGGATAATTTTTTATTTTAATTTCTTTTCGTAGTACCTATTATTGCTCAAACCAGATTACTTTTTCACATAAAATAAGCAAACATTGGATTTACCCTTAATATTCAAAAAGTAAGACCAATCACACAATTAAAGTTATGATTGATACACCATTAGCTCTCTAAGATTAGCACATGATTAGCACCTAGTGGAAAGAATGGGCTTACCAGCAACCCAACTTACATGCAGGATCTGACCCAGAGAGCTTAAGGTGGAATGTACAGGCAGAGCTGGTGCACTGCAGGTGGGCCATGCTTGGCGCTGCCGGCATTTTCATTCCTGAATTTCTGACCAAGATAGGAATACTAAACACCCCTTCATGGTACACCGCTGGTGAACTCGAGTATTTCACTGACACCACCACTCTATTCATAATTGAACTTATCCTTATTGGCTGGGCTGAGGGGCGCCGTTGGGCTGACATCCTCAAACCCGGGTGTGTGAACACGGACCCCATATTCCCCAACAACAAATTGACAGGTACAGATGTGGGCTACCCAGGTGGGTTGTGGTTCGACCCATTGGGTTGGGGAAGTGGTGATCCCGAGAAGATTAAGGAGTTGAGAACCAAGGAGATAAAGAATGGGAGGTTGGCTATGTTGGCTGTTATGGGTGCATGGTTCCAGGCGAATTATACCGGTACTGGACCTATTGACAACCTCTTTGCTCACCTTGCTGACCCCGGCCATGCAACCATCTTTGCTGTAAGTGCAATTGCATTTGTTTTATGTACTTCTCAGCTAATTGATATTAAATTCGGTGTCGATTCTGATTATATGTATCCTGATATGCAGGCATTCAGCCCTAAATGAGCATTGCAACAACCATTACCTTCAATAAAGAGGCAGAGGAAGCATGTGATTGTATTGTGATTGTATTGTGCAGAATAGCACTTTGATCTTGTATCTTAAGGCGAGGGGATGAAAGTACTTGTATTTTGCAGAATATCACTTTCATCTTGTATCTTATGTGTAGCAGTATCTGTGTACAAAAGCTTGACGACAATTTCAGTAAATTTTCTGTCAATTTGCAAAATAGCACTTTACCTGATCTAACTTGGGTTATCCTGCAGTCTCAGATTCCAAATCTAAAGGAATTTCAGAATGACCAAAGCAAACTATTTTCTCATAAACTCCCGCATAAATTCAAGAACTGACATCAGAAAGACAAACCTGAGCATTAGAACAAAAAATCAGTTCAGCCTTTTTTTCCCCAATTCTGGAATTGATATAAGAAAGATAATCAGAGCATTAGACCATGAAGCAAATTGTTTCCATTGTTTTCTAAACTAAAAAACTGATATCAGAAAGATAAATTAGAATAGAGCAAGAAGCAAAAGCTCAACTACAATATTACAGTAAATTTTCTGTGAATCTGCAAAACAGTACGTTATCTGATCTACCTGACACCTGTTTCTGTTGGGTTGTCTTGCAATCTGAGATTTCATATCTTAAACATTTTCACAATTGACCTAAGTTTATTTTCTTTTCTCAGAAACACGCAAATTAACAACTGATTTCAGAAAGATAAATCTGAGCATTAGAGCATGAAGCATGCAATTACCCTTTTATTTCCAAATTCATGAACTGATATCAGAATGATATATCTGATCATAGAATAAGCAAATTGCTTCCCCTTTTCGCCACAGAAGTACCAAATTCACACTTTCACTCCACACAAATATTGTTGCACATCCTACTAAAACCAACAAAATACCATCCAAATTGTTTTGTTAAGTCATCAGAAAAATTATCAGTACATATCGAGAGTGTGAAAATACTAATCATTCATTTAACCCAAAGCAGCAAATGAGGTACATTTATATCATTCAAACTCACATTTAAAATACTCCAAACTACTTCCGCCTCACAGGCATTTCATCAAACACCTTCCAGACATTATCAAGTTCCGAAACATAACATTACACAATAGAAACTAAACAATATAATTCATTACAAATTATTTCCTAAAGAAAAAAAATCTCAGAAATCCTCATCAATCTTGAAAACATGGTTTCCACCATTCCCATTGAGGCTAGACATGACAGATGCCTTCTGGTACTCGCCAACCCTCTTCTCAAAGAAATTGGTCTTACCTTGCAATGAAATCAATTCCATCCAATCAAACGGGTTATTGACCCCATAAATCTTGTCACAACCCAGTGCCATTACCAGTCGATCAGCCACAAACTCAATGTATTGGCTCATTAAATCAGCATTCATCCCCACCAGAGCAACTGGTAATGCATCACACACAAATTCCTTCTCGATTTCAACCGCATCCATCACTATGCTTCTCACTCTCTCCTCACTCAGCTTCCCATTCAATAACCCATACAATAAACACGCAAAATCACAGTGTAAACCCTCATCTCGAGATATGAGTTCATTGGAGAAGGTCAAACCTGGCATCAGACCACGTTTCTTGAGCCAGAATATAGCACAGAACGAACCAGAGAAGAAGATACCCTCAACACACGCAAATCCCACCAACCTTTCAGCAAAAGAGTCAGGCGATTCAATCCAGCGCAGGGCCCACTCTGCCTTGCGGCTGACACATGGCAGCGTCTCAATGGCAGAGAAAAGGCGCGACTTTTCAACATCGTCTTTGATGTAGGTCTCCAAAAGGAGGGAATAGGTCTCGGAGTGAATATTTTCTATGGCGATCTGAAAACCATAGAAGGCGCGAGCCTCGGGGAGTTGGACATCCGACATGAATCGAGAGGCGAGGTTCTCTAGCACGATGCCATCAGACGAGGCGAAGAAGGCGAGCACGTGGGAGATGAAATGGCGCTCGTTTGGGGTTAGGGTTACATCCCAGTGGCGCAAATCTTGAGAAAGGTCGATCTCCTCGGATGTCCAAAAAGAAGCCACCGCCTTCTTGTAGAACTCCCAAATGGAAGGATACTTGACCGGAAACATGCAAAAGCGCTCCGGATTCGGTGCAAGGAGAGGTTCGTCGAGGTACGAAGCTGGAATCAGGGATGGTACAGCAGGCATTCTCTTGATTTTCTTGTTTGCTTGAAGATAAATGGATAATGGGTTCTTTTTTTTCTTTGATGAAATTTAGAAGCGAATGGATTGAAAGATCAAGGTACTTGGGAAGAAAGATTGAATGATTAGGTGCACAGAAGGAAGTGATGGGTGGAGGCGGATTTATAGCGAAAGGGTTCGAAATTTTAGGGGGAATTTTGAATGTGAAGAAGCTTAGGCTGGAAGATGGAGGGAAATGGGATGATAACTTCAATTATTAAATTGTGAATTCAGAACCGGAATTCAAGATTTTAGCGCGGTTCTAGGGTTTTTGGGAATGAAATGGGTTTGGGACTTTGGGGGAGGGAGAAAGACGCATAGTAGGCGCGCAAGTAAAAATTTTGGGTCAGGGATAAGGTTGCGGTTCTCCTCAGCACAGTGTCATGTATACTTATCTGCAATTATACACTTTTCTGTTATTATTGACCCGCTGCATTAGATACTAGTTGTTTCATGAAGCGCGAATATATCGGATTTTGAGAAAATGAGAGTGAAATTCTAGATCCCGAGTGACAGGCTGACAGCAAATCCCAAACACCGAAGTTTTTTTCTTTTTCTATGGAGTATGGACCACGCCGTTGTTTTGGATATGTTCAGAAAACCGTGTGCATGCAGCGATTTTTCAGAAAAGTTCGCTGGCTTAATGGCTTTTGAGAGTGGGTCGCCAACTTGCTATGTCGCTACCTCGTGGAATTGTGGTGGCGCCGCGCACGCGCAGGATTTGAGGTAAAGATCGTGGTTCGTGGTGATAAAATAAATTGGCTCAAAGGCCACAGCATTACAGCAACGATATTTTCTGAATAGCGAAATCGGATGTATATCTCTTGATCTGAATTGTCGTGAATCGTATCAGTGACGACTGATTGTTGATTTTTAATTCGATCGTAAGCAAAAAATAATACGCATAAAATGCGGTCCCAAGCCACAATGTAAAAAGTGCTAAGCGGTTTAGTGGTGATAAATGTCAGCATATTAGGTAAGTTTTTTTTAACGGACATGTTTTGATCAAAATTGGAGATATGAATTCAAATTTTCCTATTATTAGCGACATTGCTAATCTCGATGTATTTGATTTGTTCACAAAAATGTACATTTCAAAACATTAGATACATTACTTCATGCGATTTAAGTTGGACAATTTTTTATAGATACAAAAGTAACATCGAGAAATTAAAGATAACAATGCCATACTACATAATTCTAAATATTGTAAACTATTAATGACACACACAATTCATATAATAAACTATTTTGAAGTTGATATAGTATCATTTTTCTTCAACATGTATCATTTGATTAAATTAATAAAACTTTGTCACACTATTATTTAATTCACATAACTATTATTTAATTCACATTAAATTAAATTTAGGAAAATTTAGATATATGTCACTCCATAAGAGTCCAATTAAAAGAATGTCACTCAATAACAAAAAATTAGTTACATGCCACTTCATTTTAAATTAGTTTATATTTATGCCATTAACTACATTATAACATAATTAAAAACAAATTAATCAAGAAATATCCAAAATACCCTCCTCTGTTTTATTTTTTAAATGCAGAGCACCTAACCAATCGAACCCAATATTCGTCCAACCCAAATTTCTCATCTTTTAATAGATCGAACCATCAGTATACAGCCTAAAATTTTCAAACGACAAGAGGCAAAACTCTGAGATTACATGTCATGCCTCATGAATAAGATTGCAAACATGCAGATAACATATTGTATACACTAAGAAATAAAAAAAAAAATTGCATGAAATGTGATAATATTCAAACGATCAAGCATGACATGTATTTGCATGTTTGTCTGTCTTACATGATGTGAAAAAATAAATGAACCTATACTTTTGTGTATATACATAAGAACATCCATGGAATGAAATGAATATTTTTTTTCCTAACTACCAAAAGTCTCAACATTATAAAGTCCTAACCAGAAAGGCATCAGATGCTTGATAATATTCTTTAAAGGCAAGATGTTGGCACCAGTAGCAACAGATGGGTTATTATTGCTTTCCAGAAATGGGCTGTGATACATCAGCAACCTTTGTTGTCCGATTTGTGTTCGAATCGTCTCGATTGTCTCAGTTGTTACTTCAAACAATTTCTCAAGTTTGTTGATTTACAAAACAACGTTTAATCTCATCAAGATTTATGTTTGTTGTGAAGAATCATTGTAGGGATTTGAAACAAGATCAAAGAAGCAAAGAGATTAAACCAAGAAAAATTATGGAGCTCAAGAATTTAAGACGTGATAGGAATAAATGAAACATGACATCCAAAGATACTATCTCCTATGAATTCTCCTGAAATCGTATCAACTATGAGCAGCAAAAAATAAATTACGCTATCCCTTTAATTGCACTCTGAATTAGGATGCACCATATTTGCAAAAAAAATTTGCAAATTTGCAAGAAATACCCTCCTCTAGCGTATTTCTTCAATCCTAATTCAGACCGTATTTACAAATTGGGAGTTAATTAGTAAAATTCAGAATCAAATTGAAAATAGTGTTATAACGCTATCTTTGACGTTATAACGCTAGAGTGCTAAAATCACGAAATTGGCTAAGTATGGAGGCATTTCATACTTAGTGTAATAACGCCAGATCTGGCGTTATAACGCTATAAAACAGAAAATTTCAAATGGCATTATAAAATAGATTAAGAAGGAAATAAATTTCAAAACTTCAAGAATATGTCTTAAATAACATTTAAGTTTATGAATATAAACTTTATTTCATCAAAAATATTATTTGGCTTAGTAGCAAAATTTTCATACCTCACGTTCTAGAGACTTGGCATTATAACGCCAAGTCAGGAACTTGGCCAAATTTGTCTAAGTTCTGAACTCTAGCGTTATAACGTCAAGTCTAGCATTATAACGCCAACTTGAGTCAGATTTTAAATTTGGTTTTTGAAATAGAAACTGAGCAAATAAAAATTCAAATGATCAAGATTACATCTTAAATATTCTCTAAGTTTATCAAAATAATTTTATTTTGTTCAAAAATATTGTTTTGATTAGTAGCAAAATTTTCAACCAGAATTTCCAGAGATTTGGCGTTATAACGCCAAGGTGTTCAGATGTCCAATTTTTTCCAAGTACTGGACAATTCTGGTTTAGCGCGCTAGATTAAATTTCAAACGTCACAAAATTTTGTCTTCATTCATAATAGCGTTATAATGCTAAGTTTTCTATAGAATATAGCATTATAACGCTAAGTTTTCTATATAATATAGCGTTATTACGCTAAGTTTTCTATAGAATATAGTGTTATAACGCTATGTGTTGAAGACCTAACTTTTTGCAGAATTCAGAAACTATATAAGGGGTCTTCTTCTTCCTTCTCACCATCAGAAACTCAAGCTTTTAAATCAAAAACCAGCAGCCATTATCAAAGCACTCTAGAGCTTGTTCCCAATTGCTAAAACCTTTACTAATTCTCCCAATTTTATTTAGCTAAATCATTCAAGAGTGTGTTGAGAGTTAGCTAGTGCATCCAATTTATTGTTCAATTGTCTATTTCTCTATTTCTCCATTTGTGAGCCGTTGTGATTAATTAAGGTTTTAATTATCTTACCGGAGTGTAGAAAGGAGATTGGATTAATTAAGTTTCCAATTGCCTTTAGAAATTTGGAATTGTTCAAATTTGCAATTAAGTCCTTGTAATTATCATTAAGCCGAAAATTAGTCATAACCTAGGTCGCCTAGGTTTACAAAGTGGTATCAAAGCGGTGTTGTGCTTGTGAATTAGGAAATTTCTTAATTGCAAGCTAAGATCAATTGTAATACCTACCAAATGGCCACCACCACTTATAGGCATGTAGCTTCACCACCCATATTGGGTCAAGGGTGCAAAAACTTTGGTTATTGAAAAATGTGCATGATTAACTACCTAGGCATCATGAACCTTTTAGATGTTGTGAACACCAAATATATACCGAAATTTTGTGCGGAAACGAGTAAGTTAACTGTTCAATCTATTTTAAAGAAAAGAGAGAATGGCCAAGTGGTTAATGCAATTCCAGTCTCGGTGCATGATTCAATTGCACCGATATTTGGTGAGGCTAGTAACGTGTATGATATGTGGCATGCCCTATTAAGAAAGTATGAGGGCAATGACTTGTTAAAAAGGTCAAGGGGTGCCAGTCTCCAATCCTTATTTGAAAACTTTAGAATTGGAGATAATAAGTCTATAGAGGATATGTATACAAGGCTAACTCTCTTAACTAATGATTTTGTGGAAATAGGTGACCCGTTGTCGCCTTGCAAGGTGGCGAGCAAACTCATTAGGATTATGATGAGAAGACCATCATGGCAAGGCTATATAAACTCCTTGGAGGCAATGCACAACACTAGGGAAGTGCCATTCACTCCCGAAGAGATCTATTCATTCCTTAAAACTTTTGAGGAGATTCTTCGTCAAATAGGAGAAGATCAAGGCAACAAACCCATAGCACTAGCGGCACAAAATTCAAAGACATACAACAACCCCAAATCCTATCATAACCCTTCATCATACAGACATACACCGACCCCTCATCCTCAAATACAAGAATTCAATTTGAGAGTATTCCCTTTAAGGATTTTGGCCAAGATCATAACAAGGAGATACAAATCCTCAACAAGATGATCCAAGGACTATTTGCTTTTGAGAGACGGCTTAACTCCAAAAGGGAAGAAGAAAGAAAAAGAATAGTATGCTTAATGTATGACAAAGAGGGTCATACGATTCACACATGCTTTAGGATATTTCCCCAAATGAAATCACAAGATGGGGTTGAGCAAAAGGGGGTGCAAAAGCAAGATAGGTTTAAGGGAAGGAGGAATCCAAAGGCTATGCAAGCCGACGCATGAGTAGAGGGCGACGATGAAGGGGATGAGTGTATAGTGGAACAAACAAATGACCCCCAAACTCCCTACGCACTCATGGCAATGGTTGATGAGGAGTGCAACATGGAAGACGACAAGGAGATCAAGACAAAGGTTAACCTTGATCCTATCATCTCCAAGAATCAAGTTATCGACCCGAGGGTGATCGAACTTATCAAAAGGCTCGCACTTGCAAGAGTTGAGCGAAACGATGAAGTGGAGGAAGAGAAACCAATGGATGAAGAGAAACCGGTGGAGAAAGAGCAATCGGTAGATGAAGCGCCCAAGGATGATGCAAGCGCTTCAACCTCAAACGATGAGGCAAATGTAACCTTAAACACTAATGAGGTTAAATCTTGCCCAGGGTTTGCATCCGAGGATGACTCGAATGAGGATGATGATGAGCATCCTACCAATAATACAAGCATTCAAACTAATGAGAATTCCTTGAAACTCGAAATTATTATGTTAAGCAAACTCCTTATTGAAGCTAATCGTGCCCTAATGAGTAGAGATGGTACAATTAGGGGTTTATATAATAGGATTCTTGAGCTTTAATCCAAGGTAGAAGAATTTGAAGCAAAAGTGAAGGTTTGTGATGAACACATAAAAACAATTAGCAATTTAAAACTTGATAAAGAAAAATTGGAAGTTGATATCGGATCTTTGAGGTCCACTTGTGTTTTGAAGAGTGACACAAGGATGGACTTAAGTAGATTGTTTGAGGAACAAAAACCTCATGACAAAACGGATCTTGGTTTCAAGAAGAGCATACCCTCTTCTTAATCCAACAACCTTAAAGATCCAAAAGAAAAAGGAAAACAAACTCAAAGCTACAAGGACAAGAGTTTCAACTACCAAAAACCTAGAAATGCACCAAATCATGCCTATAAGTATATATTCAACAATGGTAGTTACACTAAGAACAAACTGCCACCTAAGTATTTTAACCCGTCTTGATCTAAAAATACTTTGTGAAACCCGTAAAATTTTGAACAGCTTAAAAACCTTGACCAATAACAAAATTCTATGTGTAAATAAAAAAAACTGATTAATAATAAATAAAATATTATAGCAAAGTGTATATCTGTACATATATAAAATAAAAAGTCAACATTTTATAAATAAATATTGAGATAATTAAAAACAATTAACATAGTGTACGTAATTAACTTTTCAAAACAAATATGTGGATTTAATGAAAATATAAATTGCAAAATAATATATTTACATGTGCATATGCATGACAAAAATATACATAAGTGTGAACTCAAACTCAAACCTCGTACCAAAATTTACAAATCAACTTACACAAAAATTTCAATAAATAAACATATTTTTCTTATTTAACCAATCTCAAATTTAATCACTGCTTAAATTATCCATAATTTTTATACACAAACATACATTAAATTTAATCTATTTATTTACATGAGATTTCTGATCTTTAGTTCAAATTCTGATCATATCAATTAAAGTAAAATAAATAGTTCAAAATTTAAACTCTGAACAGTATGAAACGAATCATATGATCTGTTGAGAGAATAAATCAATTTATAACATGGTTGGTTGCAGAATCATAAACAAAACAGAGCCAAAAGGCGTTTAAATTCACTATAAATATTAGAGAACGGTGTGTCGTACCCACAGTGACCAAATGGGTCACTAGCAACCTCTAGTAGCAAATCACCACCCCATGTTTGCAGAAAATGCGCCACAAAATATCTCAGAAATCAGTCACCAGTCAAGTCGCAGATTTGCATTACCATCTCTGGATTTTTCTGCCTCGAAACCATGTCTCCTCTCTCCTCTCTCTTCCTTTCTTTACTTTCCCGAAATTTATGTCCCTCTCTCCTCATTATTCTCTGAATTCCTCTCTTTTCCGTCATTTCGCCTCTCTCTCCTCTATTCTCCAGACATCTCTCCCTTATCTCTTTTAATCCCCTTCCTTTTATCTCTCTCCTCAGCATTTTCTCTCCCTATCTTTTTCTCTCTCTCACACACAACTCATCCCTCTCGCTCTCGAAAGAAAAACCCTCTCTTTGTTTATTCCGTCACCATCTCGTTTCTTGTTCTGCCAGCTCTCTCTCTCTCTCTCTCCTCGCTCTTCTTACTATCTGACCGCTTTCCCTTAACCCTTCGTCAAGGCCACGCATCAGGATTTTCACTTCAACCCTTGTCACCTCTTTCATGCTAAGAAAACCTTCGCTAGGTTTAGAAATCCATGTGCTTCTCTCCTCATGTCTCCTTAGGGTACACTCAAGTACCTGAGCAACACCACCTCTCATTTCTCCTCTAGAATTTATACGAACTAATCGTAGGTGAACATTTCATCATTGCCAAGACCTCTACACAACCAAGTCCCCATTAATAAATAAACAAGGATTGAAATAATAAAAAGTTAGAGTAAAGGAGTAAGATCACAATAAATAAAAGTTCTAAGAGAATCTTTATTCTTTTATTTACAGCTTTCTCCTCACCAATCGCTACGACTGAATCTTTTTCCAGTGATCCTCGCCCTCGATCGGGACCTCATTAACCTTCTTAATATGCACTGCACCCCATGACATCTGACTCAATTCCTACCCTCATCTTTTTGTTCCACCCGCTCGTGCAGAGATGCGCGGAGCGAATATACACGACACCGACAATATCACACACTCGCATTACGCACAGCACCGGGTCAGCAAACCTATGATCTGTTAGTTTGTAATAATCTAGAAGTCAATAATACGATAAATTATCATAAAACTTTATTCATGAATTGAGTGATTAATAAATTGTCATTTTGTTGCCTTGAGTATTGTTGAATTTATGGATCATTTCTTTATCTGACTAGAGTTAATAACTGAAATTGTGAAACTTCATAATATAGATGATATATACTCTTAAAATATCTAACCAAAGTAATTAGCAAGAATACTAATTTACCGATACAAGGTTAGAATGTGGATTAAAATATGGTTAAGTTTTACAGACCATAGACATGAGATGTCGTTTTAATCACATAAATACATGTTACAGGAACATAGTATTTGACAGACCTCGAATGAAACATTAAATGGAATTGTGTATGTGTCATTAATGTTTTCATACACTGTTAAGTTATAAAGTATGAGGTATTCATTTTTCCTACTAAGAGATGTGTATGTGTGATTGTTATCTAACGCTGTCGGTAAAACACAGTCATAACGGTAGCTTTTCGGTATACATAGCTTAGCTGAGGTAGTGATGGTTTACAAAAAGTACTGTTGTCCCCCGTATCTCTATACGAGTTACAATATCACTGGGTCCCTTGATAGAGTAGGATTATCTACATGCAGTATAATTAAAAGAGTAATTATATTTGATGAATCTGCTCAAGATCGAGAAAAGATTAAATTTTCAAGAATGACACACACTTATCTTGAAACTAATCTGATATTGTCAGACAAAAGAATTAACACGACTAAAATAGTTTAGTGGATCGTGGTATTATATAGTACAACATCATCTGTGTAATTGGATGGTCATAGTGCAGATGTCAGATGCCTCTTATGATTACAAAAGTTAAAATGGTTTTAATTCTATTTACCGACATAACACAGATCCTATTAGGTCACACCGTATAGGAGCTAATCAGAGAATCTTAATGATTTGAGAGAAAGCAGATCCCCACGAAAGAACAATAGCGTTCTAACTTCTAATTCTTTTACTAATTATAATTTGATTATAATTAATATTAAGATGGTTATAATTAATTATATGTGATATAATTAAATTATAAATGTCATATAAGATGACAAGCAAAAACAACGGTTGATTTATAAGCGTATTCGATGCGTTGTATAATATCGTACCGACACCAAACCGATACCGAACCCCGAGAAATATAATTGTTGAGAACAATTATATATATATATATATATTTAATTTATATTTTAAATATTAATTATGGTTTTGAATTTGGGATGATAACCATTATCAAATTAAATAATTAAAAAATTAAAATCTTAATTAAAAAAATCAAAAGGGATGTCGACAAGAAAAATGCAAAGCATGATTTTTATGTGCTTGCGACTTCATCAATGGAAATCTTGTAAATATGCAAAAAATAAAGGATATTTCAGTAATCGGTCAACCTGCTTAATTCTACTATAAATAGAGGGGCATGAGTAAAGAGAAAAACACAATTTCATTCAAATAGTATCTATTAACTCAGGATCGAATCGATAAATATATTTTTCTCTTTATCTCAGTTACGATTGTTTACGAGATTCGAAAAAATATATATTTGCGAAAGTTGCAGTATTTCTATTTGAATAACTGCGAGTCGTAAATATATTTATTTTGTCCTTATCTCGATGAATAGTGTTTTTGCAAAATTCCGTGGTTTATAGTATTTTTGGCAAAAGAAATAAACCGCTCTCTAGACAGTCCTAGTGGATAACTAATAGAGGTATCAGACTTCTGATACTCCGAAGAGAGAAGTTTCTCAGATTTGGTCTTTCGGGTCTGCTGCAATCCAATTAGAATTTGGATCAAGTTATAAATATGTTATATTAATCTATTTAATTTGTAAGTATATTAAAGTTTAGGAAATCAATTATGGAGTAGATCTGTAAAAGGATTAAATCGAGTTTTGATGCCAAAGATAAACGAGAGGTGGACACCCTTGGCAGTTTATCTGACATACCTCGTTTAATCCTTGGCTTAAGTTAGAAGTAAAATTTTTGATTTACGGTCTTTTCGCAGCTTGAGCTAATTAACAGGTTTGAGCCGTCGAGACCCAACAGTGGTATCAGAGCACCAAGCTCTCCCGCTAATTGATTTTCTAAAAGTTATAACTTATGCAAATAAGGTGCATATACTGCATATCAGTTTAATTCTTAGATTTGCAGCTTAAGTCAAAAACCGATTAGAAATGAGATTTACTTGGTTCGGTTTTACCGACAGAGAAAGTTAAATTAGATTTATGCTTTCTTTAAGTTTTCATTTTAAAACACTTTCAACTATGCTTGAGTATATCTAAGAATGTGATGAAGCAATAAAGTACCCAAAGTAAGAGCTGTTATTCTCCACCCGTAAGAGATAAATGTTAAGTCATGAGAGGTGTCTTAGGACTCTTTTGACTAACCTCTTTTACGTGTCCTGATCAGCAGGCCCAAACGGGGACTTTGTCACGTTACCAAATTACTCAAATGTTTGAAATGACAAAATGTAACTCTTTCGCCTTTCGAAAACCTTTGGATAAGTAAAGTTAATCGAACAATGTGATGAAGCAATGAAGTATCTAAAGTAAGAGATGTTGCGTGTACGATGAGAAAGAAGGTTCTGTCTAGGAAATATTAGATTTAAAGTGGTCCCCGGTGACCCTGATCTTTCATGGGATCTCCTTTCCATAATACAACATCAGGTCCAAATGAGAACTTTGTCACATTACCAAATTGCTTTATGGACCGCAAAGAATATCTGTTTGCAAAAACCATATAAATTGTTTATGTGCTTTTAACAGTATAAATGAGAACTGAGCATTGCTGCAAAATAAAGAGTATAAATGATATACCGGATCAAGGTCCAGTATATATGTAAATTGAGATTTACTAATTTGATATGAAATGTATAAATAAGATTTATCACTTTCAAGGAAACGTGAAAGAACGTGATGTCAAAGATAGAATTATGAAGGAACTCGCGGTAACTTTCTGGCAGACGACTTTCACGTATCCGTAAGAATGTCTTACAGTTAATTTAAAGAACTGACTGCTTAACAAACGTAAGTTTGTGAAAGAGGTTCTGATGTCAAAGATAAACTAGAGGTGGATACCCTCAGTTGTTTATCTGACAATGTTAAGCATAAAAACAAACTCACACGAATTAAGTTGTATGTCCTTCTTATTCTATCATTCTCACACTATTGTTCATTGGTTGACGGTTCTCTACTTAGTAGGTGTAAAACCCGTGAAATTTTCAGCGATTGAAAACGCGTCATTAATCATAAAACTTCACTAATTCTATATTAAGATATACTTAACTATAATTTAGCTAATAAATACGATAAGAGAATTAACATACTAAAGTTTTGTTATTTCTATCATTCTTTAACCATTTATTAATTGATTTTTATTATGTAATTTAGCCTCTAGAATTCTTGTGCGTACATTAAATTAAAATTTACCTGCAATAAAATTCATACAATAAAATTTTACTTAAGCAAATCTTATCCTTCTGAATAATCAAAGGAAACTAATAAATGAGTCTGTAGAAACGATACTAGAAGGTATAATAAGGACCTATGACCTATCGAATTTTCTAATTATAAGAACCTAAATAAATTAATCTAAGCATGTACATATTTAATTTTATTAAAAGAAAAGTAACACTACACTAAGACAAAAATAATTATGGCGTGACGCCGTCTGACGAATTACTCGAACCTTTCCCTCTTTTATGAAGCCTACAACACGATTTGCTGCACACTCCAAGCCACAAATGAACCAATCGCCTATTAATAAACCAACAAAACCACAAACACTCGTGTTGCGGCCGAACTAGGCCCAACGGGTCAATTAGGATTTAAACAACTGTAGGCCACATCAAAGGGGACACGATTGAGTTACACGGGATCCGGGTTGACCAAATCGAGGGAATCTCGATTTCATTTTTCTGTCGCGCGTCTCCCTAGAACGATTTAACGCCTCAATGGTGCCCACTGGCTGTCTCCCTGACTTTCTTCCCTCATTTCTCCTTTGTTTTTGTTTCCCGAGACCATTCTCTCCCCATTTAATACAGCTGTCTCTCATTCGACTCTCTCTCTCCCCTGTTTTTCTTTCGTCCTTTACCGTTCCACTCGATCTCTCCTTCCTAACCTGTCTCTCGGCCATTAATGCTGAGTTTTCTATCTCTCTCATTTCTGTCACATCTCGTCTCCCTTGCTAACTCTCGTTGTTTCCCTCGACCCTCAGAGCACACTCTCCGTCTCTCACTAGCTCACTGTTACGCTCGACTAGAATTAGCCCTCTCACTCTGCAACGTTGACGGCGGGTTTGAAACGTCCCTCCCACACTCGTTTGCTCTTGGCTTAAGGCTCTCCTGAATTCCTGTTAGAAAAACCCTACATGCACTCTTGACTTTTCGGCACAAGTGGCCTACAGGGCATGGGCCCCACCCATGACCTCACTCCACCCTTATTTAACTCCCACCTACTGCTACCACCCCTCTCTTGCTGAATTTGGAAAATTTCTCATGTGTTGAGATTTAGCTTGTAAAATAGAAAGTGATTAGGGCTAATAAAGTTGCTTAAAGAACAAAGCAAGAGAAGAAGGGTGGGAGTCGACGACTGGGTGGAGTGTGCCTGATCCTGAACCATTCCTGTGCCCCGCACCTTATTCTGGTAAACACCTGAAAAGCCCTAGAAACGATGTTTATTTCTGTTGTTGTTGCTGATTCTTGTTTTTAGTTGTGTAGTGGCTATTTTGTTTTTTTGATTCTGGTGTTGATTGGTTGTGATAACAGTGGCCATCGAGCCAGTGTTGGTGTAGACTAGTTAGTAAACATGTATGGGACTATGGGGTGATCTGTGCTGATGCTCTTGAATTGTGTTAGGATTAGACCAGCATTCACTGAGTACCACATTGTGATAAGTTGTACCCCTAGTTTGAGATTCTATGTTGATATACTGGTAAGGCCTTGTACCAGCCCTGTTTTGTACAGAGACCTTGTCCCATGTTTCTGCCTTACTGGTTAGATACCAGCTGGACCCCGAATTTCTGAATTTACTGATACCTCTCTGGCTGATTTCTATGCTGGCACACCTGTTGGTCCTTTATCCCTGTTACTGCTGCACTGGTTTACCAGCACCAGTGCAGCCATTGCTAAGATGTGCTGGGTTGCTGTTGCGTGGTTAATTTAGGCCCAAAATGGTGCCGGGTCAGTGGGTTGGGGTTGGCCCCTTTGGAAAATGAATAAAAATTTAATTAGACCTTTGGGCCACTAAGGCCCATTGGACCTTCTGGACACTTGATGAATGGAAATAATAAATGGGCCTTGGGCTTTATAAAGGCCCAATAGGCCTTGCTGACCCTTGTTGGATTTCAGTAATACGTTGGCACATCGGACCCGCTAGACCCAACAGATACTACATGATCTAAATAACAAAATAATAAAGATACTTCTAAGTATTTTCGGGCTTGGGCTCTATTTTGGCCGAGTGGGGTATATACAAATATTACATTACAAAATTAGCGGCCCGGCCCGCAATACTTAGTAACTAGACCCGAAAGGTTATAAAGGACCGAGAAAAAGATATTAAATGGGAAATGATGATTATAAGCCCGTGCAGCGAGAGCTACGACGATGACGTATGAGTCTCGGGCTTCCGATCCCACAGGATTAACACAAACAAAATAATAAATTAAAATAAACCAACTTGTGTTTTATTGTGTTTCTTATATATTTTCCTTTATACAATATTTATCACAAGTATTATAACGAATAGTATACGATGTAGCTGTATAGATAGAATAGATAGTTAGGTACGACAACGTACATGATAAAGGACATTTAACCTATAATAATAATACGTAACGAATAAATCAAGTAACTAAACTTGATATAATACTAAACAATATAATTAAATAATTATAAGTTTTATTAAGTGTAATATATATATATATATATATACAAAATAACCAAATAACTATATATAATGAATTACATATATATATATGAGGGGGGATCCATTAGCCTCCTCTAGCCTCTTCGTCAAAGTCAATGAAAATGGTCGATTCGGACCGTTGAAAATATTCTTCATACTAATATAGACTTAGAGACCAAATTTTAGATTTTTTTTACTATTTTAACGGACGAGTTGAAAATTGGATTTATCTAACGACTTATAGACATTCAATTTTCAACCCGTCCGATAAAATAGTAAAAAAATTTAAAATTTAGTCTACAAGTCTATATTAGTATGAGTAATGTTTTGAACGATCCGGATCGACCATATTAATTGATTTTGTGGAAAATAGGACAGAAGGCTACAAAGAGGAGGCCACGAATCTCCCCTATATATATATATATATATATATATATCTAATAAAGTATACCCGAATCACCACCAACAAAATTGGACTAAGTATAATTATATAAATAATATTATATATTGATCAATTTCTCTATATCACGTAGAATATATTGTACACCTAAATTACATATGAAAAACACTCGAATATGGCTAAGTAATCATTTAATACATATAGTAACATAACTAATTAATTATAAAACTAATTAAATATAATACATATAATACATATAATACATATAATACATTATATACGATACATATAAGTATATAAGTAACATTAATACAATACATAAAAATACACCTAATTATGACTAAGTAAATATTTAATTTCAATGATATATATTGATCAATTTCTTTATAAACACATAATTAATATAATTACACACATATTAGTTAATATATAATTAACTATTTTTGTTTCTTCTTTTGACTTGTTAATAATAAAAGTCCAACTAAAAGTAGTTGATTTTATAACATGCTTTCATCGTGATTTGTTATTTACATTATGTGCCTTATCGTCCTGACATCACATTAAATAATGGGAATAGTAACACACTCAGAACAACACTTAAATTAAATAAAAAGGACAGGAACATGTGATGGTACACACACTCGTTGTGCAGCACGGACACTGCACGCGAGACTTCACTAAGTAAAAATATTGGATAAAACAAATTAGGAGCATCAAGGACGTCTCAAAATGTCGTTACCTTTTCAATTGATTTCCCTTAATTTTACAAGTCTCTCGACTAACTAAACAAACCCGAAACATATAAATAGGAGACTTAGTCGACTCGGACCCACACACAAGGGACGAGATTGACGCAGTTGCATACAACGCTGAGGTCAGCGTGGACGCAGCAGATCCCCTGTTAGAGTAGCTCACGCTTTATTCCAGGTGTGGATTCCTGGAGATTATATTCCTTTCTCTCTAATTAGGACCTACCAGACTTACCTAAATTGAACTGCGGTACCAAATTACCAATAATTGTTAATCAGGCCCGTACAACTTGAACTGTCATATTCTCATACTGGTAATTGTACCAACTATTGAGACCAACCTGCATTGCATGTCATTGCACTTCATTTTTGCATGTAAGATCTGATATACGGATTGTATAGGCTATTAGACTATTTATAGGTAGATGTGTATAAATACTATATATCTATACACATCGGGAGTGATGAGAGTCGGGCCGGTGAGTTTTAGATTGGATGTAGTCTGAGGGCATCGTGGAGGGAGTATGTGTCATGGTGTCTGACATAGCCCATGGGATATTCTCAACGGGATGTCCTTAAGAACATTCGACTAATCCTCACCAACGATGATCATTACTTGATGACTCGTAGTGCCAGTTCGAGAGTTTCATTTTCAAAGATCCTTATTAGTATATGTATTATAATACTTCCTCTTTAAGTGATTAAGGTTCGGTTTCTCAGTATAGAGTATCTGTGTCATATGTGAGGTATTCGAGCTATTCCGTTCTTTATATTTCTATTAGCCGATGTTTCGAGATCTCCTAATATTCGAAGGGCTTCCTCCCTTTGGCCCCTGGTTGGTACAGAGGAAGTCTGAGGCTCCCCTTTGGCCCCTGGTTGGTACAAGGAGTTTCCTTTCTTATTATTACTCAAACGGGTAGTCGATTCTTTATTTTCTGTATGACGGCTGAGACCGAGAGTTTATGTTTATTATTTTCTTTTTGCGAGGGTAGGCTTCTCGGTTCGCTTTTGATCGAGTGTGTGCTTTCATAGCCGCTCTGTTTTTGCCAGGGCGTTTCATTCTGGAACTCAGAATTTAGTTAGATTGGTGGCTCGAATACGAGACACTTCTAACGATACTCTTAGATTGGCGGCTCGAATACGAGACCCGTCTAAGGGGGCAAATCATGAAGTCCTACACCCGGGTTTCAAAAATTTGATACTCTGTACATTTGTCTGGGAGTTTGATATCTTCTCATATTAGATACTGTATATTACTATTCCACATAAATATTTTGGGTTTCTTTCTCGTATCGTCTCTTTGGATATATTTAAATATTTATTTGAATTGAACAATGTTTAATTAAAAACACAAGTTAGGTGTAGTAAATTGATATAGTAATCTAAGTAAATGTGATTGGCCCAATCTTGAATCGGATATAATTCCAAAGGCTGGACCTAAATCCACACTGAGTAATTTTTATAAATTACTCACGTTCCACAGTTGGTTGTGGGGTCCAGGTACGGAGCAGGAGTCACCTAATGTGTAGAGGAGAGCGTTAGGATGGTGTATCCAGGCGTCCTACATTTTGTTGATCATATCCTTGTTTTATCTTACCTTGTTTTGTTAGGAGTAGTTTGTAGTAGGTTAGTGAGGTCGTTCCCACGTCCTCTGAATGGGATCGTCCTCTCCTATATGTATTTTATTTTCTTTTAGCTTCCGCTGTAAAACTTTGTACATACCTTGAATTATATATATATATATATATATATATATATATTTTGTTGGATGTTCATGTATTGTGTGTTCACTGTGTGTGCTTTTCCTTAAAGTTAAGTATAAAACTCAATCTATATATCTATTTCTTGGAAATTAATTAAGCCTTTCGTGTACTTGAAATTAAGTACACGTGGCGGGATTAACACCCTTAAGACAGTTATTATTTCTGGGGTGTGATAGGAGGCGTCGCCTTTTACCTTTGGTGGTCAAGAGTTATGTAAGACATAACAAACAAAATAGAGTGAGGTTATTTACCAATGATTTTCAAAAAAAATTTGTGCTTGGGGCAAAGTCTTCGTTAAAAACATATGATGTTTTAACGAAACCAAGAATTACAAAGCAAGGTGTGATTAGCAAGATTGCTTACCTAAAATAACTAATGGCAGAGTTATGCGTAACAGCTAGCTTGTATATTGGTGAAAATAGGGATCTTGGACCTACTGCAAAAGGAAATAGAATAAATTTGTTGTGAGAGTTTTATTATTTGATAAAACGTTACATGAACAAAGCTAAAATCTTTACTTTTAACGTTGTAGAAATATGGCTAAAGAATCATCTATTGTATTAAGGTGAGAGAAGAAAGAATATGTCTTGAACTCATCGGTCCCTGTTGAGCCTATGGATGGCAAAGCAGATGAGGTCACTTTGTACACCAAGCACATGAAAGATGAGCTTGATGTACAAAGTCTCCTTGTAGGTATTAAGGGTCCTGAATTGCAGCACCGATTCATGGACACCAAGACCTATGAGAGATTTAAATTGACCAAATCCTTATTAAGTCACAAGTTGACTGAAGGCGGCTCTATCGACACTCACGTGCTCCGTATGATGAGCGATGTTGAGCAGCTGGAGAAGCTAAACGCCCCGTTGAGTAAAGAGTTTGCGACGGATATTACCTTGCACTCACTTCCTCCCAGCTTTTCGGAGTTCATCATGAACTTCTACAAGCTGGGGATGGACAAGAGTCTGGAAGAGCTACAAGGGATGCTCAAGATTCCAGATGATGACATGAAGAAGAGTTCTTCTGTCCTCATGATTCGAGCTGGTGAGAGGAAGATAAAAATGGCCCCAAAGAAAGTGGCTTCTAAGTACAAAGGCAAAGGGAAACAGATTGCTAAACCCAATCCTCTAAAGATAAAGGTTTTTGTTGGCTCTGACTGCTATTACTGTAAAGTAAAGGGTCATTGGAAAGGGAACTGCCCAAAGTATCTAGCGGACATGAAGTATGTAAATGGTTCCAAACCTTCATCCTCAGGTATGTTTGTTGTTGAAGTTAACGTTACTATCTCTATTAATGATTGGATATTATATAATGGATCATGTGCTCATATCTGTTCGGATATGCAGACACTTAAGAATAGAAGGAAGTTACGTAATAAGGAAGTACAACTGCAAGTTGGAAACGGAGCAAAGGTTGTAGCCGTAACAATTTGAAGTATAGAGTTTTATTTTTCTAGTGGGCTTGTAATAGAACTTGAAAATGTTTATTTTGTTCCTACCATTTTCAAGGACATCATTTTGATCTCATGTTTAGAGACGAATGAGTTCTCTTTTGTTATAAAGAATCATAAACAAAACAGAGCCAGAAGGCATTTAAATTCACTATAAATATTGGAGAACAGTGTGTCGTACCCACAGTGACCAAATGGGTCACTAGCAACCTCTAGCAGCAAATCACCACCCCATGTTTGCAGAAAACGCGCCACAAAATATCTCGGAAACCAGTCACCAGCCATGCCGCAGATTTGCATTACCATCTCTACATTTTTCTGCCTCGAAACCATGTCTCCTATCTCCTCTTTCCTCTCTCTCTTCCTTTCTTTACTTTCCCGAAATTTCTCTCCCTCTCTCCTCATTATTCTCTAAATTCCTCTTTTTTTCGTCATTTTGCCTCTCTCTCCTCTATTCCCCAAACATCTCTCCCTTATCTCTTTTAATCCCCTTCCTTTTATCTCTCTCCTCGGCCTTTTCTCTCCCTGTCTTTTTCTGTCTCTCTCTCACAACTCATCTCTCCCTCTCAAAAGAAAAACCCTTTCTTCGTTTATTTCATCACCATCTCGTTTCTTGTTCTGCCAGCTCTCTCTCTCCTCGCTCTTCTTATTGTCTGACTGCTTTCCCTTAACCCTTCATCAAGGCCACATGTCAGGATTTTCACTTCAACCCTTGTCACCTCTTCCATGCTAAGAAAACCTCTGCTAGGTTTAGAAATCCATGTGCTTCTCTCCTCCTGTCTCCTCAAGGTACACTCAAGTACCTGAGCAACACCACCTCTCTGACTTTCCCCTTGTGACATGATAACGAGAGCCAATAAGGAGGCATGTATACATCCACCTCAGCAAGCACTTTCGACCGCCCTGCCTTGAACTTCTCTATATAAATACCTCGAGCAACTCTCTTTCTCCCCGCTTTTTGAAAACCTCATGTGCTAAGAATTTAGGTAAAAGAAACAAAATGATTTTTTTGTACAATTTTGACACAAGTATAAGAAAGGAGGTTGTAGCTGAGGAGCTCAAAGATCCCCGCGTGCTGGTGATTGCTGACTGCCCCCCTAACTGCGGCCTCTCTGAGCCCTTACTGGTAAATAACAACGACCTAAAATGCTTGATTTTGATAGCAATTACTTTTATTGTTGTTTGATTCTTTGCTGTGTAATTGATGTTGGATTTCTTGTTATGATGCAACAGCGGCCTTCGAGCCACTGTCTAAGATGTTTTGTTCATTTGTTTGATTTTGGGTCCCTATCCACACTTGAAACCTATTAGTTGTACTATTGTACTGACAGCCTGTACCGCTAGGGTGTTCTGTTTTTGGAAATTGTTCATTGGCACACTTTGGTTTAAATATGTGAATTGAATAAAACTAACCGACATCAGTTTCTTATATATTTTTCTATACTATATGTAGCACTATAAAAATATAACGAGTATTTATACGATATAGTTATATAGTTAGGTTGGTTAACTAGATAAGATGACTAGGACGTAGGATTAATATTATATGAAATGACTTAATTAATAATTAAGTACTAAATTAAATGGAATAATTACATAATTTGCATAATAAAAATATTACAAGAACACTAGGATAATAAAAGCATATTACACTTATAAATATGATAAAACACTGAGCAACATTAACACAAATCTGGACGAAGTAAAAAATATAAATATAAATATATATATGGATCAATTTCTTTATGTCACATCAAATACAATATACACCTAAATACATATAATATGCACATAATTAAGACTAAGTAAATATTTAATTATAATGACATATATTGATCAAATTCTCTATAAGCACAACAATAATATAAATACACACATATTAGCTATTGTTTAGCTAACTATTTTCCTTTCTTCTTTTGTTAGTTTAAAAATAAAAGTGCACAACTAAAAGTGGTTGATTTATAACATGCTTGCTTCATGTTGTTCCGTAGAATATCGTCTTGACGTCTCAACAACATTAGATAAACATTAGACGTGACTAAACAACACTCTAAGTTAAGAATGACTAAAAGTGAAAACATGACACTAAATATTTAATTAAAAGCAATGAACAGTAGGACTAGATTCCTCACACTCAATATGCAGAAGAGATGCTACCGAAAGATTTAATCAAGTAAACATGATACTTAAATAAAATTTGGAGCATCAAGGATGTCTCAAAGCATGTGTCCAAAATCATAGCAAGCAAATTTCCAAAAGTTCAAATGAAATTCAGCAACAAAACATATCTTGACAACTTCTAGCATTATAACGCCAGATCTGACGCTATAATGCTATCATGTCCACTGTGACTTAACCTAATTCAGCCAAATTTTCGAATTTTTGCTTTGTAACGCTCACTTTGGCGTTATAATGCCAGAATATGTCACATGATCAAAATTTCGCATAAATACCCCTGAGGTGGCATTATAACGTCAAATCTGGCATTATAATGCTATCTAACTTCTTTGTGACGTAGCCTTCTCAGCCAAATATTCGAATTGTGGCATTATAACGCTAATTTTGGCGTTACAATGCCAGAAAATGTCACAAGAACAAATTTTCCAACCAAATGCCCCTGAGTTGGCGTTATAATGCTAGATCTGGCATTATAACACTATCCTGGAAAACCCTACCTTTCACACCCTTTCGACAGATAGCGTTATAATGCTAGAAGATAGTGTTATAATGCTAAGTTGCCAAAACTAAAAAATGCTTCAAATTCGACCCTCTCCTTCTCTAATTCATCTTCTTCACAAATTCAACCCTTCTTCTTCTCCAACCCGTGGAAACTCCTCCAACCCTTTATTTTCTCTTCCAAAATCCTCCTTCTACTCTCCTCCACTCGCTCTTCTCATTTCTCTACTCAAAATCCACCGACCCCCCCTCTATCTCTCTCTCCACTAAAACTCTAGCCATGGCCACCAAACTCAAGAAACTTCTTTCTCGTCGCAAAGATGGCTCGAGTAGCTAAGCCGAAACCAATGGTGACGTCTTCGATGATTTCCCGCTCACCAACCTTCTTCCCATTCCTCCAATACACGAGCAAACTCCGTAAACCGATGTACCGGCGTCATCCCACCAAAACCTTCTTAAGCCAAACATGAAGATCATCTCGGGAAATCGATACTTGTTCCGAGATGATGGTGCCTACATCAACTACTCGGGCACCAAGAATCGAGCCATCGTCGTGTGTCACTACTACAAGAGGCACGGGTCACTTTCGGAGTGGGAAGGAAGTCTAATTGAGAGGTACCTTAACCATTAGGGTTGGAGACCGCTAATTGAGTGCGACGAAGCGTACAACAAAACATTGGTAAGAGCTTTCTATGCTAATCTCCAAATTGGCGAAGAACATCATTCCTTAGTCACGTATTTAGGGGGTAGGGAGATCCATGTTACCCTTAACTCGATTGCCCAAATTCTCAGGTTAGAAAATAATGGGGATGAAGTATATATCATGAAGAGATGGCCGGTAGAGGAAGACCCGATAATTCTCTACCAACAATGATTTAATATGGCCGCATACTCTACCAAATTGCCAACTGTCCATAGGGTCCCGTTTGTTTTCCTCAATAACATTTTGACCCCCAAGGTGAAATACAAGACCAATTTGGAATACTTCTTTGTTTTCTTTCTCAAACACCTCCTTACCTTTAGTGACCGCCGGTTTAACATACCCTATATTATGTACCGACACATGAAGGGTGCTTAATTACTTCGACCCAACCAAAAGCATACCATATGCCCATTTGGTACACAAGATCATTAAGGCACACGGTATCCTTCTCTCAAGATCCTTTGAACTTACCCATTCCATAAATGTTTGGGATCATATGACCTCGATCGGGTATATTCTTGTTGATATCGATCTGGACTCGGGTGACAAAAAGTATGCCATTAACCAATCCAACCCGATGAACAAGTGGATCAAGGAATCAAATGACACAATAAACCAATATATAGATCCCAATCCTTCTCAAGCCCAACTCGAGATGCCTTGCGGCCAAACCTCCAATCCTCATGCCTTCCAACCCTCCAACCAAAGCGACATTCAAGCCATTCTTGCCGCTTTGAACAATATTCAAGTTCAAAACGACTATATTGAGAAATGGCAAGTAGACATGGAGGCGTGTATGATGAATATGGGGACACATATCGAGAACATGGAAACGCATCAAGAGGATCGGGACACCGCAAACAATGAGTTCTAAGGATGGATGCAGGAGCAATACGAACAATTCTACCAAGACCATGTGGAGTTCAAAATCAAAATGATAGAATGGCTTAGACCCGAAATCTCGGAGAGATAGATGAAGAAGAAGAGAAGGCCAATTAGGTCCACGAGTGCATCACAAGAAGGCACCCAATCACAAGGAGGAGGCGAGGCGATGGAGACAACTCATGATGACACCGAGTTGGGTGAGGCACCCGAGGAGTGACAGTTTTTCTTAGTCGTAACGTTTATTTTCATTTGTTTTTGGATTGTGTTTCTCGCTTGCTATGCTTGTCTTGTATGGTTGAACAAATATATGCTGGTATGATTGAACTAAATTTGTTATGTTTGGTATGTTTGTGTTGAACAAAGTTTGGTAATATATTTAATTTGATATTGCTTTGCTTGTGATATGCATCATTGCTTACTAAATTTGATATCTTCATTGCTTGTGAAAATTATGATTGGTACTCGATTGTTTCAAATTGATACAAATTGAATTTGAAAAATGGTATATTGGGATGCTAAAATTAAGGGGGAGTTATGCCAAAATGTTGGCTCAAGTGCTAAATTGCAAAATTACTTCAATATATTGGGAATGCACAAGTTGAGGAGGAGCTAAAACATTTTTCAAGACAAAATCATAACAACTCTTTTGTATGATTTTCAAAAAGGGGGATAATTCATATGTGCACTAACTTGAATATTCAATTTATCTCGAGTGCACATATGCCTTAGGTTTTGCAAATCAGCAAAAGGGGAAGATTGTTACCTGAAACAATTTCTCAAGTTTGTTAATTTGCAAAATAACATTTAATCTCATCAATATTTGCATTTGTTGTGAAGAATCATTGTAGGGATTTGAAGCAAGATCAAAGGAGCAAAGAGATTAAACCAAGGGAAATTATGGACCTCAAGAATTCAAGACTTGATAGGAATAGATTTAATCTCTAGAACTTTAGCTATTTACAAATTGGGAGTCAATTAGTAAAATTCAGAATCAAATTGAAAATAGCGTTATAACGCTATCTTTGGCATTATAACGCTAGAGTGCTAAAATCACGAAATTGGCTAAGTATGGAGGCATTTCATACTTAGCGTTATAACGCCAGATCTGGCATTATAACGCTATAAAACAGAAAATTTCAAATGGCATTATAAAATAGATTAAGAAGGAAATAAATTTCAAAACTTCAAGAATATGTCTTAAATAACATTTAAGTTTATGAATATAAACTTTATTTCATCAAAAATATTATTTGGCTTAGTAGAAAATTTTCATACCTCACGTTCTAGAGACTTGGCATTATAACGCCAAGTCAGGAACTTGGCCAAATTTGGCTAAGTCTTGAACTCTGGCGTTACAACGCCAAGTCTAGCGTTATAACGCCAAATTGAGTCAGATTTTAAATTTGGTTTTTGAAATAGAAATTGAGCAAATAAAAATTCAAATGATCAAGATTGCATCTTAAATATTCTCTAAGTTTATCAAAATAATTTTATTTTGTTCAAAAATATTGTTTTGATTAGTAGCAAAATTTTCAACCAGAATTTTCAGAGACTTGGCGTTATAACGCCAAGGTGTTCAGATGTCCAAATTTTTCTAAGTACTGGACAATTCTAGTTTAGCGTTATAACACTATTTTTGGCATTATAACGCTAGATTAAATTTCAAATGCCACAAACTTTTGTCCTGACTTGAGGTAGCATTATAACGCTAATTAAAAGTTTCACAAAAACACAAATCCAATGTCACAAAATTTTGTCTTCATTCATAATAGCGTTATAATGCTAAGTTTTCTATAGAACATAGTGTTATAACGCTATGTGCCGAAGACCTAACTTTTTGCAGAATTCAGAAACTATATAAGGGGTCTTCTTCTTCCTTCTCACCATCAGAAACTCAAGCTTTTAAATCAAAAACCAGCAGCCATTATCAAAGCAATCTAGAGCTTGTTCCCAATTGAAAAAACCTTTACTAATTCTCCCAATTTATTTAGCTAAATCATTCAAGAGTGTGTTGAGAGTTAGCTAGTGCATCCAATTTTTTGTTCAATTGTCTATTTCTCCATTTGTGAGCTGTTGTGATTAATTAAGGTTCCAATTATCCTACCGAAGTGTGTAAATGAGGTTGAATTTCGACGTTCTATTTGAAATAATTGTTAGTGAAGCGGACCGGGCTGTTTACCGCAATAAGAGGGGGTGCCGGGGACCCGGAGACGTAGGCGAGACCGTCGTGCAAGCCAAACTCCGTCAACACTTGACTGAGCATTCTCTTCTCTTTACTCTCTTTCAATTTGTTTGTGTTAATTTTTTGTTCTTGTGAATTGTGAATTGAATTTGTGCTTGAATTGTTCAATTGGGGAATTGATTAAATTGCTTGTTGAATTGACAATTAGAATTGCCTAATTAAGATGAATTGATTAGTTAGTTATTACGCTTCCGCAATTAGAGTTTGGTTATTAAGCAATTGCCTTTAGGAATTTGGAATTGTGCAAATTTGCAATTAAGTTTTTGTAATTGTCATTAAGCCAAAAATTAATCATAACCTAGGCCGCCTAGGTTTACATCAGCATCAAGCGGGCTTCCAGAAGCTTTCGAGAGGCAAAATGTATCTACCACCTCACCTCCATAGGTTGAGATCTTGGACCGCTTGATGGTCAATCCATTCTCCCAAAATATCCTTGTTAAGTCAGACAATAACCCGACTCCATCTTTTGTCTGTAATTCAGTCTCATATGAAGCGGAGCGGAGGAGATGCAATGCACAGTAGAGGCGAGGCGGAGGGGGACCTTGGCGAGGCGGAGGGGAGCTTGGCGAGCGAAAGCTAGGGTTCACGTTTTCTTTTTTGTCGAGTGGAATCCGATTTTGACAAATGGGTTCGATCGAATTAGTTGGGTTGGATCAAATAGAAAAGATTTGCTTTGCATTAAAAAGTGCTGAGGTCATTTTGGGCATTTAGTAATTAATTTGATTATTATGTTAAAATGTAGTTAACGACATAAATATAAATTAATTCAAAATGGAGTGACATATAACTAATATATTATTATTGAGTGGCATTCTCCTAATTGAACTCTTATGAAGTAGCATATACCTAAATTTCTCTTAAATTTATTTAGTTCATGAATGTTTCTTTGTTGATTATCAAAATTTCAGACTTTAAGTTATCTATTAATTTTTGTTATAGATTCTATAATTCAAATTCTTTAACTCGAATAATCTATAAATTATAAAATTCTCAAGAAACAGAATAACTAATTCATCATTCAATTCACGAACAAAACAACCATCGTATGCTTAAATCTAGATCACTAACATAACAACTTCAAACAAGATATTTCAATTAAAAGTACAGCATAATTCACTCTTGTAAGTTTATTGAATTAGTTCTTTTTCGACAGAAAAACATAATGAGACATGTTAGGTGAATCTAAACAATCTTCTCAAGACCATCGAAATACACTTCTAGAAATCAGTATAATACAAGCAAAGAATCAATCTGTACGCGTGGTGTGTTTACGCTATAAATTAAATTCTAAAAAAAAACATCTATAGATTAGAAATTGTGTCACCATCAATGTAATTGTCAAAACCTGTTAACATGGATGGGCTCTACTCAACCCATAACCCATTTATAGAGTGGTAAGTATTCTCCCATTATTTCAATGGCACAATGATGCCATTAGATTAATGCAATAGATCCGTTTCCAGGAGTCCATACTTCCAATCCATCCAAAATTTCGTTCAAAATTTTGAAAAAGAAGAAAACAGTTGCAAAGATAAATAAATTCAAAAACTTGCTTAATCAGTT
The DNA here is from genome assembly GCA_964058865.1 of Eleocharis quinqueflora. NCBI lineage: Eukaryota > Viridiplantae > Streptophyta > Magnoliopsida > Poales > Cyperaceae > Eleocharis > Eleocharis quinqueflora. The sequence goes on along the minus strand of CAXKVX010000969.1, from coordinate 12,190 downwards.
TTGAAATAATAAACACTATTTACAATACCAAAACCTGCTACAGAACGATATACAAAGATTTTTCTAAACTCAAAAATAAATAAAGAGTTTCTTGTCTATTTCATCCTGCACCTTCGTGCACTTATCAAGCAACATTTGAAATCTATCACCTAGACCAGGTAAAGTCTGCTTCCCGTTCTTCTCTGGCAGCCTGACATTGTCAGAAACCTCATCAACCTTGTAGGTTGGTACCACAGTGTCAGCATGAACAACAGACATGGCTGGTATTGTTGGTACAGCAGTCTCAGCATGCACATCAGACATGACTGGTATGGTCGGTTCAATGGTATGAGCAAATATGAAGCATCTCTCGATCATCTCATCAAGATGTACCAGCGGAAGCTCCTCACTTACCAAAAGATCCTTCCATCCAAAATTGAACCATTCCACATTTGCAATATCCTCACTGACATAGACATCTGATGCATCTTTTGGAATAGTAATGAGTCTCAGATTAAAAATTCGACGAAAAATTGCTGTCCACCTAGGCACAAGGTAGAAGCATGAGTCTTGAAGCACAAGAGAGGTACACCTTTGCACCAACTTCCGGGCCTCATCCATGGCTTCATGAGATCCAGTATACAAGTATAGATAACTGAAGAGGTATTCTTCGAGGCATCGTTTCTGATCTTGAACCTGTTTCTTATCTGTGCAATTAGACCCCTGGCTTAGCCAAGAATGGTCGAAACCAAAGCATGGTAACTTGCACCCATTTAAAACATCTGTCTGAGCTTGGACTTTATGTGGTTCGCTCCAGGAAGCTCTTGGTAAGGTCATCTCTGCATAGTTTCTCTCACTGGAAGACTTTTCCAGGAGGTCAGTCTCAGGACAAGGCCAGAAATTAGGGTTTGCCGAGGCTGAGCCAACAATCGCTCTAATTAACCAGTCTATGCTTTCGTTGATGGCTGCAATGCACTGGTCAGGGCCCACTTCACATGCATCACCAAGGACCTCGAGTTTCAGTTTTAAATATGACAACAGGATGGTACGTGTATCTACTAAACTGACCTCACTTTGGGGAGGAGAGTGCTCAGCAAGCCACCTCACCCCTTCTCTCAATCTTCCATCATCCAACAATCCATTTGAACCAAATTCATTCTGCAGGTTTTGATTGAGGTAAATAACTGAAACACCCCTCAACTTTGTTTGCTCTATGTCAGCAAGGCCTAACTTAGCAATAATTGCAGTCTCCTCCTCTCCATTCAAATGACCCCCGATTGCTATTAGAAGTGGTAAGTTTGAGTTAGCAGGTATTTGGTTGCACAAATTATGAAGACGTGCCTTGTGCGCTTCCAAAGGGGCGTCTCCAGATAGCAGAAACAAAATACTACTTGCACCAGCAATAGATTTCTTTTCAAATGGCCCTGTTTTACCTGCCCGAACGAAAGAAAGGCTCAACAGGGGGTCACTCCATGTTTTGGAAATCGAGATGAAGGAGCCTATTTCATGCAAGTTGAACTTGGTGAGTAACCAATTTATAGGGAGTGTATCCGTTGGATCTGCAGGCAGAGAAAGAAGCAGCTTCCAGCACAGGCACCTGGCATTTGGATTTTTCTCAGCTAGAAGAGGAGTAACCAATTCAGATGTATTCAGCATAGACCATGATTTCTCTTGTTTTCTGAGTCTCGCTCGTATGGCACCGTCAATGTTCAGCACTTCTTCCCTTGGTGCCTTCAGAAAAAAACAAAAACACAAGAATGATTTATTGGTTCTTTATATTAGAAGATTAATAGATTAGCAATCTTAATTGTGTTAAGCCCAATGCTATTATTACTTATTAGGTATCATAAAGCATTATTACTTGATGAGGCAAATATGTTAAACTGAAGCTAATTGCATGTTTTGAGTGTTGAAAATGTCATGTTGGATGCGAACCAAGCTCATTTGACGACACTGACAAACAGAAATTCAGTTACAAGTACATGGCATGGGAACACCTTTTTTGTGAAAATTCACACTTTTTTTAGAAGAAAAAGCAAATAACCGCCGGTTTCCATTGCTTCTCAGAAACATGAAAAGTGACAATTAATACCACCATTTGCTATTTCTTTCAGGAATAGTCAAAAGTTAACAATGTTCACAAAAAGAATATGGTATAGGAATATTAAAAAAGAAAAAAAAGCTCACCCTAAATATGGATATACGAAGAAGTGGGCCAACCGAAAGTGATTCAAAGGCCTCTCGAACCAAAGCCTCTTTCCTCTCTTTCTTCTCCCTCTGTAACCTAATCTCCATTGCTCTCTGCCTCCATTTCCTGTGCACATTTAATTTCTCCCATCAGTGTATATCCCCTTAAATTCCTAAATACAACTGCTAATTTGCTATTTGAGTAATGAACATCCAGTAAAATTGTAAGACCCACGCTATAAATGCAAATTCAAGCATTAAACAGTTTTTTGGCCATTACACCCTGTTTCCAAAATGGCCGTTGTAAATGACAGGTATGAATTTATTAGCTGACAGTTTTTCATGGGTGACCAAATGATAAACAACCTGATTATCTGCTTCATTTTATCTCTAAAAACCTTCATGTTTTCTTGTGATTTCTCCACTGGATATATCTCCATCTCATCTTCCACTGTAGAAGGAGATACATTTACAGAAGCAGTCAACTTTGATGTAATAGGTCTATGAGCATTGGATGCCGGCATTGCTGGTAGAAAATCAGTACTAATTGGAGACGATGGAAGATGGCAAAGAGGAATGACTGGCAAATCAACAGGCCTCTCTGGAACGACTGGCACATCAATAGGCCTCTCTGGAATGACTGGCACATCAATAGGCCTCTCTGGAATGACTGGCACATCATTTTCCTGAGATCCTCTTCCAGGCTGAAATTCAAGCGGTGCTTGATCTGAAACCTTAACCAGCTCTGCAGAATCAGATATTTCTGTATCAGGTTTCTCTGGTGAAACCTTTTTGGTTCCAACAACCTTCAGCGAACAAGAAAAATCTTCTATTGATGCAGTATTTAAGACAGGAGAGGAACAAACGTCTAAATTTATCTTGAGGGACCTTTTGGCATCAACAAGTGGCGATCGTTTAAGAGGGCCTCCTTGCCTGAGAAATGGACCGTTTTTCACAATGTAGATCTCCTCAAAACTTTTCAGCACAAAACCATGATGCTCTACAAAGCTCTCAATATCCTCCCCCTAAATGGAAAAGAATCATGTCAGAGAAAAATTCTTGGGCCAAATTATTTAGTACTAAGAAGTACTGGTCAATATGCCATAAGCAATTAACCACCAAAATAATTGTTCTTTTTAGTTTTTACCTTCCTTTTTTTTCTAAATGCCAATCCCTGCACACAAGAATTGTCTACAATCTCATTAAGAAAAAGATGTAGTTTCTAAAGAAATTGGCATCACAATGGAAAATATCCATTTATACAGAAAACAGTATGTGTTAGATACGGAATTTAAAAATAGAAGGACATATATGAAAGTTGCATACTGTTCAAGATAGAGAGAATATATTAAAAAGGATACCTCCATAGCCAGAATATTTTCAAGGTGAGCAAGAGGCATCCCTTGATTGCTTGGGAAGCTGCTGTGCAGGGAAGCAAGGGCCTCAGTTCTCAACTGTAAGGAACCAATAAAGAAGACATTATTTTATAGTGTTTATCAAAATTTGTGAAATGTCAATTCAGATTATACAGAAACGACACTACCAACAAGCAGTTTGCCCTTTGTACTTCGTACTTTGGCGCAACATAGGACATAAAAGTAACATCTTTAGTTTTGTATACTGTAAGATGCACTTTCAGCTTTTCTACTGAAGAGCAAATTTATCATGTGTTTTTTGGATAATGGCAATTTACCAGAGACCACATCCTCAATTATACTTAGATGTCTGAGATGCTCTTGGAATATCCTTACTGTAAATTTTACATGTGTCTTTTAATGAGGCGATTTCTGATAATACAAAGCTGAAAATTTACAGTAAATGTTGTCTGAAATAACTTAATGATTGCCAATAATCCTTCTCGTAGTGTGCTTGCTTGAGGGAATATTAGATGCATTATGCATACTTCTAAAATATAGCAAGGGATCGTAGAAACATCCCCTTTGCGATGTAGTAAAATATAACTTGCAATAATCAATATTTGCATGAAACAACTTTAACACAATAAATGTTGTTATACCTTTGAAAAGTGGGCATGCATCAAACATGCTTGTAGATAAGTGGCTTTCATTGCGAGTCTGAAGAAGGAAATGTAATTTCCTGATCTACAAGCCCTGAAATTGCAACAAAGTACATCATTACAAGCGGGGAATATCAAACTTACTCTGAGTAGGAGGCAAACACAGCTGCTATAATTTAACTAGCACTTTCCTAGCCTGTTTTTTCAACATTTCTGCAAAACTATTGGAGGTACAATAAGGTCGAATATGGTTAGAATTGGTTGAATTGCAGTTTAGTCTAGGCCAATCTGATTAACTTTCAAAGTACATGAGCCATAATTAGAGCTCATTGCATAAGTAGCATCATAGCAAATCAGTTAAAAAATGAGCCCTAATTTCCTAGCAGACTCGTCAAAATAAAAAACCCTAATTGCATAAATAGCATTACAGCAAAAGAAATAAGGTTATATTATGAGTAAATTTCATATTTTAGTTTCATTAGAGCTTAGTCAAATGCCGAATGTGGTTTACTTCGTCATTATTGGGGAAAGCAGCACCATACTGACTCATTCTTGCATAGACCAGCCTAACTTCCAGGTGCTCGTCAAATTCACATCCCTAAATGAGACACCACTTACTTTGCTACGTCCCTCGCAAATGCGATCTCTGGGCTACGCCGAACTTCAGCAGACATTTTAGCAAGATCCAGAGACAACTCAGCAGGCTCCACCTATCATTATTAGGGGCAGAAAATGATCAAACAACAGCAATTTGAAACAGCCAACTTTATTCTGAATGCCAGAAAGATGGGTACTGGAACTGTCAGAGCATCATTACACAAGAAACATTCTCAACAGATCCCCTTTTCATTTACAACACCAGTGCCCAAGTTACATTCTTAGTTGTTTCTCCGAGCATAAAAAAGTTTAGTGGTTTTAAAAGAAATTATATTTGTTCAAGGGCAAATGAGTCATAGGAGTGTGAGAACTGCAATGTTTCTTGTCATGAAGTGCAAAAGGAAAAGGAAAAAAAGGGGGAATTTACATGCCTTGTAACCAGGATGCTTGTCCAGCTTGAGAAGAGCATAATAGCCACGGAACTCCCTTTCAGTACAAACAGATATTCCCTTTTTCTTGTGATCTTCATACATTTCGAAGAGCTCAACCGATGCCTTATTCATTTGTTCAATATTCAGATGTGCATCAAAGCCCTCTGAAAAGCCTTCACCTTTGTTATACTCACACAACTCATGCATAGCTATGATGTGTAGCCTTATCTGGTAAAAAATAGAACCTGATTAGTTCAGTGACAAACCAACATCATGGTCCTAACTGAAACCTTTTGTAAAAAACCAACAATTTGAGAAATTTATATTAGGATGCGCAACAAGCATATGAAATATAATCATAACAGCACTGTTCCTTGTACTTTCTAGAAGGTTCATACTAATACTGAAACTGCCAATCATATGGACAAAATCTGGTACATATTTTCAAAGTAGAGTTGAGAATGGTACCATCTGCTCAAGCATAGAGATGGCCTCTAGGTTGAAAATGTGTTGCATCCTAAGATCCAGTCGAATTGCTCTCATACGGTCCCACAAGAAATTGTACAAGCCCAGAAATCCCTCGCCGTAAGGCTTATTCAGCAACTCAAGAAGGTAATCCATGGATTTCATTAATACAGGAAGAGGCCTTATGAGATCAGGATCTCTCTCCGCTGTCCTGGTATACTGAAAAACAGAGAAAAAGAAAATGATCTATCAGATTTTAACTTCCAATTTAAGATTCAGCTCTTTTCTTATGCATTGGGAGCTTTAAGTTTATGCAACCTTAATAAACCGCTATTAGTCAAGAGTCATTTTAGAAAGCAACTTAATGCATGCATGACCAAAGTATGTAAAGTACCACATAACCTAAATACCCTAGGTTCACCGCATACGATCAGAAAATTGACATATAACCTTGTAAAAGTGTAAAAGAGATTATATATATTCTGTATCACTTGTTTCACCATCTAGTCATAAAATAGATCGTACGAGAGAATATGTATCATATCTGATTCTTAATAAGTGCAAGTTAGATTTATTGATTTGCAAGTGTATGCATCTGTCTAAATTCTGCAGGAGCTGCAAATAAAGTTCACCTTTGAGAATTCTTATTCTTGACACTTGACAGCATGATAGAGGGATAAAAGAAGCATGCACATTACCTTTTTCACGGCAAGAAATTTAGTTGTCACGTTTCTATCTCCGTCTAGCCTCTCGTGCTTATCAAGATCTCCTTTTCTCTGTCTCTCGCCTCTTTCAGGTTCTAGCCAAACAAAGAATCACATCAACATTTCCAGAATGATATAACTACAGAGACATGTATGTGTGTATGTATGTGTGTGTGTATACCCCAACTAATCTTTTCCCTTTTGCCTGGACTACATTAACAAGGACAACAAATTTGCCTGGCAAATACCAGCACAGAGCTACATGCAGTAGCATTAACTAGCACAAGCACCATAAGTCCGTAAGGTATATTTAAGTGGAAATTTGATTAGAAATCAATGCTACATCCTCAAGTTAAAGGCTTATACCTTACAATGATAAAGGAAACGAAAAAATTGCAGCATTAAAATTCAACACATGCTATAATTTTGTGCCTTATCCACTCACTTTCCATAAAAAAGCAAGTACAAATAAAAGAAAGAAAAGAGATTACGAGTTAACAGTTTACCTGGACACATGTCAGGGCAAAGACCAACTATAGCGGTTGCCTCCGAAAAATCAACATCAGCTTGCTGCTTGCTTGATTCAACATTGCTAACTGGTGGTTCAACCATCTCAACAACCGGTTGGCTTAGTTCAGCCCCAAACCGAGCCAGACGCCTTGCCTTTGCTTCTTCTTCTCTGTTTCATTTTAACATATTTTGGTAATTAACAGGAAAAATAATCATAGTTGTTTATTTGCTCATGCAAACAGATGGTTTAGCTTGATTTGAAAATGCTTAAAGTAAAAAATCTCCAGCAAAGTACTTGTTCAATCTGGTGGCATATATATCTGTACTCTGATCCCTAATACAGTAGTAATGATCAGTACAATAGTACCTCTCCGCAAAGATCTGTGAAGATGCAGCCCCAGAATTCTCAACAGCATGTAGAGGAGAAGGCAGTGACTTATGGTAAATAAGTTTGTCCCTCTGTTGGGTTGCAACTTCTTTCTTGTGTGAAGTTTGAGGTGAAACGCTTCTACTGGAATTAATGACCAAGATAACAAAAACTGGTATCAAATTGTAAAAAATAAAAATACAGACCACATATCTCAACTTCAGAAAGTAAATTCTACATTGCTTTGCTGGTACAGTTTGTGCAACTCACATGTGTGTGCGTCGAAATTGTTACTAAATTTTATAAGAGAACAAACCTCGGCTGCACCATGGGAGACAGAAATTGGTTTCCTTTGGAAGGCTCAACACTGGCATCATCCAATATGATGAAATCATCGTAGGTGACTTGTTTTCGTCCAGTGTTAACAAGAGAAGATGGTGTTCTAGGCATGAAATCAGATTTTGGTGAGCGTGACCTGCTCCTTTTGGAGACACCTTGATAATTCATCTCAGTATCAGATGGTTCATGAGAGCTACGAAGAAACAAACAGAGAAATTAATCCCAACAAAACAATACAAGATTTGAAAAGGTCTTGCATAGTGTATTTAATCATAATGTATCCCCATGTTCGTCAAGTTGGAAGTAGGTTTTTGAAGGCATAAATATAAAACAGAAATCACCTTGCAGCAGAATAAGTTGTAGTTTGAGTTTGAGTTTCATGAACAGGTCGAATTCTTTTCCAGACATTCCTAGCACCAACAGAAGACGAACTGGCAACAGGTCTTTTAGGGGCCGGAAATGCTGACCCATAACTCAAATTTGGATCTGGTCGAAACAATGGTTTCGTGTTACGGGCACGGGCAGGGTTATCTTGTGCATTAACAGAAGACCCGAAAACGGGTACGGGTCCCCGAGGGACTGCTCCGGGACCTGCGTTCCGGCCGAAGCCTCCTCCTTCCATTCTTCTCGAATGGAGTCGAAGAGAAGGAAAGGAGAGCGGAGGAGGAAGAGATCTAGGGTTTTGTTTGTGAACAGGCGAGGCGAGAGAATCGAGAGATCAAGGAACGGCTATGTGGCGAGGCCGAGTTGTATTTGTAGTGCTAGTGCGTGGTGAAACGAGGCGGCGACTGGCGAGGCATGATTCCATTCTTTTTTGGGGAATTGCTAGATTTATTTAGCACACTATTATTGGGATTTGGGAGCCGTTATGCTTTTATATTTGCTTAGAAATAATTCTGATAGAGAGTTAGTTAATTAACAGATCGGGCAACTCTTTTTAATCCTCTGATAAATATAGACTAGGAAGCGTGTTCAACGGGAGAATGTTATATAATGAAATATAATATTTATTAAAAAAATATATAGAAAAATGAATAAAATTTATTATTTAACGATGTTCAACGATAAAATAATAAGTATTTATCTTGAATTCAATTAAAAAACAAACAATAATAAATGAAATGACGTCGTCAAGTGGCGCCATGCGACGTGAGGCGTAAAGCGGCAGAGCGGCGAAGCGGTGTCATGTGGATTGCAGCGTCATGCGGCTCTAAGCATGAAACAGTGGAACAGCGTGCAGCGGCGGAGCGACATCATGCGGCGTGCAGCGGCGTCATGCGCCATCAGGCGGTGTGGAGCGGCATGGTGCGGGGTCATGCGACGTGAGGCGTAAAGTGGAGAAGCGGTGTTGTCTGTCGTATAGCGGTGGAGCGGTGTCATGCATATTGCAGCTGCGTCATGCGGCCTGGAGCGGCGTCATCTGTCGTCATCCAGTGTCATGCGAAGTGCAGTGGCAGAGCAATATCATGCAGCTTGCAGCGACATCATGCGGCTTGGAGTGTGAAGCGTACAGCGGCGTCATGCAACGGCGGAGAGGTTAATCAAAATCAAATTGATCAGTTTTAAAAAGTATTTAGGAAAAAACACAGATTGTTAACTAATAATTTGAAGATGTCAAAGGACACCTCCAGTTTCACTAACTTAAATGTAAACATATCATTGACCCGCGACTTGATCGACGAAGAGCTCTCGATCTTATATTCTTATGGTCATATATATGTCAAAACTGACCATGCAGTCTGCTGGACAAAATATCATCAGAAATCTGATACAGATGAAAAGAAGAGTTAAATGGCCTCCAGAATTACTACTATGCCTTTTTGTTTGATGATCAATTGGAGAAGTTGGTAAAACTGTACAGTACCTAAATCAAAATGACATTATTTTGCATTAGACCAGATGCTTTAAATTTTAAACAAAAATTAATGAAAGATTTCTGCAAAAAATAACTTGTATTATAGACCATCAAACCGGAACATAGTGAAGAAGAGAACTTTTAATAAATTGGCTGGTAATGTAAGTCGAGGGAAAGCTTTGTACTACCATAAGAGACATTTCTTATAGGAAAAGTTTATGATGTATCCTTGCAAAATTTAAATGCTTATAAAAAAGTACTTTCCTTGCAAAAAAGAGAAGTATATGAATAGCAATGTCTGAAATGGAAAATTGCACATTATTGATTTCCCTAATTTCTATGAGCAAATTAGATGGTGATAATTGGATATGTGGATTATATTATTTTGCAATTCTTCAGTGCACGAGCTTCATATTTACTCATTTTGAAAGATTGCGCACTATAATTCGAGATTTTCCAAGGGGCAGACAACAACACAATATGTATTAATAGAAATATGTTGAGCCTAAATTAACCTCCCCTCTTGTAGCATTCAAAAATCTTCGTAAATTAACAAGAAAGAAAACAAGCATCGATCGGTTCTCAACTTCTCATACCAGAAATCCACAAAAGGTAGTCTGAATCTTGATGGCAGCGATCTCCTCCTTTGACTTCGAAATTGTAAGCTTTTATCAGTTTATATCAAATCTAATGGCTCTATGTTCATGTTTGTCAAAATCTTAGACCCATTAACAGTACCAGATATTAATCAAAACTTTCAGCAGCAGAAATTCATCATATCAGTTTTAGAACCATACCAGTTTGTTGGGATCGAACACGTAAGTGCAAACAAATTTTTCAAGATATGACATGTTTTCGAATAGTAGAGTTAAAAGATAGTAATTAAATAATATTGATATAGTTTCTTTTAGACTTATAGTGTTTTTTTAGTATCTTTCAGACATATAGTACATTTTCGTTCACTCTTCTTCTCCTTCTTCTAAAAGACTTTCTGCGTAATTTTTTTGCTCCCTCACTCGTCTCAAGGTAATTTCATCTTTCATTCCTCTTAAGCTTGCTTAATAGCATTTCAATGTTCATGTGTCCAAAAAAATGTAAACGCAATGTTTAATGTCCATTATTACTTATTAGTTCGAAATTATTGCTTTGTAATTAGTCCAAAATTAGTTCGCTGATCAATATTGAAATTATTGCACTCTCAACTGATCGCTTTCATAGTTAAATTTGGATTTTTTTTGTGTGCTAGGTTTTAGAGTATAATCAGTTATGAATTGGTTTAGAATTTAGGATATAATCACTTATGTAATCACTTTGTTCACTTATGACTTATGAGTTGCTTTCTATGTTTACTTATCGCTTTCACTGTTTTTTTTTTACAAAACAGATGGACCCATTAGAGAAAGCACGGCAGGTGGTCCAGATCTTTCTAAGGGAGATCCACAAGTACAATATTGTGTATCCTGAGTTATTGTGTGTCTCCAAGGACCTACACTGGTTAACATCAGCCAGGTCTGCCTAGAGCAGTAAGAAGAGGAAAAGGAGCACGAACAAGGGCAAGGGAAAGGGCAATGAAAAGGGGTAAGGCAACAAGGGTAATGACAGCAAAGGCAAGAGCAGAAGAGAAGGAAGTGGGACTATCAATCTGACAATAACAATTTTTGAAATTAAAATACAATTTCTGAAAATTAATGTTAATTATTTACAAAATCTTGTGTTAAAATATAATTTCTGAAAACACAATAGTAAGAACATTCTTTATTTATTTCAGGTTATATAGATTGGAGTATGTTGGAGCAATTGGAAGGATTAGATGATGAAGATGAGGATGATGAGGCCTTTGAATAGAGGAAACCTGGAGAGTGGAACCAAAGTTCTTGAGGGAGGACCAAGGTTGTCACTTGTTTTGTTTGTATATGGTTTAACTTCTGACTCTTTTGATTTTGTTGATATAGGACTATAGGGATATAGCCACATATGATTTTTGCAGGAGTTTTTTATTTGTCTAAACTCTTATTTGGTGTAATACAATGAATTTTTTTTAGAAAATTGATGAAAAACAGTGAAGTTAAGTTTTAATGTTATGTACTTCAGTACTTATGTTTTAATTTGTTGTTTAGATTTGACTATAACGTTGATGTGGATTTGCATGTAATTTTGTCTATTTTCACAGTTTTTTCATAATTTTTTCGGCTCTATTGTGCACCGTTAGTTGCACATTAAACGTTTTTAACGTTTCTTACGTAAGTCTAAACGCAAACATAAACGCAAGTAATTTTTCTTAACGTGACCAGGGCGGATTTAAGGCCTGCCAGGTGTAGGCAAGTCTACCCCTGGAATTTAAAACCCAACAGAGAGCCCAGTTAAATAAAAGAAGTGCCTACCCCTGAAAAAAGAGCCTACCCTGTCTAAGCCCAGCCCAATTAGTAGTTTAACAAAAAAAAGGCTTGCGTGCCTACCTGCCGCTTCCCCTTCCCAGCAACTCCCCAATCAAAAAAAAATTACAGTTGAGCTGGGTAGCTGGCCCAGTCGCTCAGCCAGACAAAAACAAAAAAAATCATCCCTTCTCTTCGACAATTCACATACTCGATTTCAAAAAAAGAAACTTCTGACTTCTGAGTTTGAGATTTGAGAACCCTAAGTCCCTAGCCGCCGCTTGTCGCACCGTCGCACCGTCGACTGTCGCAAGTCGCCACTCACCACCCGCGACCCACAGGCCAGCGGCCAGCCACAGCCCAGTAG